>JANCMC010050420.1:6519596-6691106 GCA_024363005.1 Charaxes varanes | reverse complement strand
TAATGGCTGACCTTCTTCTCCATTCCTTACAATCACAAAATAAGAAGATGCTAATACTCCATATCGTCTATTACAGTTTGTTTAATTAGCCTTTTATGTCCCACTTCTGGGCATAGGCCTCTTCTTTCTCGATCCACTTTTCTATTTTCTTGTCTTATATTATCCACATTTGCACTACCTGTGCGAGTCTAGTTGAGTCATAAACCCCGTCAATTCCCACTTTAGCTTCCACTACAGTTACTTATTCTCTCTTTACAGCTATACGCCGGGGCACAGAAAACCAACCAGCAAAGAAACCCCGCAGTGATGGCGGCAACGACGGTGCGGGAGGCGGTCGTGATCATCTGGCATACGGATGCTTGCTCCGCAACGAACTCCTCGGCGCACAGATCGAAGAACTCAGAGGTCCACCGACGAACTGTGCAGAGGGAAACAGAGCTGCGCTCGGCGCTGTACAGTTGGCTTCAGCTGCTAGAGCTGCACTGGCCTACTCTCCACCTGTATTTAGGTTTAGAGCACCGGCACACAGCGCTGAGGTAAGTTTTTTACAGTTTGTAATAAAAATAAGAATTATATTTTTGTTCATTGTTTAGGCAGTAACTTACCTTATGATTCTGTGCGAAATTTGAAAAAAGAAATAGGACTTCAGCTGGTGAAGCTAGTGCACTTTTATATAGGTTTTGAACACAAGCAAAGAAGGTATTTTGAAAAAAAAACCCAAAAAAAATTTTATTACTCTTACACAATATACTTATAATTTCCACTTTAAATGCAGCATAGCAATAAAAACAATTGACTCCTCAAAGTAAAATTTCATAAACGATACCGCTGTACTTAACACAGTGTTTAAAACAAGAAAAACTTACTTCCAGTTTTAATTCTCCCAGTAAAATTTTTAATATCAAATACTACAAAATAAACGATGTCAAAATTTTAAGATTTTTCGTCTCGTGAGATACGCGAACAAATCTGCTGTGACAGACAGGCGTATAGCCTCGTATCTGATGTATAGGTTTCGATTAAAGTACTCTGTTGTAGTGGGAAGTTATTTTTAACCGATTTTTAAAATAGGAGGATTTTTGGTTGTAGAATGAAGTTTGAAAGACGCTCAAAAATTAAATGCCGGCGAGAAGCACCTCTGTTGCTAAATATCTCATTAAAGATTACATGTTTTTTTAATAAGCTATAATGCAAATATGCGTTAGGTGATATGATTTTTCTTACTATGAAAATATTTTTTTTAACACAGTAAAGCCTTGTCCACATACATGGACATAATGAAATGAACTTGCATTCGAAATAACTTTTTTCGCCTTGAAATCTGGAATTCTCCCGGTTCAGGTAAGGCGATCAAAAGTCGCGTCTCTATACTTAGAATGTTTGAATTTAAATTGTAAAAAAGTTATGGCGAGCGATTAAATTGCGTACATTATATCCCGTCTCCAAAATTTTACATTTAATTAGGCCGGTGATTTAAGATAATACAGTTTTAACCAATTTTATATCTGCACTCTAATGTGTCTGATATTGGGCGTATAAGTCGCCATCCATCAGTCGTAAAGAAAGCCAGTTTCTTTACTTTTGTTTCAGTTTTGTTTTCAAATAGCTAACTAATAATGTTCCTTATTATAATAAGTAATTGAATATAACCTTCTTTGCACTCCTCTGTTTACTTTATCGTATAAATAAATCCTATAAGTGATAGAATCGAAAATAATGATTGCTCTAAGTATTGTTACAAAACAAGTGCTAATTGTATCATAAAATGTTATTTCAGAAATGTTATTATAGTAATAAAAGAAAGGTCTAATTAGGTTAAATACTGGCAATATGAAAAAAAACCTTTGCCATTAAATTAGTAAAAGTATCGTCGTTATTGAAGATAAACAACAGAAAGCAACAAACATCTGGTCAAATATCATTGCATATGTTTATTTGTCTAAATAAACATATGTTATTGCATATTAGATTAGTAACTTCACTCTAAAGAGCAGTAATAACACGATATCTGCATATTTGGCACCGTCTAATTGCACGGAATTTTTCACCGTCAATAAAACGCAATACCAGATTAAACGTAATTAGAGATTTGCACGTTTTTTTATTCGCAAACTCGCTAAATGCGTTTTTGTGAAGACTTGATTTATGCTTTTATGCGGATCCTGAAGTTCCGACAATAAATTTCGTTATTCGGATGAATGCCAAGCATCCGAAGCATTGATGTCATAGCAATATTTATGAACGCATCATGTTGATATATTAAAAAAAATACCTTTATTTGTCTTCTTTCAAATCTTGATGAGTTACTTAGAAAAGAATAATGCCCGGTCGTTGTCCGAATGCATTTCTTTTATTTTTATATCTTTTGATTTGCATCCGCTATAAAAACGCCTCTGCAAATCCTAAACAATATATTTTGTTTTGAAGGTATTAAACGTCCAGATGAATATACATTTGACAACATTTTCGATGCAATATAGATAGTCTAATATCATTGTATTGTCAAATAAATTTTCTACTATTTTATTTTATTTTTCAAATGTTACTTTAAAAACGAGATTCAAACATTTTACACATTAACATTTTCTGATCACAGGTCTTCAATTGTTGATGTTGAAATTCCTGTTCACACTTCTTGCGTAAACTTTACTTGTATAAAGAAGCTTAAGTCGATGCAATTATCTGTACAAATTAATAATTAAAATGTATTTATGTCGACTATCCCAAATATTGTACGTATCTAAAATATACAAAATTATCCATAATTTGGCTTTAAACCAACGCTAAAAATTACCTCGTAAAAATAATGAAAATTATTTTCGACCGTTTATGTAAAGCTTAAGCATGAAACTAAAAGATTTCAATTACTTATTAATGCACTGGTTTTATTACAATCCCTCGTTTGACCCGGAAACATATGAGAGACTCTCAAATTAAATGACATTTGACCTCTATGTGTGTAAACCCTTTGGTGGTATTCCGAATTAAATGACCAATAAATGCAAATGAGCCAAATTGTTAGGGAATATTTGCATCACATATGAACTCAGTCGTATTTTGGCAGTAACTTTATGATTTACAAAATACATAACGCATGTTACCACGGTTTCATTATAAAAATAAAAGTTTGTATAAATAATTATTTTGTTTGCCATTTGATACGGAAATACTGTTACTAGTAAACTGCTAGAAAAAAAAATTGTAGTTTTATTCGTTCTCTGTGGTTAACTTCTCTAAATTAAATTGACTGTATCACGATGCGACAGTATCATTAGGGATTTTTAATTATACGAGATAAATATATGATAACATATCATAGTTTCCTGATTTCCCATTAGAACTGAACATCAAATGCTTTCCATTTGTTGTGATGACCATTTTCAATATTGTGTCGGCGAAAGAGTACTGTAGTATTTAATTTGACCTCAGTGTTTAACCGCTCGATGTTGATTCTGAATTAAATTGACCAATATATGCAAATGGTCCATAATGTCACGTAAACTTGTGCATCTAATGTGGACCGGGTTGTGTTGTGACAGTATCTTTATGATTAAAAGAAAAAAAAAACGTTATGGGACACCATGGTTACCAGATTTTATTATAGGGTTAGGATATGGCTCCGCAACATTTTGCCGTAAGTTATTTTGGGCACTCGTCTCAAAACCTTCGAAGCTCTTAGTAATAATCTTTATAGCTTTTGTTACTTCCATTTCGCACATTTAGGTTCCTTTCATGAACGTAATCTGTTGACTATCGGTCTTCATAGACGTTTGAAGGATAAGATTTTTTTAATTATATAACTGGGGGTAAATGGGCACGCGGCTAATTTGAATGACTTCATTACCAGAAGAGTTGCACATGCGTTTCCAGTATTTAAGAAAAGATGGCACTTTTCGTAAATAGGATCAGTTCAGAAATTGTGTAAAGACCGATTTACAGAAGACGAGCGAATGCTCATTCTACCTTCTATATCTTCATTCTACTAAAAAAATTTTAAAGAAGGCTATCAAATTCTTTTTGTTTAATCGGACTTAGAGCATTATTTCGTTATTCTGTCTGCGTTCACAAAGATTCTAATTCTTTTTTTATTTTTTTTCTTCTTTTATATTTTGGTGTAAACGCTAAGAACGTTCTTACACTAACAGATCGAGAAAGAATGCAGTTGTTTCAGCTCTAGCTTTACGTTCGTATGGTTTAAACCCACCTTATGAGTCTACTGATTCCACACAGTAGCAGTGCGAGGAAGGTTTTTCTTCCGCGGATTTGCGAATAATTTCAAGGTTAAAATACAAGGAGAAGACGGTTTTAATCAGGTTATCATATTTTAGTTAAAAAAATCGTGCTATAAGTTATTGGTAAGATCGCAATTCTTTATTTATTGCCGTCAATTTGAAATTAGTATTGGTGAAATTTGAAACTTTTAGTATCCGTTTTCACGGCGTAGCTTATGTATCGGCGATCGTAAACGTTAATTACCACCATGAGGGACCCGAGGGTCAGAAAATTATTGGATTTACGAATATGTGTTTAGGCGTACTTAATTTTTTTTGGTCTTGTCCCGATTGACCCTTTTGAGAAGTTCGGTTATTGTGATTTGGCGTGGGTGAGTGGTTTGTTGCTTATACTTTTTGGATCAGTGTGTTGTTCTTTAACAGTCACTGCAAGTTTTGTCAACTTGTACTGGTTACTGGAAATGTATTTTTAAAACGTACGTAATAATAGTGTACCTATTTCCCAAACATAAAATCATCCTCTATTTTAAAATACTGCAGATTTTTTTAAATAGGTATTTTTGGATAGTTGTATATATTATCCCGGTTACGAGTGTTTTCTTATGTTCCCATTTCTATAATTGTATCATTTATAATTTAATGAGGTCTCCTTTTTTTACAAATTTGTGAAGCAACATTACGGTTGTACACTCCGTTCATTATAAAAAGAACCATCAGTACCGGTTTACAAACAGCTAAAGATATCGCGAAATTTACACACACAAAATGAACTAAAAAAATTTTTAGTTGAATCCAGATCTTCCTGTTTTTTAAAACTCGCAAGATAATAATCAAGGTTTATAACCTACATATAGAAAAGTTCTTATAAAGGGGAAATAAATTATATTTTTTATATATTTTAGAGTATTTGTTGTGGGAATGTTACGGTAGAGGTATATCGGAACCGAAATCGGTACGGGAACTGAAAAATAACGTCATATACATTATTCGTCAGTAAATTCTTATTATCACTAATAATAAGTGTTTATAGGCGTATCCAAAAATAAAAATAATCTAAGTTAAATTCTTTTAGAGTCTTGAAAATTAAATCAAATGGAAAAAATTAAATCATTTAGACAAAGATGCATGTTATACTTAATAAATAAAAGCATTGCAGCTTTTTCTCCGTCCAATCTATTTCTTATAAGCTAACTGCGACCAACCAGCATCCACATCATCGACCTCTAGGACCGACCACCCTTGACATAACTTCCGATTAAAATTTATTAGAACCGAATGTCTAAAATCAATCGGAAGTTCCGAACTTTCGTAAACGGAATTGAAACTTCGTTTGTTAACTAATTTGTTGTATCGGGGTTTAAAATTCTTTTATTGTTACACTTTACTTATTTTATTACCTAATTTCCATTTATCATGACTTAATGTGAAGTAATGAAATATTTCCGTGCTTGCCTTTGATTTCCGCCAGTGACGACGAATTTTGTGTAATTTTGTAGTTTTTGCGGTTAATTGGATCATAAAAGATTTGCTGCTGCTGTTTCCGGTTTAAGATTTCTATCATAACTGAACATTAATACGACAAAACATTGAATATGAATACATTAATACACATTACGAGTGGCTGTCCAAAGTCTTACTATGCAGCTAAATTTTATGTACGACTTTTTATTTGATGTAAATTCTGCCTTGTAAAATCTAAAATTTTGATCGAAAAATATACTTTTGCGAATCTTAGAACATATTTTGTAAAGTCAAAAGAAAGGCAATTTTATTTTTCCACCATAAAGAGTCTGCTATAATCCTTCTTCACATCTACGAACACTTATCTCGTTTCTTTTGTGTCTAACGTTCAGGTTTATGATTGTAATTACTACGGTTAGATGGCGGATTCGTAATTGCACATGCACCCAGATTACACATAAATTGACGGTGTTCATTTACTAGAAGTCTTACTTACTTTTACGACATCCACCAGTAAATATTAATGTGAACTATTTTTAGCCGAAAGCGATACTTCAAATCACATCTTTAAAATAAGTTGAATAACCACACTTTTATACAGAATTACGGCGACATTTTATAATAACCATTACGTAGTATTTTGAATAAAAAAAATGTCAAAAATTTGTTACCCTGCCGCGGAAAACGAACTCGCATTTTTTTGTAAAACCGGATCAAAACTTTTATACAAAGGTAGGTGGCCAACTCAGACGTAGTTTCAAGACTTCAATGGTGTAATTATTTTACTTTTTTTGATAGTTTCTTACGTCTAATTTTAAGTGCATTTCTAGCAACAACGCAACGTTAAAAAATGAGATGCAGAAGGGCTACATCTTTAAGAAATTAGATGTTGGCGGGCCAAACTTGTATAATAGTTATTTGGAAATGGTCTCTAGTAATCTATTTATTTAGCAGTATTAGTTATAAGCGATTTTAATTTTTTTTTAATAAGAATTAGATTGCTATTTACAAAACAGTCGCGGGCCACATCCGGCCCGCGAGACCCGCGTTGCCGACCGCTGCTATAAAGTAAATATTATATTTTAAATGCAACAGAACGCAACCATTTCAGAATGGGGACGTACAAACCCATGGCAAAAGTATCCTGTGTGCATCGACCTTTACTACTTGCTAGGTATTGTACCAAAGTGCTGAACTTTTCGGCACTCTTTGTAGCAACAATCCAATTATCGAATGTCACTCCTTTCTGAGGTAACATGTGTCATTTAAGTCTACGGACTTCGACCGCCTGGTAGCAACGTAATGAGTACTTACTAATTTATTCTTTTGTCTTGTAATTATTTATGCAAATGAGAGATATGGAAACTCGTTAGGAATAGACGTCGGTTTGAAGTTGTATGTATCCGAGCTAGCATTCTTAATGATCTTTGAAGTCTTTTATTGACTCTGCATCAAAATTCTATTATTTGTACCACTGTGTAAGAAGCTGAAAAACAGATATTCTTCTTTTAATTTTGATGGCAGCCTATGTCTACCGAAACCGTTCTAAGCCCTCATTCGCAGGACAGTTTCTTTAACGTGCTTTAAAAAGACGTTCAAATAGAACATATGGATTTCTAAGTTTATGTTCACACGGCAGCGCTTTTATAACGCGACGCTTTTTAATCGAGCAATCTTCGCGGATGAAGTGGCGGGTAACAACTAGTCATTGATATTTGATTCAGGCAAGTGATTATACATTTTTATGGATTTGATATACGGGCTTTCACGTGTAGTTTTAACTTGGATATTGGTAACTTCAACTTATTAATTTTTCTAGTAGGGTACCGACGCGGCATTTCGTCTTTTCTTTTTATACAACACCATATATTTTTAATAAATTTACATATTACTAATTCAGTTAGTAAATAGCAGTAGTTGGTTATTTCAGTTTTAGTTTGGTTACACCTTAATTCTATAAATATCGATACCTATACTGAATCAGAGTAGGTGTGAGCCTTTTGCCTTTTTAAAAAGATAATATGAAATCCAAAAGGTTTCCCATGGAATATGATGTCTGCAATAGACTGACAATTATCTTTTTCCGAGGTTATTATATAAGATGAGTAAGAGATCTCCAAGGGAAAGGGCATTCAAGCAACCATCAATGTATAGTAAACTCAGTCGTTCAGTATCTGATTTATGATAAATCTTCCAATTTCTTTAGAGAAAACCTGCGCTTGCACAAAATAATAATATAAATTTATTTGCGAATAGAACTTTCGTTACTTGCATTTAAAAACTAAATAATAAAATATATAATCAAATGTACTAGAGCTCGCCGGCTGGACGACATTCGCCCACAAACCATTTTCAGTACAACGATATATATTGTTCTATTCACAGAAAAGTAAAATTTGACAATTAGTATAACATACCGTTGTCACGATTACGTTTTGATATCATCCAATACATGTGTGTGTAAATGGTGTAAATCACCTAGCATTGATGCGCGTGTGCTTTTATTTTAATAATTTGATATATTAATTTTACATATTATTAAAAAAATATTAGCATTTGCAGTCCTTCCTATATATGAACTACTATTGTGCCAATTTTCATACTTCTCCGTTCGCGCAATTTTCGTAAAATGGTACCTAAAGGTTTCGCTTCACGTATTAATATATAAATAACATATGTATGTATTATATTTTTGAAATAGATTACTTCTGATATGGGTGTGATTTCGTTGAAAACGCTTTTGTAGGCTGAACGAAATGGATTTGTGATCCTCGTTCGTGAGAATTGCCGCTAGTGGAAAACAAGATGGCGTGTGAAAAATTTTATGTCCATTATATTTGCTAATGTTGTGGGAAGGGAATATTTCCATGGTTCAGTGATTCTATAACTAGCGCGGACGGAGGTGTATGAAAATTGGCACAATAATAGTTTTTATGCCAATGGCCGCCGAAGACCAGTTAGGACGAGGAAACGATGGCGTAACGACTTGGACGCCGGCAAGGATTGGATTGGTTTAGCTCTGGATAGAGGAGAGTGGACTAAGAGAGGGAAGCTTTTGCCAAGTAGTTAGACATGACAGGCTAATTAAAAAAAATAGTTTATATAAAAGAAGGTATGCGACTGCTAAAACGTTTATAAAGTATGCATTATAAATATATTAAATTATTTATTGAAATAAAACCACACGCATATAAATCCCAAATGTTTTTTTGACTATAAGATGGTGTCAAAGCGTAATTATGACGACCGTATGTATATTTATTGTCAAATACAACCATTTCGTAATATGGCTAGGCAGATATAGCTTAATTTGAATGATCTCGTAGTGTGGCCGGGGAGTTTGTTTTTTTTTTTAATATAAAACAAGGGGCAAACGAGCAGGCGGTACTCTTATGTGACTACCGACGCCCATGGACAACTGCAACATCAGGGGAATCGCAGATGCGCTGCCGGCCTTTGAGAAATAAGTATGCTCTCTTCTTGAAGGTCCGTAAGTCGTATCCGTTCGGAAATACAGACGTTGATAATTGATTCCACAGAGAACAAAGTAACTTTGTAACTGTACAAAGTTTTCTAGCACTTTGTGCACTTAAATGTACGAACACTTTGAGCTACATGTGTATGTCTGACTCCGGTATTATACAAATTATATTATTATTTATCGTGATAATTAAACGTCTCGCTTGTACAGAAATCTATTGTTTGGTTAACACTATTTATCTAAAAAATATTTGAACGCACAAATGTAGTCCTGAAAAACAAATACCATTGCGTCCAGATGCACCCTTTTGTATGAACCCGTTTTAATATGTTGTTTAGAATATTTGTCAGGACGCACAAGTATTTATTTCAACAGTTTAGTACTTATTTGTGACAATAATTAAATTGATTATACTGTAAAGTACTGTACTTAATTTTGTATAAATAATAACACAATTTCGGCTGAGTTAGTGAGACGGGGCTCTACAACATATTTTAAAACAACTTAAAACTAATCTCAGCGTATAATAACTTAATTTGAAACTTTGATGTGTTCTTTAGTTCGAGTTTTATATTTTAAAAGACTAATTCTTGTGGGATCATGTACAATGTTTACTAAAAACCCTTTCTATACATACTTTTTTTAATTATATATTTTTCTAAATTTTATTTCACGCGGGCTCTCTAAATATTCCGGGATTTAAAGTATTTGAGTTTTACGTTACAGTGGAAATCGGATAATCTATTCCGGAGATTATCAAGTAAAAGACAAAGATTTTATACTTTTTTATTACATGAATTATAAAATACTATGGCTTTTAAACGTCATATATTTATAAATCACAAAGAGATTATTAGGGGTCGTGGGTTCGATTCCCACTTCGAGTCTGGGTGTATTATCGATATGTATGTAATTATATATTTCTAAAAAAATAAAATTGTGTATAACAGGCAGCTGTTACCTATAAGACAGGCATTAAGTTCTCTACCTTAGGAACAGACGGCCGTGTGTCATATAGTCCTGTATATATTTATTATATTTATTAAACTCTAAGAATGTCTAACGTATATACAAAATTCATATTCACTCATTAACACTAAGATAAATTTTAATTATAATGAAATACAGCATACAATAGTTTTTTGTAAAACTTGTGCTGTCCTTATAACGCAATTTAAATTCTTGAAATAAAGAATGATTGTTTCTTTCATAATATAAAGTTTATGTTGCATTTATGAATTTAGTTTTCTTTCATTAAAATTCTTGTTGCTAAATAAATAAGCGATAATTTTTTTCTCGCCGATATTCTTTTATTATATCAAAACATCTATCTTCTGTATTTTGTTTTCTTTTATTCGCTATGTCTACGGATTTTGCGTCACTGAAGCGTTTTAACAAATTTTGACAGCTGTCATCAATTTATTGTATTCTAGAATTTCAATTCTTTTATCAGTAGTGTATTTTGAGAAAATTGCGTTGACGGAGGAGCATGACTGGTAAAATTACAGTTTATGTAGAGGATGGTGTGCGAATGCCAATATTTCTATAAAATATGCGTTATTAATATATTAAATTATAAAAATAAAATCTCACGCTTACCAATGCCATACGATTTACACACACATGTATACATTTGAATGTAAGATTTTGTCAAAGCGTAGTTATAAGGGAAAAATAAATTGATAAATTAATATTTTTCCCGTCATGACTTGAGAAAGAGAATTGAAATTTTGTGTATACCTTTAAATATAGTACGTATATAGTACGCAAATCGAAAGATTTGAGGCCGAATTTCGACCACTAGACGATCTCACGAAGCGGTCCCTAGTTAATTTAATTTGCTATAGAGCAAGAACATTTATGTATATCACTACTGATTTTAATTTACTTTAATTTAAATTTATGTATCATTTATACCAATTTCTTACTGCTGTCTTTTATTTTGATTTCCTTTATTCATCGCATCTCTAGATATTACGACCTTGCCAGCCCTATTCAGCGTGGCTGTTTGTTCTACGTACATTTATTGCCCCATTGTACTACAAGTGAATGATGGCCGCTTTTCTCCACCGCTTCGTACATCCTCGTCTCGAGGAGCGTTTCAACAAATTTTGACAGCCCTCATTAATTTAATATGCTCCAGCGTTGAAATTATTCCCATCCCTATTCTTAAACAATTCATAAGACTTTCAAATATTGTTTTGTTTGAAATATATACATACATACATACAGGACTATATGACACACGGACGTCTGTTCCTAAGGTAGACAACTTAATGCCTGTGTTATAGGTAACAGCCCAAGTAATTACTTATGTGAATACAATTAAAGTTCTACGAAGTTTCATAGCATTAAAATTAACTCTGAAGGATTAATATTTTTCCATCTTTTATTTTGTAATAAAAAGCCTACGGGGCAGACACACAGACACACAATTTAAAAAAGGTGTTTTTGATCAAGACGGGCTCGTTTCTAAGTGCAATGTGTAGAAGAGATCTACGAGAAATCGCTACGCTTCGTAGTATCGTAGCAGTAGGTCGTAGAGTTTGTTATAAACAGAATTTCTACAATATGGTTCATTGCTGATTTTGAAATCTATTTAAAATCTCCTTTTTAAAAAAATATATATTTATTCAATTACAAAAAAATGAAATAAAGATTTTCTTAGTTTTGTTTTATAGGTAGGTTATAAATACGCTTGACAGAGACTACAGCATCACCAGGAATGCAGAACCTAGTAGAAGGTTGAAATAACATTTACTTTCACTCTTAGTATTTCAGATAAGAACCATCTCATTTCTATTCATGCAATAAAAATAAAACGTTAGTTTATTTCCAAATAAATTTCAATTGATTTAAAAAGTTATTCTGTTGAAGAGTACATTACAAAAACGCCCAGAGTATGATAATAAAATATTAACATTTTATTTTGTTCAATACTTACAGCTACTACATATTACTTTCTAATAAGCTATGACGATAGATAATCTTTCCACATTTTTATATTATTCCAGCTGCGTTCTAGATATTTGGTCAGTTTTCCGTACTTTTAATATCAGTGATATATTTTTATCTACACTATGGCCAATTATTTGCAATAAAATACTGTTTCAATGAAAAGTAGTAATTTAGCATTTTCCATTGAAAAATCGTGCTTGTTTTTATTTAAATTAAGAGTATATAATTAATTTATTGAAAATTATTATGAATTAATGATAAGATTAAATAACAATATTTTATGTTTAACATTTTTCCGACGGCATTATTCCGTCGGTGCAATCCGGCCGTAACTGGTTGATAAGTCTAATATACTTGTCAGTAGACGTTAAACTTATAGATATATTATAAAACTAACAGAAAGATAGTATGATGAAATATTTTTATTTCAACGATACAATAACACACTCCAATTATATTTATGTGTATACAGTATATATGATTGAAAAGAACTTTGAAACTACCGCTTTTCGTGTCTAAATTTTGGATTTGTAGTTCAATAAATAAATCATTTGTAATAATAGCCCTGTATTTCAAAATGGGAACAAAAATAGAATTTTCAATACATTAAGAAATAGGTCATCCAAATCTATTTCCTAATTTGTATCCTATAACATATAGAGTAGGTACTCTACATACGAATTCTAATGTTTAATAAGATTTGGTTATCTTTTAATCAAAATATTCTTGTGTTTTAATGAAATTTGGGTAGTAAATGCGTATTTATTATTTCTTAACAAACACAATGATGTCATTTAAAATGCATTTGTGTTGTTTTTAATTTCGGCTTTATAGAGAAAAGGTAGATAAAGAAAAATGCTTTTCTAAATAAATTAATAAATAATAAATAAATATTTACAGGACTATAGGACACACGGACGTCTGTTTCTAAGATAGACAACTTAATGCCTGTGCTATAGGTAACTGCCGCCTGTTATACATACATATCGATAATACATCCAGACTCGAGGTGGGAATCGAACCCATGACCCCGGAGCAGAAGGCAGGGTCACTGCCCACTGCGCCAACGGGCCAGCCGAATAAAATGCTGTTGTTTGTATGACTCCGAAAACATCTGATTTTAAATTATAAATACCTACATAAGTATTGATAATTTCGTTGATTGTCCTTTGATGTTCTTGCAAGTAGTAATTAAAATATTATTTTTTACTTTTTATTATCAATTGGTACTTACTTTTGTGTATATTATCTATGCTTTCAGTATAGATAATATATTCTTATAAGTATTAGTTTGGAAGTCGGTTATTTTTTTTTTAAATAAACTTTTAATTGTTACTTTTGACAAAGTGTTCTTTAAATGTTTCTCAACCCAAACAATATTTATTGATTAATGCTTCTTCTAATAATTGTGCTGAAATATCGTAATCTTATTTGATTTTTTTAAGTAAAAGAAATGACCAAATTTAGTTAAGTAAATAGTAAAGATATCCTTTAAAATAAATTAAAACTATCGAATTTTAAACGACACAATAGTTTTACATGGACTATATGTTCTACTTAACATATATGTGATGAATTGTGCATCGTTGTTAAGCATTAAATCAGTATATTAGATTGTATTATTCATTATAAAGGTCTGCTTTGAGATCGAATTCGTGACTCCATAATTAAGCGTCACAATTAAAATCATATTTTATTTTAAAATTATTTAATTCCAAACCATATGAAAGAGAGATAAAGAAAGCGGCAAGACCATCAACCATGCATCAAAGGCATAGCTACAAAGGTATATATAATAGCTACATAGCGTAAAAAAATCTTATCTTGAAAATTTGTATCTCCTCATCTCTTTGCTCTGAAGAACATATTAAACTTTCAGTCGTTAACATTTTTTAAATCAGCTCCTAGACAGATTTTTTTAAATGATTATTTGCCTAACCATTAGCTTCCTTGACCTTTAAAATCTCTTGTAATTCAGTAAGATAAACTGATAACAGGCTTTGTTCGACTAATAAGGTACAGCTTTAATTATCGGCAAAGTTTGTGATGTTGAAGAACTCCAATTGTCTATTATTGTTACAAGAAAACTGTTAACGATAGTCAAATTACGTTTTATATAAAATAAACAAATATTTTTTAATATTGTATTATATTTTAATTGATGTACTGAAGCCACCAAGATGTTGTGTGATTCGAGATTTCTTGAATCCAGAAAATCGCACGGTTGTGCTCCAGAACTCAGCCACGCGAACAGCATCCTCTGTGGCCCGCATCAGGTCCTCCCGCGTACAGGCGGCAGGGCAGGAGATGATGACGGAAGATGGCTATTTATATATGATAGTAATACACGAGACAGTGGAAATCTGTAGCTTTATTTCACTTCCACCATATTTCCTTTCCTATTCTTAACTTATTCATGTTTTGATGCAATGTTCGGTGGGGTGATATTCGAATCCAAATATTATCGTAATCAATACTCATCATATAGACAGTTTTTTGAATTGCCAAACATTAAAAAAAATAAAGAAAAACCACTCACTCATCAGTGTAGTCAATAACTTTTTTCATTATGCTTTTAAATCTTTTCTTTAGAAGATTCATTTCAGTTTTGTTTTTCTTTTTTGAAGAACAGGGTATTTCCTCTTCATCAGAGTCGTCTTGGCGGCTGTGAACAAATAAAAAAAAGATTGCAATGATTTTATACTTCTCCTACACATTTAACAATATAATATAAGACTTTCGAAACATGTGACTACAGTCACAAAATAATAAGTACTACTGATTAAGCGATTTTATAAAATTTTACTGTTACTCGAAATTGAAATCTTAAATATGACATTACATGTCTAGTAGGTTTTATATATTTTTGAAACTATTTAATACTGGCACAAAATAAGCGAGCTGAGAAAAAAGATGATTAACAATAATATGAAGAGAGGGAAAATATAGACTGATATGTGAATCTAATGTTAATACTATAAAATATAAAGGTATGCAAATTTTATATTGTTTTGAAAAAGTAATTATTAAACATTAAATGTATCACAGTAGTGATGGCGTACCGGCGTTTGCGGCCTCTCTTTCGTTTCTTATCGAGGACTTCATCGTCGTCATCTTCTTCTTCATCCTCTTCAAACTCGTCATCGATGGCTTTCAGCCATTCCTTTTCTGTCAAAGAATCAGTGTAATCCACTTCTTTACGCTGTCTGGATCCACGACCTAAAGTTTCGTCTTCGTCCAGATAATTCCAGTTTTGACCCTGAAATGGATGCATTACTATTAAACTTTTTAAGTTAAAGATATTATCAATCCTATAATCAGTATATAGCTAATTTAACATTTTTGATACTACAAATTGCAGACTGGCCTTAATCAATCCAATAAGTCCAAACTGATGAGAATTGAAGATGATCTTATGAAGCTTAGGTGTCTTAGGCAAAGTTACCATATTGGTTACAAGTATGGACAATTACAATTAGCCTAACTTGAAGTTATCCAATTTATTCACTTAGATTTTTTTCAACATTTGTGAAACTCTTTTTTATTAATAATTTTGATATTAATATACGGTTAGAGATATATGCTATCTAAGGAACTGTTGGGGATCGGTGCCGTAACTGGGTTATATTGGCGGGGCAATAAAACACCGACCTTTTCTTATCTTCACGGACTGCTGTCCAACATTTATTTTATTTTTGTTATAACATAATTTGAAACATTTTTTTTACTGCATACTAGTATCCAAAATGATTTATAGAAACATCATACACATGAAATATCTGTTAATAGGCAACTTACAAGCTTTGTCTAACTTTACTAGACTCAATAGTTTTACCTTTATTTCCAATAAAAATAGCAAACCGATAAGCTTTTGAACATAATGAACATCCTATATATTAAACACCCCCTATATTGGTAACTAACTACAACCGACAACCAGCAATCCAGATTTATTTCTAAAAGTCGTTCTAAAATGTATTGCCTGGAAATGAACCTAGTACCTTATTACGAGTATTAAAGAGTAGCAAGTAAATTTTAGTACTGCTATATCAATGAAGTTGCTCAAATACAGTCTAAGATTAGACAAAAGATAAATAGGGAAATATATAACCGAGCTAAAAGCACACAATTGAACGCTTGTGACCTTGGTACTGTAAAGTCTCGCACAGCGCAGCTCGAGCTTTTAAAGCTAGACTTACATGCGCGACAATTAATATAACGATGAAGTGTTTTTTTTTATCTAATTTAGTTAAGGGTAAAAATTTATTTAAGATTATACCAGACTCTTCTTAAAAGTATACACTTCTTACATAACATATAAGTGGTGGGATTTTGTGATTTAGTTACTACTTATATATCGATGTATATAAAAGCGATTACAATTATTTGTAATGGTAAAATAATCTCTGTAACTCTTAATCTACATATAAGGGATGGTCACCTTTAACGAAATTTCGAAAACGGTGAGGCGTACAAAAATAAAATTGTAGTTTATAGTTAGAGGAATCCGCTAAAAACGTATTTTTCGATAAAGTCAGATGAAGTAGGTTTAAGGCCTCTCGTCAATTTAATTTTACGCGAACGTATTTGCGATAAATAGCTAGTACGATAAAATCTGCTTTTGTAGATTTTTAATGCCCTATTAACCTTAAAAAGAGTAAGGAAGAAGAGAGTACAGAAGATCGAATAAGTTGAAAGGCCACCAAAGTCAAACCACATGCCATAAATATTTTTTGTTATAATATTTAATATGGATACCAACTTCATTTGTTAAGTTTTCACCGAATGTATAACCGGACTTATGCTTTATATTATATTACTTCTGTCTGCAATTGCTTTAATTGTGTGCAATATTATTTAATCTTAAACAATGTTTTTGCACAATATTCTACATCTCAAAGGAGATGTAAGAATGCTGAACTAATAGACGTGCATTGACATCATATTATTTAAAAAAAATAAAAAATGATTACATACTTTAAATGAAATAAAATAACGTTAAAAAACTGTTTATATTATATGCTAGCTGCCCGAACTTACATACAGACTTTGTTCTGTCAAAAGTCAATTATTATATTATTTCTCTTAATTTAAACTCTTCAGGTACCTTAAGGTAAACTAGCTGAAGCTCAAATGAACTTGTATAAGTCTACTTGAGTATAACATCATTTGATTTAAATTTGCGAAGCGTATGTTGTTGATAATTTACTTGAAATATTTTATGCTAAAAATTACGGGGTCGAATTGATAACCTTCTCCTTTTTTTGAAGTCGGTTAAAAATATATCTAAAAGATCATTCTTTAACATATACTTTTAAAATATTTACTACCCGCGGGTATAAGCGTACTAGTGTAAGCTTCCATAAATCATTTATGTCAGGAATACTTTGCATTACACGGAGATATTATTGCTATAATAATCAGCCTGATGGGAGAGCAGATCTTTTTCGGACATTAGTGGGCTGGTAATAGCATTTTTATGGTACAGAATTGTACTATTTGGACCAGCTTTGGTTGTGTAATGCTCCGTTGCGACATTTTAATAAAATACCTACACAGAGAAATGTGCAAAAGAGGCCTTCAAATATATTAAGTACGATTGTGGCCAAAAACGTAAAAGAATCGAAGCAGTTCCAAGGCGGATACCTAGGCAACCTAGCTCCCTGTTCTATGTATCGAAATGTAGGACATATTTAGGAAAAAATGTTCCCCTAAACAGACTAACTCGAACTTACAAAGAACTGTCGTCAAAGGTTATAGATTTAGACATATTTAACGCCAATCTTAACGTTTTCAAAAAACAAATATTAACCCTATTATAAATGTCAAATCGTTTTTACTCTAATATATTTTGTTTAAGATTTATAATTCATTTTAAACTTGTAATATTTTGGCTAACCTATTTTAGTTTCCATTAATTTATGATATGCACCGATAATATTTATCTTCCTTTGTTTAGTGTTCTCAATTTTTTTTTTTCCAACCTGTTTCTTCTTTTTTTTTGTCGATGTTTAAGTTACGAACGATGTAATTACCGGTAATTAAGAATTATAATTATCATGGTTAATTAATCAAAAGAATTCTGTATATGTGTTATTATAAGTTTTTGTTAGTAATTCTAATAAATAAATAAATAAAGCAGTTTCATTTTTCCTATGCAAATTATAATAACACTGTAGATGCACTGGGCGTTAAATTGGAATGCAAGCTATAAATGTTCATTATTGTAAGCTGCAAGCAGCTGCGACATACTCCGATTTACACAAAGCTACCCAGACTCCCTGCGGAGTACCTTAAACAGTCCACTGAATTCCATTAATTAATGATCGCTTCTTTATAGGGTATTGCATCGAATATTTTAAAATTCTGAAGTGCTTGGTATAAATTTATATTTACACTATTAAATAATAATAAAGCTTTATTTATTTCCCTTACAGTATTTTTTTTTGTTAGTATGATTTTTAGAACTATGTTAGTGAATTTTTATTATAAGGGCCGCCTTTTGCGGTAAAAGCCTCCTCCAAACTGCTCCAGTGAGCTCTATCTCTAGCTAACCTTGACATATTTCTAAAACATCAAAAGTAAATTCTCGAATATAATATTTTAGAATTTTCTAAAGCATAAAACCTTTTAGAGCGCACTGTACGTGTTATTGTTCATTGTTGTAAATATTTTGACATTTAATAATAATAATAATAAATTCTTTATTTATTCTGGGACGAGTCCCTTATGAATAATAATACATGATATGAAATAAGATCAATATTGTCTTAGAGTAAAATACAATTACAATTTACTCAATTAAATAACACAAATTAAAATATGAATTAATTCCAATTATTATAGTTATACAAATTATTAATTAGAAAGATGAAAATTTAATAAATATATATATATACAAGCTTGTGAAGAAAAAGGAAAAACAATAAATAAATAAAATAATAAATTTTAAAAAAGAAGAAATAAATAAAAGAAAAGAAACATTCAATAACAACGATCTTCTTTAAATTGGTTTAATTAAACTTATAAAAGGCGACATTAAAATCATAACCATATCTTTCATCCATATATTTACTGATTTGATCATAGAACTGAGCAACTATTTTCGATTTCCGGCGAATTGTAGAGATAAGAAGTGATTGAATACAAGGGATTTGAAGGTTGTAAGGTTGTTTGAGTGACGAATGGAAGAAGGAATAGAGTTCCACAGAGATGAGGATCGGATAAGGAAAGATCTGTCGAATGATGCGGTTCGATGGGGCGTTGTGTATAGATCGGAAAGCCGGGAACGGGTGTTGCGGGAGTGAACTGAGGTTTTAAATTGAAGTAAGTCGAAAATATATGATGGGCGGCGGGATTGGATAACTTGGTAGAGGAAGGATGCGAGGAAGTACTTGCGATGGAAGGATGGGTAAAGCCACTTCAGCTCTTCGTAGAATCGGGTGACAGAGGCATCTCTCGGGATCCCAAAGATAAAACGTAGAAAGCAACTGATTAACCGTTTTAGGTTTGTCTCGAGATCTTTCGTGACACCACCGTACACTGTGCAGCCATAGTCCAAATGAGGGAAAATTAAGGTCACTATAAGTTTACGGGTATCAAAAGGGAGTAGATGACGAAGGTAATTCAAACGCTTTAAGATGGAGAAGGTACGACAGGAGATTACAAAGATATGATTTTTCCAGGAAAGGGTTTGATCAAAGATGATACCAAGGTTTTTAACGGTTTGGTAGAATTTGATAGGATTGCTATTAAGAACAAGAGTTGTGGTATGGGGAATAGTTTTAAGGAAGTGATTTGACCCTATTACTATTGCCTTGGTTTTCTCAACATTTAAATTTAACTTATTATCTATTGCCCACTGACTTATTCGGCTGTATATACATCGCATCGTTAGTCGAGCATGATAAAAAAAGCTTGCTACGGCGAGGGGCTCAACCCGGAAGATTGATATCTACTTGAATAAAAAAGTAGCAGTCCGTATCAAAAAACAGAAATAAACATGGCCACCGGGAAGTCTCGCAAACCGAACGAAACGCGACAACTGACTTGAAATTTTCCATGTTCCTTGCCATGCTAAAAAATCATTAGAAAAAATATTATTAGGGGATTTGGACAACACCTTTAATTTAGTTAACGAATACTGATATCGCATAACAGATACGGAACCTTATATAAGTAGGTATTGACGCGCTCTTGGCCACTTTTATTTCTACTTATGACCACGTCGTGTATTTATATCTGTTATAATTTTCAGGAAGCCACTCACATTTTCACGCTAGATCGGGACTTCAGCAGGTTAAATTCAGACAAAGAATTGACGGATCACGTAAGCTTTTTATCAATATCTACCCAAATATTCCTGATGCCCCGAAGATAGCTGATGCCCCTCGCTGGGTCAAGCAGTTCTTGCGGCCGGGTGATCAATGAAAGACCCATTCTAACACCGGTGTTCAGAACCTCATTCGAAAGGCACGCAAAACAGTGGACGCCGATTAATGTCACAGGGATTGTGAGGGTTCCGTGGATGACGTCATACGTCAGTCGGTCATCTTAATTCGTCCTACAGCCATCCTCTGCAATTTAGGTAGACGATTGGTGTGTCGTTACTTCTTTCTATATGAATTTAATTGAAAACCAATTAGTTACAGTAATTTATTTGTGATTTTTAGGGTTCAGTAGCATTATAAGGAACCCTTATAATTTTGCTCTGTCCGTCCGTTCGTCCATCTGTCTGCCCGTAAGGTAGTCCCCCCTAGCATTTCCAAACTATTAGACATAGAGACTTGAAATTTTCCATGTTGATGTACGGAACCCCTCTAAATAAGCGTGTCTTGACACGCTTTTGGCCATTTTTAATCACATGAATGGAATAAAGTATACCTTTAGCCGGGCAACATACTTCCACAGAATTTACTTATTTAATCACTTCAAGAACCGGTTTTTCGATAGCGCCAAATTAAGGAGGTATAAGAGCTCTTGCAAGTTCAATTTTATGCGGCCGAAGTCGCGGGAAACTAGTATAGCATATAACAAAAATAAAATCACATATCGCGTGTCTTATTGCCAGCAATAAATCATTTTTCGACCTCCGTCTATCATGTAATCCACGCCTCGATTCAATCCCTGGTCATATTTTCTGTCCGCCCTTTGGTGGTATGAATGCTCTAATGTATACATATTTAACATTTATTCGATCAATAGCATAAATCGGTCAAATGCGAGTGCCGTACCATCTCATAATACTTTTTTTTATGTTGTAAGGGGCAAACGAGTAGGCAGCTGGCAGCTAAGTGCCTACTTACGCCAATGGACATCTGCACGATCAGGAGGCAAGCAGATACGTTGCCGGCTTTTAATGACGAGTTTAAGCCACCGGGAAGTCTCATAAACCGAACGAAACGCGACAACAATACCATCACTTGACGTCACAGCATTGCCGCCACTTCACAAGGTCCGCTCAAAGATTACCCCAATAAATTAGTTTAATGTCAGTTTGAAACGAGCTGTATAAATTTAAATATATTGGCGCCCCCCGCCGCTACGCTCGTCAAGGTACCACAATCTAGGAGTCGTCCATAAATAACGTTACTCGAATTCCACGATTTTTAATCCCTCCACCGTCCTTGTCACAGCTTGTCACATTTTCGAAACCTCCTCCTCGTCCTCCATGGTGTGAAATCATAGATTTTTCTATTTAATACATGGTCTTAAAATAATTAAAAGAAAGTTGCAATTTTTTTTTAATATTATTAATTTTTTTTACTTGTGCCGACACAAAGCTTTTGTCCCCCCTGTGCTCGTTTTCAGATAATGTCACATTTTGGTGATACCTCCCATTAACGTGTGACGTAATTTATACATGACTCCTATCCATCCTTTTTTACGCTGGAAAGTGCTTTTTCTTCCAACTATGCGGTAATGTTAACATAAATCACTACATAACCGATCAGAAAGGACGCGTTTTCGGCTTATAACCAAAGCAGTGCAGTAATGTTATTAAAAAAACTTATCTGCACTGTTTTTTATTTTGATATAAATTTACTACTGAGGTCTAATGTCTCCAATTAAGTTTCATATAAAAGGTATTCATCAACCCTAAAATGAATGCTGGAAATAAAAATACAGCCAAAACTCTCAATCAACAACTGTCTCTCTTAATGATTTAATAAAGATATTTTGTTATTATAATATAAATTGTTGCATCCTTTACTGGGGTAACGGATATAGGGTTGAAGTCAGCAAAGCTGAAGTGGGAATGGACTGGACATGTGACTCAAATCGACCCACAAGGGTGGGACAATATTGCGACTTCCTGTATGCCCACCAGTGGCCGCCGACGACCCGGCAGGCCGAGGAAGAGCTGGCTATCTTTGTGGGGAAGTTGTGGATGAGATTGGGCCATGAAAAGGATTTGGATCAAGAAGGGAGAGACCTTTGCCCAGCTGTGGGACACAATATGCTTGTAGCTGCCGCTACATAACAAGATGGCAATGATGTCGAGTGGAAAAGGTTACACCAAAGCAAACTAGATGGCGCTATACGGATGACGACGACCGCAGTACAAACACCCGCCCTATTATTATTTATTTACGTAATTGGACGGACATCTATATCTATATTAATTTACAAAACTAAAGAGTTTATTCGTCTGTTTACTTTAATGCGTTAAACTCAGCAACTACTGAAACGTTCTGAAAAATTATTTCTATGTTGGATAGCTCATTAAACGAGGTTGGCTATATGCTATATACCATCACTCTAAAAAATTTCACCTTATTTTAAGCTGAAGAAGTCGCGGGTAACAACTAGTCTTCCCTAACTGGGTTGACTCAGACAGCACTTGAGGTTGAAATCTAAAGGCCAACATTAAACAAAACACTTTTTTTTATAAATTAATTCATTATAAAGTTAAGCATTGTTAAATGAATAAAAAGCATTAATTGAATAAAAATGGTTGTTACTTCCAGTGACAATAGTGTTCATTTAGATGAGATATTAAAATCATTTGGAGCATTCAATCGTTACTGCATACAAGCTATACTCTTGATTAGTTTCGCATTCTTCAATAATGGTATGCACTGTATTAATTACGTGATAGTGGCTGAGGAAATACCGTACAGGTTGGTAATTTCTTTTTAGAGACCAATAAACACCAGTGAACAGCAATTTTAACTTGACTTTCGTGCATATCTCACAGTACTGTGCATAATCGCTAGAAATTTAACTTATTTTTAGATCATGTAACGATGATTCACTCCCATTATTGATAATTCGAAAAGCTATGTTATCTTTGTAACAGCTACCACTTCTTAAATACATCCACATGAATAGATGATTTAAAATGTGATAAGAAATAATAATATTCATATATTATGTGCATGTAACTGACATCTAGGAAGTATACTAAAAAGAAAGTCCAAATATTATCATTACAATAAGAATTAGTAAGCAAGAAAACGAGAATCAAATTTGTCTATTTATCCGTTTTAACTGAGTTTATACGTATGTGTAAGAAAATATCTAGGAGACTAATACTCTATTCACTTATAGGTGTAAAGTCGACCAATGTGAATCGCAAATCAAACATTTTGAGACGCCGTGGTATAATTACACAGCGCCCCCCGACTCTCGGGGGTGTAATAGATACAGTTCGGTCAACAAGGAATGTTCCGAACTTAGCTTCAACACTTCGATTGTTGAAACTTGTGATCAATGGGTTTACATGAATGAAAATAGTTTCGTGGCTGAGGTGAATATTTTATAATGTAATAAATAATTAAATATCTTTGTGTGGTGTTCAGTTTTATCATGTCTGGCTAGCAAATAATGCCTGTAGATGTCGCGAAAGACATCTAAGAGATTTGCATTTTATGGTTAGCAGTATTCATACGTTCAAATTTGCGTCACGCATTTCTTACCAGGCCTAGATGCCAAGCTTGTATTAGGACGATTATTTTAAAGGTGCATAAACATATTCTTTTACAGGTTATTATTTTGAATTTGAAACAATAAAGTAACACGTCTATCTCTTCGCATCAAAGATAACTGAGTTTTCTTATGAGATATTGAGTTTCCTATCTATTTTTGTGTTTTCAGTTTCAATTGGCTTGCCAGGATTGGAAACGTACCTTCGTTGGGACAGTACATAGTATCGGGCTTATGTGCGGTTTGTTTTTGCAAGGACAGCTATCTGATAGGTAGGTATTTACTTAATAACGATTACCGATGAAAATCATTCTTCCAGCTAAACCACTCCAAGCTCATGTCAATCAGGAAAAGTCTGGATGACCTTCCTTCGTCCCTTTTAATTTCTAGACCCATACTTGATCTTTGTGGGGACAAAGAAAATGCACGACAAATGCGGACATGCAACACAAACGGGCAGGAGGTTGGCCTAAGAGATTACGACACCCATGGATATCTGCACCACCAGAAGGGTTGCACATGCGTTGCCAGTCTTCAAGGATGATGGACCACGGGGAACACGCAGAAACCAAACGAAACGCGTCCACAATACCATCACTTGATGTGACAGCATCAAGAAAACAGCGCGTTACGCCGATCTTAAGTGATTGAGAGGTACTAGTACCTGGACGCACTGACCCAATTCGGTTGCATACCAAAAGCACTGCAAGCGTGGCGCTACCTCATTTTTACTCTAAACGGATTCTAAACTAGCCTCGAAAAAGAGAACCATCACCTTTATGAATGGAGTTCAATAGGTTCATTACAAACGTTCTGAACGAGTGTTGTCACATGTGTTGAACGAGTGCCCACTCCGTCTTTTCATCGGTGATGTATCAGAGCTTCACTCCCTTAGACCAGCAGTCGTGGCCTGGTTGAGGGGTGTGGATGTGAGAGTATGATTCGTGCAGAATTCTGTAAACAACGGCAACGATAATGAAATTTTTACGCACATTTGCATTATAATATAACGATACTTCGAAACAGGGCGGAAACCTGCTATTCCCGCCCCTCTATCCTAGATAAATTTCTTAAAATATGTAATTTTTGCTATTTTTTTACAACTAAGCTTTTATATTCTAAGTACTAAGAAGAGCGAGTATTTTATTTTTAACACATACATGAGTGACTCCCGGTGTCCAACAACAGCATTAATAAACTGTTCTCAGATGGGTTATCAGAGTGACTTAATTTGTATACTGTATTATTTCAGGATAGGACGTAAAGCAGCCATTATAATTGGCGGGATTGCTGCGGGGGTGTTTGGAATCGCCAAGAGTTTTGCAAATTCATATACAGCCTTTATTGTTCTCGAGTGGTTGGAAGCTACGTTTGGAGATAATTGTTCACCAGCGTTTATAATGGGTGAGTTTCTAAAACTCATTAGATGTTTTGCAACAGCCCAAAAGTCCTAATGTCTAATATACTTTTTTCAAGTCCCAAATAAGAATTTTAATTGCATTCTCAAAGTCCATCTCTGTTATGCAGACGGAAACAAAATTATTTCAAATTTAATAAAATGAAAGGGTCATTTGAACTATTATATAGATATGGATATAAACATAATATGAATGCATAATTATTATTCCCACACAAATTAACTTTTTATGATCTCTGAAAGATCTAGACGGAATCTAGAAAACATTTAAATATAAATTATTTTCTGGATAATATTTCATTTCTTAAGCGAAAATTGATTGTGTCTCGATAGTTTAATTTTTTGGGCCTTTAATTTACAACTATGTGGTGTTATAGCATAATAAATATGATTTGATAGGAGTAGTATAATGTTATAAATATTGTTTCATTGGTGTTATTGATTTTTTTTTCTTTTTCAGCCGTAGAATTAGTTCATAGTGATTATAGACTTCATCAGCAAATATTTCTTTCCATCTTAGCCGCTCTGGGTGGAGTATCGTTTTCGATTGCAGCTTATTTTGTACCCTATTGGAGACAGTTTTTATTGGTGATTTATGCACCATCTTTGCTCTTCATTTTATATTATTTTTGTATGGACGAGAGTGTGCGATGGTTATTAAGCAAAGGAAAAAAGAGACAAGCTACAAAATTATTACTAAAAATGGCTAAAACGAATAACGTTACATTGGAAGAAAAAATGATCATTAATATAAAATGTGAAGATGATGGGGCAAAAAAATCTCCCTTGAAAGAAACTTTTCGATCGAAGATAGTTATCAAAAGATTCTTAATATGCTTACTCTGGTGGACGTCCTGCACGTTCATATCATTTGGTTTAATTGTGAACGTAGCTTCTTTAGCCGGAAATAAATATCTAAATTTTGGAATTATGTCTTTATCTGATGTTCCCGCCAGTATAGCTATGGTTTTTATTTTAAAACGATTTAAAAGGAAAAAACCGCTCTTAATATCTTTCATGGCAGCTGGAATAGTTTGTCTTATCCAGCCATTTGTACCAAAAGGTTAGTCAATATGTTATGATCAAATATTAACTTACTATTTATTATTACTTGAAAATCTATCATTTAATGTAAGAGTTAAAGAAGCTTCCTGATGTTTTTGATTGGAGTAGAGATGGAGACAATATAAGCATATCTAATACACCACCAATGAACAAAAAAAAAAGTTCATTTTCAATCGCGTATTAAAATTAAAATATAGTCAAAAATAAGTATGATGATAAAATTGATAATTTACAATCACCGAAAACATATTAATCCCATTCTTATATATTGAATTATTATGTTGAATTTTATTATATATTTACAGTTAATTTTATTTTTCAGACTTCGTTTGGATATCAACGGGAGTATATTTTCTGGGAAGATTTTTATCTACATTTACATTTGCAACTGTTTATATTTATACATCAGAATTATTTCCAACTTATTCTAGAAACTCAATGCACTCCCTGTGCTCAGCAATTGGAAGAATTGGATCCATAGTTGCTCCAATGACTCCATTACTGGTAATATATATGGCTACGCATATTACAACTTTTATTGTATAAAACTGATGTATGCAATATAGGTACTCTGCTTTGATAACATTATAATCGCTAACCCGCGTAGATCTTAATAGCCTATCGTTTTTTTCATTTTTATGTAATAATTGAGGTAAACTGATTGTTTATTAAAGCCATTACTTTTTGCATTGGAGCTCTTACCTAGCCTAGCGATATTGGGGCTAGAGTCGAGAACCTTAAGAATTTCAGTCCATCTTTTATATCGTTGACCTATTGAGTACTTTAAAAAGATTCAGCATTGTATAATTAATACATGAATATGTTTTGACATAACATCAAATGAAGTTCTAATCATATGTCAAAAATATATTAAGATTTAAATCATTATATTTACAGACCCAATACATGGAGAGTCTACCAACTTTGCTATTCGGGGGTATCTCGGTAGCCGCTGGCCTAACAACTTTGTTAGTACCTGATCTGGACAACGAACCTCTTCCAGACAACGTGCAACAAGCTGAAAGTATTGGTTTATATCAATTGCCAACACTGCTGGAGACAAAAGTTGATGATAACAAAACTTTGTAAACTTATTGCCTTGGAATTATTTCAAGAAATATGTATTGTTTTTTTTCTTCTTTTAAATTTGCAGTTGTCATATTTAAATAGAAAATTCTATACTTATCTTATAATTGTTATTAATCTTACAGAATGAAGTTCTTATTATGTACGGCGTGCCTTTCCACATAGAAAAGCCACGCCAAGGTGAAAACTGGTTGGCGAGGTATATGATAGAGGGGAGCGTACGTCGATATGCTCGACCGCTTCGAAGGTAGGTCTTCAGTCCGGGCTGGAGTTGCCCGGGGCGGCTCTACCTCGTCGATAGTTGTTCGTCGGGAGGTCTATATAATATAGTGATCGTAGCTAGTAGGTAGAAACTTCGCTAGCGTGAGTTGGATTTTGTTTGGTATATACAGCGTTTGTACCGCGTCCGTCGACCTGTCCAGACAGCGCCGTCTAGTATACTTTGATGTATCTTTCCACTCGATATCACCGCCATCTCGTTATGTACATATTCATTACTTTTAGATATTTTTAAACCCCAATGCATACATGATGTACGCATACAATTTTTTAGGTTGTTCACATAAATATATAAATATACATTAACTCAGAAGAAAATAATAGCCAGTGGAATACAAAATAAAACACAATCAATCTTGTGCGTTTCTTATATCGATATCGGTGTAAATAAGATTCAAGATGGCTGCCCATTAATTTCAAATGACTATCGCTCGCTATTAAAACGAGAAAGACATGGAACATTGAAATTATTAATGGCACCTTCCAGATTACGAGCTTTCTAATATTTATAAGGTTATTACATTATTTCCTATTTAAAGGAGGAGTACACTCAGTATTTGTATAGTATGAATTTACTGTCCCATTAGTCATAAATTACGTCACACGTTTGTGGGGGAGGGCACGTAAAACAGTGGAACCCGATTAATGTCACTTTGTGATATTAATCGTAAGGTTGAAGAGATCGTGGGGGTTCCGAGGATGACGTCAGATGGCAATTTCCCTCGTATTCATTCGCGTATTAAAGCAAAGTAGTTTAGTTTCTCATGCATGTCATGGATTTCCGCAAAGTAACACCTGATTCTATCAATAATTTGAGTCGATCGTTAGGTTAAGTAGTCCTACAGCGGCCGAACGAGAGATACGCGATCCATTCTAAAACTGGTTTTTAAAACATCTGACTTTCTCGGTGTTTCGGAAGGCACGTAAAACAGCGGGTCCTGAATAATGTCACCGAGTCATATTAGTCGTCGCAGAGATTGGAGGTGTCCTGGGGATCTGGTACTAGAACGGAATAACGCTGTGAAGAAGAATGAGTTTTCAGCGCTAGCTGATAAACTTCGAGAACAGCCTATTTGGATATCCCCATATTCCTGATTGGATTACCGAGCATATTACATTTGAACAGTCACTCAGTTTCGTGCATCCACTGTTTATAATAACATGGCATGGATTCTATCATTCCACTTGTGACTAGAGAGATCCGTGTGCGTTAGAAGTTGCAAGTTCGAATTATTTTGTGTAGGATATATTGTGATACGCGTGGATCAATTTCTTATACATACTTAGTATGCCAGGGTTTTAGATTTAATTTTTTTAACGAGTCTAATCGACATTTTCAAAAAAAAAGAGTTCTCCATTCGGTTGAAACTTTTGTTCGGGCGTAAGCGATGTACTCGATTATTTTGTATCGATTTAGGAATCATTTATTTAAGGATAAATAAGACGGTTCACTTTAACTATTGAGAAAAACTACTTACCTCTGAACGTGAAAGTGGGTTGATGTAAACCTGGAACATAGCGAGGCACATATTTTAGTATTGTCATTGTTTATTCGGTAGGTGCTGCAGCGCTCTATGGACATGGAGCTCGAGCTGAGCAGCGTGGGCGGCAAGGTGGGGCCGGGCGCGGGGCAGCCGCTCGCCAAGCTCTCCATCACCGGGCTGGCCTCCACGCCCGTAGACCACGACACGAAGAACAACAACACGCTGCTCATCACGGGTAACCGACTTCTATTAAAAGTTTGCCGCATATGAAAGATTACAGGAAATTGTTTAAAGCCCATGTTGCAACGCAATTTGTATCGTAGACGCTCGAAATTTCTTCGATGGGCTAGATCCACTGATTTTCCGGTGAGATGTCAGACTGTATATAGCACGGGGATACACCGTTCCGATACACCGTTCGGACTTCTATTAGTAGAAATCCGAAGTGTATCAGAACGGACAGCAGAACTTTTTAAATAATTGATAGGCCGACAAACTTTCCCGTAGTGTCCGTTGACGTCGACACAACAACACAACAACAACAAATTATCCTCTTATCCTTACTGTTGGCCGTTGTCACTTTAAGTAGACGGAGTTGGATAATAATCGTGCGCGTTATGTGCTTCAGAGCGTGGGTACTCGGATGAGGAGGAGGAGGGCGAGTTCAGCTCCGTAGAGGGAAGTCTCACAAACCGAACGAAACGCGACAACAACACCATCACTTGACGTGACAGCATTGCCGCCACTTGACGCCAATCTCATGTGAGATAGAGGTACTGGTACCGGGACGCACCGGCCGGCCGGTTTAGTATTTTGTAAAGTCCAAGGATTATTTACAAAATACGAAAAATGCTGATTTCGGAGTACTTCCAATAGATGGACTTTGAATTGTACCTTTCGTCTGGTCATAAATCGAACAAGACAACGTCTTCTAGGGCCGCTAGTTAATACGTATATTTTTAAGAATACGTAGACTCGATAGTATCACTCATCCATTTAACTAAGCTGACGAGTTCTGTTCAAATCTGTGGGTTAGGGTTTCAAAGCGATTTTTTAATAATTTCAGTCCACCTTTTAATAGATAAGCAATCTTTTCTACAGACCGTTTCCCCATATAAACATTGTCTTATACGATTCTTCGTTTACATTATTTTCTCTATATGTAACTCGCTGTTTCCTGCTACTTTGTCCGCGTAAAATTGCGAGAGCCCTTATAACTTTTTAATCTTGAAAAATGTTTTCTTAGCGGATGTCCACTGAATACAAACTACGCCCTTGCTAAATTATATCATTGTACGTCCCGCGGTTTACGAAATTACATTTTAGTTGAACTTTCGCTGTTACATACTTTCCTTATCTACGTTATATTCTTTATACATAAAGTTTCTGTGCCATAATTCATTGAACTGTTCTTGAACTACTGGATTTATTTCGATGATGTTTTTGCGCATATCTGAATGAGTTCCCGGATATTTTTGATTTGCAAGAGGATCCCGTAGGTAGCGCTCACCTCTTCATTACGTTGTTCGGAATTCCCATACGGAATACAAAAATAATTGAAGGTCGCCATACCACATGTCATCCGTTCTGTGGGTATATTTTTGTTTCCCTACGTCTGCTAAGGTAAATATTTAATGCGAATTCTTTTGTTTGTTGCGTGCCATAAAATGTGTAATGTATTTTAACATGCCATATATTACAATGTATTATACTGTGGAATATATATAATAACTTAGTGACCGACATCGCTCTCACAATGTGCAAATTGAATTGAATGTGCAAGTTGCAAAAGGCAGATACATAATGAAGGCAGATACAAAATGACACATAATGAAGGCTCGACAATCGTTGTGGGTTGAAGGTCCTCGAGGGTTGACCACGCACGAGAATCTAGTCTGGGTCGCAGGAAATCGTTGATTACAAACCGCACGGTATACTCATTCGTAGAGATAAATGGAAAAAATTAAAGAGGAATTTAGATTGTGTCACGTTATCCGATATAGCGAATATAGCTAATAATCTTATAATACTAGCGGACCCGACGGACGTTGTCCTGCCCGAACTTTCGCTTACTCTCACTATTGAAATTGTATATCAAGACAGCGCCATCTATTGGTCATACATCGTTAAGCTGTTCTTTCCGCGACACTGCGATAGATGGGTGACCAATTCTAACACTGCTTTTGAAATATCCAACCTCCTCCGTGTTTCGGAAGGCACGTAAAATAGTAGGTCCCGATTAACCGGGACCTAGTTAACATTAATCGGGACCTAGTTATTTACGTCGTTCATCAAACGCCTATGTTCTTGAAATTTTCTTCTAGGATTATACCAGTCTAGTACCAGGGTCCGCTAAAATTGCAGAGGATGTAGCTGTGCGGCGAATTAAAATAACCGACTGCCGTCTGACGTCATCCCCGAAACCCCTACGATCTCTAAAACCTTACGATTAATATCACTCAGTGACATTAATCGGGTCCCACTGCTTGACGTGCCTTCCGAAACATGAAGGGCACGTGAAGCAGGTCGGATATCAAATATAAACCAGTTCTAGAATGGATCACCCATCTATCAACCGGCCGCAGCAAGAGCTACTTAACCTAGCGATCGACTCCAATGCCGACCACTGATTAGGCCAAAACCTCCTCAACCTTCTTACCTGCAATTCTATGACCGCTTATATGAATGTAGTAATCATCTGTACTCTATGGTTGAACTAATCACCAATCTAATGGATTTCTAAATTGACTGGACGCAAAATGTAAAAAATCCAAGTAAGGGTTATCGTTCATTGATCGTCATCTGAATGTCGCATCCATTTACATAGATCATTTATAAGATCTATGTAAAAAAATGGAAACAGTCCACGTTTAGAATAATAATTCCCTTATTTATGCTGTTTTATTGTGTACTAGGTGAGGCCACGATTTCGACCGCGTAAAATTAGGTAAAAAAGTTATATGCAATTTTAGCGTGTTGATATGTAGCCTATAGCCTTCTCGATAAATGGGCTACTTAGCACTGAAGGAATTTTTCAAATCGGACCAGAATTTCGTGAGATTATCGCGTTCAAGTAAACAAACGAACAAACTCTTCAGCTTTATGTATTAGTATATACCAGCTGATACCTGCGACTTTTTCGTTTTCGTGCATTCAGTGATGTTGTTATATTTTGATGATTTTAATTTTCCTAAAGTAAATTATGTTATTTCTTGTAAAACTTTTCGTTGAAAATCCCGATAAAATCGATCCAACCGTATCCGATATTACCCGTAATAAACAGACAGACAGTCAAAAATGTTTTAGTTAAATAAACGTTGTCCTGACAGTAACGAACACAACAAAAATGAATTACCCAATTTGGTGCACTCGGAAGTTATGCGTATATATGCAGATATTTTGAAGATTCATTTTTATTTATAAACAAGGAGAAGATTATGCATCACGTAATAAGTAATTTGCTGTACGTACGTGGTACGTGTACAGTGAATGACGACCTTTAATGACGAAGTGACGCACTTATAATGAATTCTAAATGTCTGTGAACGTCGCAGCCATGATGATCTCAGCTTGAAGGAAATAAGGCTCAAACAAATTTTAAATATGTATATACAACAGGATTGAGACAGAGGAGGGACCCCAAAATAGAACCGTGCTGAACACCCGCATTGTTTCTTTCGGGAGTCCTGGTGGACTGGGACATATTTATATCTAGACCAGAGAGTTACAAACTTTTTTATTTGGAGCGAATGAATCACACGCGCAGGTTCGACCTGCTACGCTAAAAGTGTTCATATCAAAACATACATCTTTAATCTTCTTTAAATTATATAAATTACGCGTCACTTTGTCCGCGATGGAATCCTAAACTGTTTGACCAATTTTAATCAAATTTGCACGCCGTGTGCAGTTTGATTCAACTTGAAAGATAGGATAACTGACATCTCAATGTATATTCGCAAATAAAAATGAGTCGCTGAAATGTATGCACTTGCATAACTTTCGTACGTCTGCACCAAATTGGACAATTTATTATTATTAGGACAAGGTTTGTATAATACAAAAGGTATGGCAAAGCGAAAGCAAAAAGGAAATGGAATGGAAACGGAACGGGGACGGGAACTGGGAATAATATTATAAGATAATAGAACGTAGTAAGTTGTAAGTAACCCAACATTCGGGTAGGACAACGTCTGCCGTGTTCGTTAGTACACATGTATATCTACTTATTATTTTATATATACCCGCACATACACATAAACTCACACATACACATAGTCACACATATACACGCTGACATAAACACATTTACACTAACATCCTATATTAACACTTAAAATATGTAAAATCTAGATACATTTTATAAGGCCTTATGTAACATATTTTATGAAAGAACGGAGTCCTCTAGGTAATTCTTTATTCAAAAGAAGACTCCAATTATATATTCTAGAAAATGTAAACAATATGGCTGAATAAATAAATCATTAAAAGCAAATCAAATTTATTCACGTGTTGTAGTGGTTTTTTACACTAACTGTGAAAGTCATTTATAACATTTTTTTTAATAATGTGTGATGTTCTGGGTATAATATGTTCGACTTACGGCTAAGTTTAGAAGGGATCCTCGCGCCAACAACCAACTGAGTCGTGTATATATATATTTTTAATACTATTTCACAATAATTCAAATGCGGTTAGATCGACACTTTCGCTATTAAATTAATAATAGTCGCAATATGTGGGTCATAAAAATATTCTTGTATTTAGAGACACAAAATAAGTATAAGATAATATAAAAACCGTGTAGATCCCGTTTGGTTTAATAATAGCGTTTGATGGAACGAAGTTATTAAATAACATCCATAAAGGATTTCTTACGAAACTTTAAAGTTCAATTAGTTTAAAAATTTAACGAAACGCAATATTTCCTTTATATCCTCTCCATCCCTTTCCTTTACTCCTGTCTTTCTAATTAGTAGCGCCACGTTTGCAGCCTTTTTGGTCTGCAGCCGTTGTAAAATTGTGCTTGTAAATACAGTCTATGAAGATAAGAAAAGGTCGGTGTTTTATTGCCCCGTCAATATAACCCTGTTATGGCACCGATCCCCAAAACTGTCACTATAGTGACGTAAATGTAATGGTAAAATAACTGTTTACAGTAAAGCACGTGATTCTAGCTTCCAAACGTTTCATAACTTAAACATCCAGACCAGCAGTGGGCAACGCGTGTACCACGGCCCGCGACTGGTTTGTAAATGGCCACCTATTTAATATAAATAAGTAAACAATAATTAGTTAATTACATTAGAGGAGTGTAAAGTTTTGTCGTATTGTACTGTAGGTATCGCCCGCCTACATCTAATTTCTTAACGTGGCCCGCCCGCATCTCATTATTTAACGAAGTGGCTCTTGCCGGACAAAAGGTTGTCAACCTCTGATCTAGACTATCCGATAAATATAGAGAGACCACCTGACTCTTGAGACAACTGGGAGTCTTAAAAATGTCTGGACTATCCGAGTTGTTTCAAGAGCCTGGCGACAGTAGGTTCAGCCAATGAAAGGAATTCCACGTGAAGCACAACAACCAGCTCAAGAAGACCTGCCATCTTACGCCGTTACGCTCAAAGGATGTACCCCGGCAAAAAAAGGTGCAGAGGTCACCGCGTCCTGGATATCTGGGGGTAACAACAATATCGCAATTTATCAAACGAGGCGTATTGTTACATTCCCCTCGCGGAGTTTGGATGCGTATTCTTTTCTCCCCAATGCACTTGGGATACGCACGCGATTTAAACTCCAATACCGATAGGCCTAAGGGCTTAAATCCCGTAATATTAAACTTTATCCCGATATATATTTGAAGTTATAGGTAGATGTAAAGAACGCAGGTGATGGTTTCATTTAACTTTTTTCGCAGGATTAATTTTAACTTGTTTTTTTTCGCGTTACTAATTTCTCTTTGTAATAAATTGGCGAAGCGAAACACTTTATCCGTGCTGTCAGATTAGCGACTAGCAGTCGACTGGCGTGAAGATACAACAGCAGGTTAAGATACAAAAGTGACCTGAAAAATATTTTTGTAAATCAAAATAATGGAATTGCCTGAAAGTGTCAACGTAAAAAGTATATGACAATAGCCACTTATTATGGACGTAAAGTGCCCAATGGGGATTATGAGAATATGCGCTGGAATGGTAAAATAACGCAAGCAAAACCGTGAGCAAAATCTTGTAATGCTTAGCTTAGGCTAAGCACACTTAAGTGTGAGTTTTTAAAATTCCATTGTTTCTATGTTACCCATAAATATTTATTATATCATTACTCCTAACAATAATTTAAACAACCAAAAAACCTACATCAAACTGTTACAGTTGGACTAGTTTAGAGCCTCAATAGCTCAACGGTATAAGGTATGGACTGAAATCCACAAGGTACCCGGTTCAAACCCCACCGCCGTAAAAAATCCGTTTGTTATAATAATTTGGAATTAAAAAAATGACCTGTCTTTTTTTAAAAAATCGGAAAAAACCCCGTTTGTTATAATAGTTGTGGGAAGGGCACACCAAGGTGGAAAGTTTCGGCGAGGAATGAAAGGTGGGAGCGTAGGTCGATAAGCTCAACCACCACAAAGGAAGATCTTCGTGTCCGGACTAGTTGGAGATGCCCGCGGTGCGCTTCGCCGACAGTTGTTCGTCGGAAGGTCTATATATAAGCCTTAAGTAGGAACTTCGCTAGCGTGAGTTAGTTTATATGGAGATTTTCAGTGTTTGTGCTGCGGTCGTCGTCATCCGTACAGCGCCATCTAGTTTGCTTTGGTGTAACCTTTTCACACACTCGACATCATTGCCATCTCGATACGTATCGGCAACTATAATAGTTATTATCTACTTAAACATTTATCTTCATCTAATCACAGACTCTATATAAAGTTTTGCACTCCATCTAAATAAGGACTTATTTCTTCCTTTACAAATATACGTACATCGTCTTATGTTAAATCAGTAGATCCTTGCGAATGGCATTGTGTATATGCAATTTTTTTAATCGTGAAGTTTCCACTCGGAAGCAAAGGTTCGCGTGCGGAAGTCACGACAACAATAGTATGCGGTAACGGAAGTTTCTTCGTGGATAATAAATATGACGCTGGTAAAATTAATTCAATATTAAAAGAAAAAAAAACAAAAAACTGTTGCGCATCCACGACATTCAAACCTGCGTCTGGTACCTACGCTACGCTTGGAGTGGTACTTTAATTGAGAAACCTACCTCACCGAGACTCCATGGCGACGTCGCCGGCTACGGAACCCTGAATAGTAGCCAGCAAAAGACACACACAAACTGTTACGTTCACTGTCTTATATTTAACATGAAGTTCCATTCCGGGGCTCAAATAAATAAACGGTGAGAAAATAGTTTAATTAAATAAAAAATACATTGAAAGCCCCATTTAAAATTCAAATCAGATAGTATAATCCCCGCAACAACTGTTACTCGTATCTAAATCTATTAATTAACCACTCAATTAAAAATGCATGCTCGTATACTCCGGCTATTTTGGTAGATACATATTTTAATATAGTGGTCACGTGGCAGATACGTGCGTCAAAATAAAACACCATATTAAAAGATTTATTTAACATCAAAAATATCAATTGACAACTTTTAAATATTTTGAAAAGAAGAAAAATTTCTACATACTAACTTCAATTTTTTTTAAGCGTGAAGTGGCGGCAATGCTGTCACGTCAAGTGATGGTATTGTTGTTTCGCGTTTCGTTCGGCAATGCATCTGCTTGCATCCTGGTCCTGCACATGTCAATGGGCGTCAGTAGGCAGTTAGCTGCCTGCTGCCTGCTCGTTTGCCCCTTGTAACATAAAAAAAACACGAAATCTCAAATACCGTTGGTCTACTTAACGTTTATGCGCTCTACTGTAAAATTTCGTTTTAAGTCCCTTACTAGATTTTGAAATGGGGCAGCCACACTTTTCTTAGGCTGATCTACTTAACGTTTATACGCTCTCCGGTAAAATTTCCTATTAAGTCCCTTATTAGGTTTGAAATGGTCAGCCATCCTTTTCTTAGGGTGACCTACTTAACGTTTATAAGCTCTCCTGTAAAATTTCGTTTTTAAGTCCATACTAGGTTTTGAAATGAAGCAGCCGAGCTAGTTGTACATAAAAATCTTATAGCGGCTAAAGTTATGGCTCATATTTTCGGCACAAAGCAAAGTTTACCCCAGGGTACTACCTCCCGCTATTCAATAAATAATATAAACTTTCTAAGTCTTTTATGGACTCATAATCTTGAACTAGTTGAACCGCCCTGCTTTGTCCTTGTTTTAAGTAGGTATTTACATTTAAATAGAATTAGGCATATTTTTACATAGTCTAGTACCAGGGTCTGCTTAAATTGCAGAGGATGTGGCTGTGGGAAGAGTTAAGATGACCGACGACTGGTTGGTTTGGTTTTGCCACCAAGCAGCTTGTTGGAAATCCTCGCAAGAAGAAGTATGCCGAATTCTACAGAACTTATGATGCTGAGAAGGAATTCGAAAAAATGCGTGCAAAGGGCTTATTCCAATCATGCTAATTTAATTTGTGAATTCTGTAGATAATAAATCCTGTAATTAAAAATTAATTTAAAAAAATTATATGAAAATACTGTCTGACGTCATCCCCGGAACCCCCACAATCTCTAAAATCACACGACTAATCGCACTCAATAACGGACAGTTTTACGTGCCTGTCAAAACACGTCAAATATTTAAAAAACCAGTCTAGATTGGCTCACCCATCTTTCACCCGGCTGCGGTAAAAACTGCTTACCCTAGCGATTGACTCAAATACCGGATACTGATTGAGCTTCGACCTCATCTAAATTATATTACATTACTTAAGGGAATAAATCCATAAAGGGTAATTTTTAGGAAATTTCAGACTTAATACGTATTTTAAGTTTACTTTTGTAATGAAGACTTTAGACTTTTTTTAGTGTATTATAAAGTTTTATAAAATGGTTATCGTTTAAATAAAATGATTTTCTTCCAACGCACGCATTAATCACTGCATAATAGGTTACCAAGGACACTTTTTCTGCTAATAACCCAAACGGTGCAGTGATTTATGAAATTTCATTACTGCACTGTTTTTAATGTCATAAATTTACCATAGACGTTTAATGTCTCCAATTAAGTTTCATGTAAAATGTATGAATTAAATCAAAAACATACTGGCCGAAAATAAAATCGACTGAACAAACTCGAAAAAAAAATAAGGGCCCCTATTATATAATATTAAAAAACTTTGATACTACATATTTACCAAGAAAAGTTGAAAAAAAAATGGTAACTGGCAGAAAATGCTTTTAGCATTAAGCTAACCTTTTGTGCAACATTTATTTTTTTTAGTTGTGCAATAAAGTTAACGAAAAAAAATGTTCTAGTTCATTAGTGCATTTCTGCATTTTTAAATAATGTTTCGATTTTTCTTTTTTTTTTAAACCTTTCTTGACATAAGGATAATGAAAAACACATACAGAATGTAAAACGGTAAAGCGGTTTTCGAATTTTAGCAAGACTAACGAACAACGGTTGAGAGTTTATGGAATTTTCGAGAACAGGAAGTACGATTGAACTCAATATCCTTTATGACAGATCCCACTTTCTACCACTCGTCACATAGGTATAGGGTTTCAGACAATCATTGAGAGGAAGTGCCCTCGAATGCGGGCCCCGAGGGCCATTCAACGGGACCAAACGGCTGATTGGGATGCTGGATCTAATCTGTGTTCGTTATGATTCGTTACTTTTAGAAAATCCCGGATAAGCTGGGAAAAAATTAAATTATAAGAAGAATGGCCAACCGATAAACTATATAGTTTGTCGGAGTGTGTTTAAATTTTAAAAATGCATCTGTGATGTGCATCTAAGGAGGTACATATGTCAGACCGTTTGTTGGCGTGGTGATGCGTCGCCACGCTATTTGTCAGTTATAATTTTTCAAGTTTTTTTTTGAAATACATACTGTATAATTTTACATAAGTGATAAAAATGTGGTGTCGTGTCTTGAATATTTAATTTTTTTTGTTTATTCATTAGAATGTGTTTTAGTAGGTTGTAGTTTATATGGTATACCCTTCACAGCCATTTCTCCTGCATATATATAAGCTATATATAAATGTTTTTGGTTACCTCTAATAATACGGTTTAATTGTATAAGCTATTAAAAAGATTTTGTCACCGCTCTCTTAATGATATTATCTTTTATGTATGTAAAAATGAATTTCCAAAATGTATGTAAGCGTATAATTTTCGAACGACTGCATCAAATTGTAATTCTTTATTTGTTATGTTCATTATTGTTATGCCGGAGCCAGACACAGTTCAAAGTGTTTGTACATTTTTGTCCCTGAAGACTACAAAGTTCTACAAAATTTTGTGCAGCTACGCAAAGTTTCCGGCCACACTACATGCCCATTGAAATGATCATTCAAATGAAGCTATATCTGGCACCGGCATTAGGGCAAGGTAAAATTTAAAATATCTGTATTTTTGTTCGTTACGGGTAATTATTGAAAATATTAGTAAAGGGAACGGAAACGGAAGGAGAATAAAAATATAGGTATAACAGAATGTAGTAATGAAAGTAAACTAACGTTCTGGCAGGACATCGTCTGTCGGGTCCGCTAGTTTATCTATACTGATATATAAAGCTGAAGAGTTTGTTTGTTTTCTTAAACGCGCTAATCTCAGGAACTATTGGTCCGTATTGAAAAATTATTTCAGCGTTAGATACAATTTCTTATAAAATAGGGTCAAAGAGAAATCATGAAGACTGTAATGCCGGTGCCAGACAGCTTCATTTGAATGATCATTTCAATGATCACGTAGTGTGGTCGGGGAGTTTTTGTAGCTGCGCAAAGTTTTGTAGAACTTTCTAGTCTTCAAGGACAAAAGTGTAAAAAACTTTGAGCTATTACAGTAGTTATTCCTTGTCCTGACTGCGCAGACGCGCGGCGGCGTTCGTCTCTCTGATGCTAAGCTGCTGGGCACGTTCCACGATGGTCTTCCGCTTCTTGGACGACAGGCCGTGTGCAATCTCCGCGCAGTACTTACTGTTCTGCATCATGAGGATCTCCAGCTCGCGAACGTTATGGACGAGAATCTTACGGAAGCCATTGGGTAGCATATGACGGTTTTTTTTTATTTGATCCACTTATCTTCAGTAAATGACTCTTGTAAGCGGTGTTAAGTGACTACTAGTATTGCTGCAAAAAAAAAGAAACAAAACGGATAGAGTTTCCCGTGGAAAATTTTTGCAGATGGTTAGCAAAGAGGCAGACGTTTTAATGATCGTAAAGCAACGAAGAAATATTTGGGACACATAATGCGTGGCTATATGTACGTTTTACTTCCAACTAATGATACAAGAAAAAACACAACAACGGAGATCTCCTGGAAGAAGATAGAACTCTTGGCTTAAGGATCTCCGGATATGTTAAGATCTTAGTATTCAATCATAGCCGGTAAGAGATGGCACCTCAAGAAGAAGATTACCAGCATGATAAACATGACGTAAGATTAACGTTATTGGCATGTCGCTATGGCGACATTACTGGCATATCGTGATAGCACTGCTACCGTCATGGATAATAGTGTGATGAATTTCTATTGGTGGTTGTTATGGCGGCGATGATATGGAAGTTTTGGCTATGAGAGGGATGGGTTAAATAAATACGGGGATTATTCAATTGCGTACTTGAGAGTAATGAAGACAACGTGCAACCAATACTTGTATCACTTTTTATTCAGCTCTTGAATCATTTTTACATATTATTGTGCTAAATTTTCTGTCTCTTTTTTTTCTTGGCTATGTACCCCAAATACTTGAGGGTCAGTCTTTCTAATTTTCTTTCTGTCTGTGACATCAAATAAGTGGTACCAATTTCTTGGTTTATTTATGCCTAATACTCTGGTACTCTCATGAGCTATCCTATCTTCTTATCCCATCTGTAACTACCGATCAAACGTAAAGCATAAAGATCGATGATGGAGAAAAAGCACTCGCAGATTTTAACCCAGATTTCTCCTCGTTGAGCAATTTACGTCGAATTAAAATTAAATATGCGACGGCAAAAATATTTCGCCTTTTTTCTTTTATTTAATTTCTCTAAATAATGTTGTCCATCTGTTATTAATTTTACTAAAAATGCAGGGCAGAAAGACGAACGGACGGAGGGCCATTTTGGATGACAGCTCCTACTTAGATAAAATATTGCTAACGGTTATTATTAGAAATTAACGCAATGCATAACAAGCAAAAATGAGCCTTTTACCCAATTGACTTGCAATTCGGCCTTAGCGTGGCAAACCTATTTCCAGGTCGACTATACTCCCACCAAATACGAACTCTTCTTCTTCTTATCGATTCAATAAAAAACTTCATAAAATTAGTAGATACACTGTAGCAGCCCAGTAAGTGGCCACGTCAATGGCTCTATCTGATGCCGTCATTATATCGTCCTGTGTGCAGGTTTCAAGACAAACGAGACATAAAATGAGGTGAGACATCGTTTACGCTGCACCACATAGACCAATCATGTTGGTATTGTCCGTGTATGAAATCTTAATGTAGTGGGTTCGTTCTAAGACCTTTCGAAAAACTCGATCGTGTCAGATTAATATAAGTAAGTTAGTTACATGGAGATATGTTTAAATTTCAATAATGTGACGAATGAAGCGTGCCATAAGAAAATGGGAGACCCACAAAGTTGTAAAAAAACTTTAACTCGGAGTATTTCAAGCGCGATTATTGTATTTTTTTATTTAGAAGGAGATCCTTTAAGAATTACGGGTTAAAAAATAGTCTGACGATTTTCTCCAGGAGAAATGTAGGTTAAACCATCATGAAAGAATCATCGAAATCAGTTCACCCAGTCGAAAGATCTGAGGTAACAAAAAAAAATACAGTCGAATTCGGAACCTCCTCCTTTTTTTGAGTCGGTTAAAAACTATAGAGAATATCTCATGAGGTGGAGATGGGATCGCAATTCGAAAAGTCCACGCTAATTAATTGTCCTTCAAAGTATTATTAAAGATCTCATCTTTCGCGGCGGATCAAAAGTCAAAAGAAAGATAATTTCAAAAAAACAGGAGCCAGCAAATGGGGCTCCCGAAATAACTTCGATATCGTCTGGTCCAGCATTGTCTTCCACATTAGGTCAAGGAATGTCTCCGCTCCTCGGATCCACTTAATTCGCGAGCTCACGTATCGCCTTCTTTTATACATGTGAAATTGTCAAACAGGTTGCGTTAGGCCTTTTTTTCTCTTATGCTGTTAAAATGTTTAGACTTGATACTGTAGTAAGATTATTTATTATGTATATATAGGATTTAAGGTTTAAAAATATCTAATTTCTAAAAAAGAACTGCTGATCCCATACTAGTATTAAAACGTAAAAGCATTTTCACGTCTTAATCGCTGTATTTAGCAATTTTGATTAATTTCGGAATATAGGTATATTGGTCTATGGGGATAAACAAAGGCTACATTTTGTCGCGAACCTGCTTTCGCAAAAAAAAAATCAAAAAGCTCATATAACAAAATCCCTGAATTCTCGTGGACAAAATCGTGGGGCATGAAATATTGAGTCATTTAAAACGAATGCCCAATATAATACTGGTGGGTGCCGTCTTAACCGTCTTGGTTATTTTTTTAACCCACGAAGCAAAAAGAGAGGCGTTATAAATTTGATGTCGATGGCATTTCTAATATTCCTAAACGAAGCTTCGCTTCGTAAAGAACACGACTGGCGTGAGCGAGCATACCGTAGTGGAATACAACCATAGAGCGGCCATCTACCACCGTCACGCCCATCTCAAACGAAAAAGAAGCCCGGTCCGGAAGACATAGAGTTCCAGCATAACTCATATTCCTTGCAAAGTTTTTGGTCCACTTCTCCTCTTTGTACCCTTATAAATGTTAAAATAAAAAAAAATGGAACCGTAAACAGAGAGTTAATGACACAGTAAGAGAGAAAAGATAAAAAAAAAAATCAATGTCATATAACATTTGGCACGGGCCTTATGTCTATGATGCGTAAATTTAACATAAAAAAATTAAGCCAAACTTTCTCTTTGTCTGCAGGTTAATAGACGCGTACGCTTCAAAGCCTGAGATCCTCGACATCAACTGCGTAGACCCCTTGAACAGATCAGCACTGATCGCTGCCATCGAAAACGAGAACATAGAACTTATCAAGCTATTCCTCAACTCTGGGATTAAAGTTAAGGTAATAAATAACAAGCTTTCACTTACTGTTCGCACGTAAATGCCGAGCGATCTCTTTGGGGGCGATAGTGGACAACAAATAAAGAACGCGCTAGCCGCCATTTTTTGTTTTTTTTTTTATTATGCCGGAGCCAGACATAGCTCAAAGTGATTGTGCATTTTTGTCCTTGTGGACTACAAAGTACTACAAAACTTTGCGCAGCTACTCATATTTCCCGGCTACACTACATGATCATTCAAATGAAGGTATGTCTGGCGCCGGCATTACAATAGACATTTTCAGCGCATCATTGCAAACAACTTCAACTTACATATTTTATATTAGTCTTGTTTAAAACTCTCCAGTAGTTTTTATTATGTTAAATGTGCCTCTTAAAATAAGAAATCATACACAACACTTACAATGCAATATTCGTGTTTAATTTGTCGTTTAATTGCCGAATTTTCCGAAATTGTGTGAGGATCTTTGTGATAATTTAAGTTTCGAAATGTTAGTATAAAAAATCCCCTCTCATCATACATCTTCCCAGTGATTACCAAGTCTACTGGTATTCATAAAAGTTAGAAAAATTGGTGAAAATTGGTGAAAAATTTTAGAGTGATTCTAACCTGAACTACTTTTTCAAATCGGACCAGTAGTTCCTGAGATTAGCGCGTTTAAGCAAACAAACAAAACTGTACAGCTTTATATATTAATATAGATCCGGTCCAACTTTAGGGATAAGATACATTTTTACTTTTTTAAATTTCGTTTTTTTTTATTCTTTCAAAACAATAACGCGAGGCCGGGTCCGCTATATGTAAAAGCGAAAGGTCACCTTACACGAAATCTCGAAAACTAACTCGCACCACAGCTACATCCTTTGCAATCTAAGCGGACCCTGGAAGTAGACCGGGATAACGCTCGGAAAAAAAAAGTTATTTATGTGTTAGTATGTATTTATGTATTAGTTTTAATGAGACGTGATTAATTTTGAGTGCAAATTTAATTTATTTGAAGATTAAATTTATCTCATATCTTATCACAAGCATAATTTATTAGATAACTATGCATAGAATTTAAATGTGGGCTTATTTTTAAGGCAAGGGTTTTCAACTCTTAAAAATACGGCAATATTTAAAGTCCGGTGACCTAAACTCGTTTTTAAAGGCTGGCAACGTATTTGCTAGCCTCCTGGGCGTCTGTAGTCACTTAGGTGAACCGCCTGCTCGTTTGTCCCTTGTCGTATAAAAAAAATACTGTAATAACCTAACCAACCTAAGTTATTCATTATAACGTTAGTTATATGCAAGTGACAGAACTGTCAAAATCGGTCCAGCCGTTTTGGATGTTAGTTAAAACAAGCAGATAAATAAAAGTATAAAGAATATTTGTTAAGTTGTATGCGTTATAGGCATACATAAACGTAAGGTAACGTTAAATATTCAAATTTAGATTGCAGCTTGAAACTGTAAGTCAAGCTAACAAGCTGGTGTCAAAGACGTTTTCGTAACAGCTTGTTAAAAAGACAGCTATTATAAAAGCTTGTCAAACAGCCCCCTACTAATGAGGCGTTGACAGCAGACGGCCTACACTTAGGTTAGCTTTTGTACCACGGATGTAATATTGTAACATAGTAGAAGTCCTGCATTAAACAGGTAATAATTTTGAGAACTTTTAACCCACTTCTGGTTAAAAATCGTGAAGGTTTTAACCGCCCCCCTATTGTGATACGACAGCCACAATGATAACCCGACATAAAATAATAGATAGTCGGCAAAATATACTATAATACCGGATTTATTGCACAAAGTCTACTATTCAAACGGATAATAAAACTTTACAGCATAATACTGGCATGTCAGGGCGTTGGCCTGAGGTCGCAGAGGTTATTAGGGCCAGGTCTACGGGTCGTTGGGCAAACTTAATTGTGTTATCAAAAACACTTTTCGCTTATAAGCATTTCTAGCAAATTAAGTGGAGGAAAATAACAAATTTCGCATCCAAAGGATAATTTATCTTAATCAACTTTACAAGCTCTTTTGAATGGAAGACTTTTTAATTAATTCATGTACGGATTTTATTACGAAAGTAACAAGAACTGAATTAATTGTATTTTTAGAATTTGCCATAACATATTACAAGGTAAATTAAATTCTATTTTTTTTTATGTTACAAGCGGGCAAACGAGCAGACAGCAGGCACCGAAATGGCCAAAGGCATTAAGGGCCAGCAGATGCGCTGCCGGCCCTTAATGACGAGTTTAGGCCACCGGGAAGTCTCACAAACCGAAAGAAACGCGACATACATTTGTATTTAAAATCGACCATACAAGCCTCTGTCACCTTACTCCTCCTAAACCGCTGGACCAATCCGGACTAATTAATCAGTTTTCACACTCACTTTTCTCTACTCTTCCTCTCCTCTTTTATTCTTTGTTGCTCCATTATTTGGTCTTTTAACTCCTTCTGATAGAACTGCCGACGCTCTGCCGCTTCCTGAAAATAGTAGCCCCTTTATAAAAAACCACTGATGATGGTGGATATTTTATTTAAGTTATTCATTAATTGGTGGCAACCCCTATTTTCGGCCACTTTGAAACAGGCAACCCTATGTCATCGTAAAGAGAAAAATAAATAGCTTTTATTTGACACTTAATTTCATTAAAAAAAAAACAGTAATATATTAATATTATATTAATCTTCTTAAAATCTATATATAATATATATAATCTTCTCATAATTTGCATACACACAATGGTACATGAAGCCCAGTTAGGACATTGCAAATTAATATAGAAAACAAAAAATATGATAATAAATGTCAAACAAAGCATTTTTTTTATATTACAAGGGGCAAACGAGCAGACAGTAGGCACCTAAGTGCCTACCGACGCCCATGGACATCTGCACGACCAGAAGGCTAGCATCTGCTAGTGACGGCAATGCTGTCACGTCAAGTGATGGTATAGTTGTCGCGTTTCGTTCGGTTTGTGAGACTTCCCGGTGGCCTAAACTCCTCATTAAAGGCCGGCAACACATCTGCTAGCCTTCTGGTCGTGCTGATACCCAAGGGAGTCGGTAGGTACTTAGGTGCCTGCTACCTGCTCGTCTGCCCCGTAGTAACATTTAAAAAAATGTTCACGATTTTTTTTAATTGATTTCAATATATGATTTCTTTATCTCTCTCGTTCTCTTTTCAATATACTATTTTTAAATTATTGATAGTTATACTTAAAAGAATTCATATAATAATACGTGAAGTGAAAAGTTTTGGTAGCATTTTACGAAAATTGCGTGGACGGAGGAGTATGAAATTTGGCACAACTGTAGTTCATACAGAGGAAACTGTGCGAATGCTAATATTTTTTTTATAATATGCAATATTAATATATTACACTGTTCAAATGTAACCACACGCACACCAATGCCAGACTATTAACACCATTTTCACACACATGTAAAATTTTTATTTTTCTTTGAATAGAACAATATATATGTTACTGTACGCAAAAAGGTTTGTGAGTGACTTTGGACAAGCGGCAATCTTTAGTTAATGTTAATATATCGATACCTCCCACGTAAGCTGTTGTAACCCCAAATTCCCAGCTTTGCAGTAGAGCGTTACGAACAGCTAAATTTTAATATAACAGTCACTTTTTAATGTGTGTGTATACAATAATGTAATCGTCATTATTGAATATATAATTGTATTCACAAATGTGTTATATAATGACGATTTTATTTCCACGCTGAAGAAACTCTTGGTTTCGCCGGTCACGATGTTGGATGAACCTGAGATGTACATCACTGTTAAGTACACTTAATGTTTCATAACATTTTCTTGTCTTTATAGATATTATGATGCCCACATATTGAAGTTAAACTTCATGTTAATTAAATTATGTACAATAGATGCTATATCTCTCTGTGTAATTAGTAAAAAACGACATATTAAAAACGCTTATTCGTATAGCGTATTATACAGTCTAAAAGTATATATATAGTAATATATAAAGCTGAAGAGTTTCTTTGTTTACTTGAACGCACTAATCTCAGGAACTACAGGTCCGATTTAAAAAATGTTTCAGTGTTAAAAAAGCCCATTTATCGAGGAAGGCTATAATTGGCTAGCATCACGCTAATATTGAATCTAATTTTTTTTATTTAATTTTATGCGGACAAAGTCGCAGGTACAGCTAGTTTAAGATAAAACTGCCTGAAGTTGAGTCGCTCCTGCTTTGTACTTTATTAAGCTCCTTTTTTTTATAACAACTATTATTTAAAAGAGTTTCTCGCTGATTCTTCTCGTAGCTCGACATATGCGAATCAGTGGTGTCATTTTAAATATTTTACGATTCAAAAGAGCTTGTAAAAGTCTATTTGAATTTTTATTCAAATAGACTTTTAGATTTGATTAAATGTTTTGTGGAGATTAACTAGGTTAGAAGCTTTTACTATTTGCCCCGATGGAAACTAAAGCGGGAACGGAAAACCAATACCAATGCATTATGGGACCATCAATTTTTATTCTAGTCGGTTTTACGAGGAAATAAATTTAAATATGGCTGCTTTTGTCAGTGCTGCGTAGATATCGGGTAGACGCTGACCCAGATCCACGCTCTTACTCCCTAACACCACTTTAAAATTCGGAAGTTTGGAATCGTAAAAAGTTAAAAATATTTGTTAACTTTGTCTATCTATCTATTAGCCTTTAATCGCCCACAACTGGGCATAGGCCCTTTGTTTCTACCACTCTCTCCTATCTCTTACTAAACTACTAAATACTAAATAATAGTAGGTCCTTTATTAGGGCAGGGTGGTGGGCTATCGCCTCCTTCAGTGACGGCGTTATATCACTGAAGGGGACACACGAGGTAGAAAGAAAGGAAGAAAGCGCCTGAAGCTGAGCATATTGATTGGGAAACATCAGAGCTGACAAGTGGTTCCACAGTCGTGTTATAAGAAGCAAGAATTTTTAACTGAATGAAACTGAATAAAGAAATTTAAATTAGTTTATGACTTGATTGAAACTTACCATAGAGAATGTATCGTCCCATGGGCTTGAGAAGCGAATAACCACGGTTGCATTCTTCACCGCAGAGACAGTCCAGGACGATATCGACACCATCAGGTGTAATCCTGGATGAAGTAAATTTAATTGTAATATCGATTATTTATCTATTTACTAAGAGTTCCAAGTCGAGACGTTGCAGTCAAATACATAATATTAAATATGTATGTTGGCGGTAGCGCTACTCTGTCCATCTAGATTTGGTATTTCTGTGTCCGTTGGCCCGAGATGAGATAAACATTAAAATTATGTTAACAGATATACTAGAAAGAAAGAAAGAAACTTTATTCAGACATAAAAAAAAACAACAACACTATATCTAAACACTTAAGTCTACTACACACAAAAAAGTAAAAATAATAATAATAAACTATTTATTTGGTAAGTAACCCTAACACAGACATTAATAAACTAAAAATAACTAATCCAAAAAACTTACAAATCTATATAACTAGATTAAATTACATATGGACTAATATTATAAACAAAAAAAAAGCAAAAAATAAAGAGATGTCATGATGGCATGACAACCGTATGTTATATTAATACATAGGTTTTCTAAAATTATAGATGAGATAAGAAGGTTCTGGAAAACGTTATAAAATCCCTAAAAATTAAACAAAATTAATGAAATCAACGCGATTGCGGCCTCGGTAGTAGCTATTATTTTGCATAACCTGCTTTAAATTTATTGCCAGATACAGTCACGATGACACAGCCAATACACGAAGTTGTAATATACGCTTTCTAGACGAGAAAATTTGAATCATGTCGCAACAAAAGACGGTGAGTCGCGACTCAATTACACGGATAAGTCGCGCGAGCGTTCGGCAAATTGTATGAAAGCGAATATTAAATGAACGATGTAAAGTAAATTTATACGTGGGTTTGTATATCTATAAATATGAACAATCCCCTAATGAGATAAAGAATGTATCTCGTATCAAACACGAATCTGAATCGTCTAACTAAATAAAAATAAGTATGTAAATGTAAAAAAAGCAATGAATGGCTAACTAATTTGGACTACACTCTGTCAAAACAAATAATGCAAGGGTGATGTAGGTTTTTATTAAACATTTACAAATTCGCCTTTCTATCTACATACATTCATACATTGCACGCACACACGCTCATTCACAAACATGCACACGCATACGCTCATTCACACACACGCTTATTGTAGGGTTTTATTTCTACTTCTATTTCTTTAATTATGATAACCTCTAAAAGTTTTCAAAAAATCATAGTTTCGTCTAGAGGTCGGAAACCTTTTGGCGGGCAAGGGCCACATCGTTAAAAATGAGACGCAGAGGACCGCATTGTTAAAAAATTTGATATTGGCGGGCCACACTTGCAAAATTATGTGTTTAGTTATCAATTTATATAGGTTACATTATAAGCAATATTAAAAATGCTGATTTTAATAAAATTACAACAAAACTTTACGCACGTGTAATAAAATTATTATCTATATATAATATTTAGAATGCCATTTAAAAACAGGTGTGGGCCGCTTAGAGAAGTGTCGAGGGCCCGAGTAAGACGGAACAGACTGGATCCCACAAAAGAGAGATATTTGACGTATCTGTGAGCGTCTGAGAGTCTGAGAGAGGCCCCCTTCCTCACATAAGATTGGCGTGAAGGTGTAGCATGTTGCAGCTAAGCTGTCACGTCAAGGGATGGTATTGTTGTGGCGTTTCGTTCGGTTTGTGAGACTTCTCGGTAGTCTAAACTCGTCATTAAGGGCCGGCAACGCATCTATTGGCCTTCTGGTCGTACAGATGTCCATTGGCGCCGGTAGGCATTTCGGTGCCTGCTGCCTGCTCGTCTGCCCCCTTGTAACATAAAAAAAAAATACGGTCAATCTATGGAGCATTGTTAAGAAATCCGCCTCATTTAGATTTCAACATCAATTACTGTGTAAGCTGACCCAGTTATGGAAAATGGCAAACGAACCAAACCACTACTATCGAAATACGTCCACTGATGAGCCATCACTCGTCCTGATGTGCTTTTATATATAAAAATGTATCCCTATTTCCCTTAGTCAAGGCATTACGCGTAAACGGCTAAGTCGAATTCGCTAATTCTTGGTTTGTTGCTTCGGTCGAAGTTTTCTATAAAAACAAAAATGAGGTTCCAAACTGTATGTACGTGCTTCTCGACTTCAGCAAAATTTATAATTGATTTTTCATATTATTAAGACTAATTTTAAATACTTAAATATGTCTGAATACTTGTCACTGGTAATTTTCGAAAACTTTGCTGTTGGAGAAAAAAAAGGAGTTAGGTGGATTTTTTGTAATATTATAAATAAAGACAAAGTCAATGACGAGTAACCTACTTACTCACCATCCAAACGTGCTTAAAGAAGTTTTCACTCCAGAAAATATAGAGAAACCATAAACTATAAGTGTACTTATGTGGGTGACATATGTTCTAAGACATACATACATGTGCAAACTCCAACATCAGCCCGCGAACAGTTGTAAAATAGAAGAGTTCCTTTCATCACTTCAAAATGACACCAAAACAAGTCCCAAGGCACCGCCTCGAGCGATAATTTATTCATTGCTCGCCTTTAAGCGACTCGCAAGTCATTCGTGCCATCGGGATAACATACACGCGCTACAGAAATGCGGAGACCATGGATTATAGAGTAGGGATAAGGTTGACTTATTTAAACGTAACTTATCCTCAAAATAAGTGAAAGAGGATTCCATAAATTACCAGGAGCTGTTAGATCACAAAAAAAATATTCATAATCAATAAAGATCACAAGAAATACTAACAGGAGAAATGAAAAAGGTTGCACGTTATTAGGAAATGCAGCGACTTAAAATTCAAAGTTATGTTAAAAAAAAACTCTAGTGCTATAAATTTCAAGTTGGTCCTATTGGATCATTATTTATTTAGGATTATACATAATGGCTTCTTCTTCCTAGCGTTATCCCGGTTTAATACCAGGGTCCGCTTAGATTGTAGAGGATGTGGCTGTGGGGCGAGTTCTTCGAGAAGCGACCCCACCCGCGACAGTCCATTCCGTTTTATACTTCAGTCTTTATATATACCTTTTATACAGTCCACTAGTCTTTCATTTATGACCAGCACTAAAGTAAACAAATAGCCCAACGAGCAACTCCCAAATACCGATGCCACGTTCTAACACTGTGCTACCGTGGATACTAACTTGTAGTACTTCCTGGTGAATGCGTCGCAGTCGAAGATCAGGAACCTTCGGCCGAGGATGAACAGTGTTTGGCCCACGATGAAATCCCTCGGGGCGTAGTATTCGGTTATTTCCTCCTCGGTGGTTTCCATGCAGGCCGAAGGGAACGACACTAAGCAAACAATCATCATAATTCTCAACCTATATTGACCCACAGTAGGGTATAGGTCTCACGCCATAGCAGTCGATGCTGGGCTAACCCGAAACAATGAATCTTTTAATTTAGTTTTCTACTAGCGGGCTCGACAGACGTTGTCTTGCCGTAACTTTGGCTCGAATAAGCCAATCCGCGTCTGCATAAAAAGTTTCACTGGCGGAACGTTTTATACTAATATATGAAGCCGAAAAGTTTGTTTGTTTGCTTAACTGCGCTAAGCTCGGGAACTACTGATCCGATTTGAAAAATTATTTCACCTTATTTTACGCGGACGCAGTCGCGGGTAACAACTAGTTAAATAATAATTGTACATGAGACATCAGTCAAAAGGTCCATCTAGAACGTCAGTCATCTATTTGAAATATTTAGAGTGTAGCGACCAAATCTGTTTTTTTTTTGTTACTCTAAACCCAGAAGTGAATATAATGCTTACTAAATATTATAAATGTGAATGTAACTCTGTCTGTTACGTTTTTACATCTAAACACTTTTGATGAATTTCAGTATAGAGATAGTTGGGACTTTGGAGGGGACTTAAAAACATTTTGTTTCGAAAATGAAATTTCAAACGAGTGATATAGGTGTTCAAAGTTTGTATGTAAGTCGAAGAAAACAAGCGCGGTTCGAAGCTTAGTAATTAATAAACCTTAGAAGTGAAAATAATAACTTTCGTGGCTTAAAAATAGCTTAGGGCGGGATTCCTGGTAAGTAAACAGAGAGGTTAATTTTAGATGTTGACGCAGATTTATATTAATAGCACGGCTCTTAGGTTATTGCGTCATGAAAATTTAACCTGACGTCGGGCACTTGAGGGATTATTAACGGAGAATGTACTTGAGCCTTTTCCATAACAAAAAGTCACATTCGGCATTATTTTTAAATATCTGGCTCTAACTGACACTGCTGAAAAGAGTTTATTATCTATTGTTAATACTTAAATAAAATAAATATAAAGCTGAAGAGTTTGTTCGACCGTGCTAATCTCAGGAACTACTGGTACGATTTGAAAAATTCTTATATCTAAGATAGCTAATGTGCTGTCTAACAATGAAAGAATTTAAAAAAAATTTTTTATTCAATAACTCAATGTATTATTTAATGCATACTTAAAAAAACTACATACACCTGCCTCTATATAAACTACTAGCTGGGCCCGCGTCTTCTTCCGCGTAAAATTAGTTAAAAAAATAAATTCAATTTTAAGGTGATGATATATAGCTTTCCTCGATAAATAACCTATCTAAAACTCAAATAATTTTTAAAATCGGAACAGTAGATCGTAAGATCAGCGCGTTCAAGCAAACAAACAAACGAACTCTTTATATACTAGTATAGATAATTGTGCCAAATTTCATACTCCTCCGTCCGCGCAATTTTCGTAATATGGTAGCGAAAGTTTTCGCTTCACGTATTAATTAATATACAGAATAATACAGTATTTCTGAATTCGTGTCATTCTCTTGACAATTTGACACACACAAACAATTTTATTATACTCGTATGTACAGATATCTGAGGAGATTAAATTAAATCCATCATCAGGAAATGTAACGAATAATAGCAATGCGCGTATTCATTCGAAATTTCGCTATTGAATATTATAAATTCGGCAATATAAGTCAGACGTTGCAATTTTCATAGAAATCGAATGATATTTAAAATTTCACTCACATTCCCTTTGTATTTCGTGATTTAAATCAGTGGGTCCATAACAAGCGGTACGTGTGCAATTGAGTGTGACGGCGTTTATGCAGAACAAAGCATATGCATGCATTCGGTTCCATATAGTCGGAACGCTCAAGTATTTTATTCGTCGCGTACGATTAAAGACGCCCTTGCACTTCATTAAATTAGCGTATTTCTCTGAAATACCCTAAAGACCCTTTCTCTGTCTAACACAGACAGCTCAAGTTGGAAGATATCATACATTTTTAACCTTATCTATCGTTTTAGTTTTTAGTAGCTGTCTGTAATATCTGCAGGGAATAAATGTTTTTCATTTCATTTCCTGTTTCAGTTTGTCTTTAAGATGACGAAGTTATTCACAGTCAATCAAGTGACATAGTTTATGAATTCTATTCCTGAATGTAATGGGTTCAAAGTACTTGAAAAGTTAGAAATATTTAATTTAATAGCGTGTGTGATAAAGCGGTTTTAAATCTTAATTATAATTAATGCATCATCAATTATAAGGTCATTCGGATGTATGTAATGCATATATTTCCAACGTTTTAATCTCTAGATAACAAAATTTTATGTGACTTCGTTTGTAAATCTAACAGTTGCTTTATAGTGGCTAAAATTAAGGTATATTTTATAGCCGCAGAGTAAAGCTCTTTTTACACTTGATTATAAAATTAACTAATAGCAATTAAAGGCAAAAATAGGTTGCGTCTGAAAACCAGCGCTGCAGCATCTACGCTGAGACGGCAACTTTTTCCCGTTAGGTAACCCCTTTACGTTTTCTTTTTTTACCTTTATTATTAGATACTATATATATTTAGTGAATTTACTTGACCGATTTTTATGAAATTTTATATGCTTATTCAGTAGGTCTGAGAATCGGCTACTTTCTACTTTTTATACTCCTAAGTGATAAGGGCATATGCGGACGAAGTTGCGGGGTACATATATGCGGGGGAGCTAGTATATATGTATATAGAAGAATATAGCAATATTTGGGCACAGTAGCAATCTTGTAAAAATTCATTTTTCATTTTTTCCTAGTCATGTAGAAAAACTTCTCCATAGATATTCAACCCCTTATGTGTGCTATTAAAAAAGTACTAAACAAACTTTGATGAGGCCAGCGAAAAAAGCTTGAGAGGCTGACCTCCAGCTTGGAATGACTGTTTATTTTAGTTGAGGCGAAAGCAGAGCGATTAAACACTGCAACATTTATATTTCGCTGAAATTTTTTGTAAAATACGCCTTTATTTTATTATTGTATGTAAAACAAAATAATAAACTTGAAAGAGCCTTCTGTTTCGCTATTTTTCGATATGACACAGGGGAAATAATCATATATAAATCGGTGTACGTTATTTGTGGATTCCAAAGCTGCTGGGCAATTTTTTAGGGTTCTGTAGTACTACAAGAAACCTTTATAATTGCGCTCTGTCCGTCCCTCCGTCGGTCTGCCCGTAAGGTGGCCCCCCTAGCATTTTCAAACTGTTAGACGTAAACTTGAAATTTTTCGTGTTGATAGAACATGCTAAAAACTCATTACGAAAATTATTTTAAACGAAATCGGACAACAAATTTTAAAGTTATTTAACAAATACGTTTATAGCGTATCAGATACGGAACCCTTCTATATAAGCGTGTCCTGACACGCTCTTGGCCATTTTTATTTAAAAGAGTTTAGTCAATCTTCTGAATCTGATTATGAATGTCTAAAGGCATGCCTTATATTCTTGTTGTAAGCCTCTTCGGTTAAGTTTTTTATTGACATATTTAATAGATATTGTGCTAGGAGTAAAGGGTTTACAAAAGTCATAGCATAACTTGATTCTGAAAGTACTATTCCTGATGGGATAGAAGAGTTTTGCAAGCGAACGAGGTATTAAAAGTTATGACTTTTTATTTGAAAAGGAACACTAGAAATACTTCTATCTACCTTTATCCCGGTAGACAATCATCGGCGAGGGAAGTGTAGACTGGAACGTGCGGTATATATGTAAGACTCTGGAGGAGCTCTTCAGTCCTGGCTACGTCCAATAGTTGTTTGGGAGGTCACTACCTGCGTTGCCGGTCTTTAAGACAAAATTATGCTTTTGTCTTATTACTTCTGAAAGAAGGTTGCTTTTAGTCTACTGTGTGTATGATTTCGTTGAATCAAGTCTTATACATTCAAATGACAAAAAATCCTTGGTTCCTTTATACTAAAATACTTTCGTTATTTTATCCCTTGAAAGTCTTTTTGAAAATATTCAAGCTGTTTAGTCCTAATTCTTTATCAACCATAAACAAAATAAGTAATAACATATTATAGATTAACTATTGAAATTGCAAACAGATAATACATGACTACTTTAGTGTTGCCAGCACTTTTTAAACCCGTGTTTTAAACTTATTTACGAATCTTATGTACTTCTATATTTTTTGGCACAGAAAATATAAACGGTCTTTTATGCAATAATAATTATAATAGCACACAAAAAGTACTGGTTCTTATTTTTGTGTGAATAATACCGCTCTGACGTAATAACATTGTTATTCAAAACTGTTTAAAATTTAATTCATGGTATTATATTATAAATATTCGACTTAGTAGTGCAAATCATGTCACCAAATATTTTATTTATATAATTTATATCATAATACATAATACAATTTCGAGGGCTTTAATTTTTGGTTTTTTTTCTTGAACTTAGTCTTTTACTAAAACATATTGGGCCTATGTTATACCTTTTAATATCAGCTATAAAGCAAGGTGTACTATGTAAACTAAATTCAATAACTTTCCTCAAAATTGGCTTAGTGGTTCTGGTTAGCTGTTCCAGTTAGGCGTTTCTGAAGGGGATTAGAGGACGTTTGATTACTACGCAATGCGATAGAAAATCTTTTATTTATTTATATTGGTATTTAATAAATAATCACATATAATGTAAAAAAAGATTTGCTTATGTTAAAAATATAATTTTCCCAAAGTAGTCTTACATCGTCGTTCTTGTTCTTCCTATACACTCTCCTATTTTACCTTTCTTTCTCTTAAAATTTAACAACATATTATTTAATAACTGTTAGCGAAACAGTTACGGCTTGAAATATAATATTTCAGTCTAAACAAAATCGAGTTTTCATTTTTACTTTATTTATAGGAGTCCGATGACGTTTCATCGCCAACTAAAATAATAAACTAGTCAAGTACTCACGCATTAATTAATACCCACTCATCCTTCTGCCAGGTCACCAATCCAATTATATGATTTTAAAGGTCCCTTTTGGTAAGGTAATTAATCTAAATAAATAGTTATATAGATTTAATATAATCTAGTCAAAATAGTTAACCATCTCCCGGACCACTAGGAACAAAGTTTTTAAAGGACATTTTCCAATGTGAAAATAACAGTTGCAGAAAACAGTATACTGCACTACTGAATCAGTAGTAGGTACTGATATAAGCACTAAATCAACAAAGTTGTTTGTGTCGATACCTCTACGTTTTCTTTTTTCTCCACGTTTCTATTTCTTCTCATATTGAATCTGACTTTTAAAAGCCTATCTTTCAAGTTGATCATATTTGTTAGAAGGAATACCTTAAGTTTGTGCATATGCCCCAAAATAATTTCAAGGATAAATATTAAAACACTGATACTAAGTAAAAAACAGTAACATTTAAAAATACCCTCCATGTCTTCAATTCCTAAAGGTTTTAACGGTACCTCCTCTTTTATATTAATACTCATTTTTTAAGGGGATCGTAATATAAAGCAAGTAAAACCCTTTAAATAAATACTCACTCACTTCAAAGCTTTCCTCATCAACTGCTAACTTTTCAAACTGCACACCATCACCTACTATAGCTTTATCCAAGTGAGTCTGTGAGGAATCACATAATGTTACTTTTTCTACACTATCTGGAAGAAAGTGACGAGATACATAGCCCCTGCCTGATCCTGAAAAGAACATTACAATGAATTAATTAGTGTTGTCTAACTTTAATATTAGAATTCAATGTATTATTTTATTTAAAGGTTTATTTATGGTCTAGAAAGTCAGTTACATCATCAAAAATTAATAAGAACTGTAATTTCTTGAGTTTCAATTAAGGATTCAATTACTTGGGAACTGGGAATGACACAAGAATTGCCACGGAAGGTGTCCCTGTCACTTTTCCATACGAACGGAACACCGTGCACGATAAGCATCCACTTACCGAGTTCTACAGCATTCTTAAACGTTCGCTTTATATCAAAAATTCGGTCCGCAGTTCGCCAACCCACTTCCTCTTTAATATATTCAGATAAATGATAGTCTTCTCTTTGAGCGGCTCTTTCTTTCTGTAATATCTTAGCCTTTCTATCAAATATATTCATAGTTCGATAAACAGAGCTGGCTGTCTTCTTTTTTGCTGTATTAGTACTCTGATTTCGATATACAATTCTATGTAGATTTTTGGAATCTAGCATAGTTTTCACTGTAACCTTAGATATCGTGTTTAAAAGCGTTTGAGACATATCAAATAAATATTATTATAAGCTTGATATTATTAATTTTCAAATATCTTTTTAATAACATAAATATTACATACAGATTACAGGGACAGGCACCAAAATTAAAAATAGTTACATTTGGCTGACAGATGCCAGTGATGACACTGACGTCTGTCAATTATTATACAGTGCGTTCCCCTAAGCGACCGCAGTTTTTCTCGACCCACTTTTTTCCAGCGTTGAAATTGTAAACTCAAGCGGAACACTCTCTACGATACATGTGGGGTCTGATGAGCCATAACAAGGGCGAATAAGTAATGAAGTCATTAGTGACAGTTTCGCCGAGATCGTCACGTTCTGTTTGTCATGTGGAACACCTGAATAAGCATTTTGGGCGTTGTAAACTCATTCTGGATGTCATATTTAGGGTGCCTTCCACTAAACACCGCAACACCCGTTCGCAAGAAAGACCTCACTAATGATATCATATACAGGCGCCACACATAGCTCCAAATGTTTGAAAAATAGCGGGTCTTATACTTTGTAATTCGAAGTCCTGCGTCATAAACAGTGATAAAACAAGTGTACAACAAAGATGCTATGTGCAATGCCGGCTTTAATCAAACTTACAACTATCAACTTTAGAAGGGCTAGGATTAAATCTTGCAACATTTTAAGGCTAGTTAAAGTGAGAATAGAAGGCATACCTTAATTATTCCTAACAACAACGAATCTTAGCCAATAGCTTCAATAGTTCAATACTAAATAGGATTCCGATCTGTAAGGTAGTTGTTCCATTTCTATCCTTCCCTTCTGATTCGTTCTTGAGAATAAAGTGAAATACGTTCTTCTCATTAACCTTTTATTAAAATTGGATCATAAAGAAGGTTAATTATAACGATACTTACATGCTACTGACTAGTTTATATGTTACCTAAACTTCAGACTTCCAAAAATTTGAAATTTTAAGAGTAAAAACGAGAAAGCTATGGATATATAGAATCTATGAGTGATTCCAGTGTATCCCGAGCAGAAGAACATACGAAAATTAGTCTATACCCGGTGTCCCTAGACGCATGCGCGCTCCCGCCCGACCTAGACAAGATGGCCACTCAGTAACGCGTCTTTGAATTGATTTTTATTCCGTTCTTCCCACACCGATTGCATCTGAAAAACACAAAACGCATCGAAATAAATATAGCAGGCCGCACGCAGAGTTTAAAAATAAATCCGATTTATTTTATAATTTTATAACCTGTACCGTGTTTCTGTGTTAATAGTTATGTGTTAAATTGCAGTGTGTTTTAAATTTGGAACGGGTGAGTGTTGGAATTATTAGGTCTTATATACCTGGGCTTAATTTTAATTGGGACAGTTTTACACTAAACTGCCAGTATTGCTCAAGTCTTTTTTTGAATTCTGCCCATATATTTTTATTTGTTTAAAGAATAATATGTTCCTTTTAGAAATAAAATTTTAATTAGTGCAATGACATAATGTGTTAAGTGTGCAATTTAAGAGCTCGTGTCATTGGGTTTCTAAGGTTTTCCCTGAAATTCGGGATTCATCTCTCTGTCTCATTCACACTCATAGACTCTATCCTGCTCTGAGGTCTTTTTCAATGAGCAGATAAGCATGCGCGGTGCTTTATATGCCTAGATGAGATAATTTTTCTTCGTAAAAAAATGCCCAAGAAACAGACCTAGTTTTTATACATATTACATTAAGTATTGTGTAGGAGGCGGACAATATTGATTGACGCCGAAGTAGGTTGAGCAACAATAGTTTTCTACTTTGTTATATCATATTAAAGTATTCATTTGGTATTTCCCACAGCTGGAGATAGTGGGGAACAGATATCCATGTTATGTACCCTCGCTCGATTGTTACAGCATCCAGAGAAAATAATTGACACTATTTTTACTTCTACTTCCAAATAAATATATTACGAAAAAAGTTCTTATGAATGATTTTTAATATACTTTTAAGAATATTTCTAATATTCTTATACACATGAAATAAATTTGTACATCTACACATTAAAGATCTTAGTGTTTTTGAACGTAACTAGGTCCCAGTTTCTATGTCTGGCCAGAGTTAGTCTCCATAAGGGCTAATCCTTTTTTGGGAGAATTAAAAATGGATGGTCAAGGTAATAAATACAGCTACTACACATTTGGAACATTCTACCCATTTTCATTTATCGCCTATATGACCGTGTATTTCTTCAATTAATATATTTGAATATAATTAAATCAAAGAAAGAGAGTCCTTTCTATTGATGAATTGTATAGCCGTAATTGTAAACCTTAACATAAACCTACATTTTTTTATTAATTTCACGCACGATGTGGCAAATTTTTTCGACCTGACCTATATTCCTAAATGAAATATTTCTTACGTTTTAAATCAATAACAACATTAGCTTCCCTAAATTCGTTCGTTCTATAATACGACAAAAGATGGCGATGCTTGAATTCAATATCGTATTAGGTATGTACATTAGACATGTCACTACCTTCTAAAGCAATAACTATGGGTATAATAAATTAATAACATCACTATGGGTGATATGACCGGTCCCGTGCAATGACGATAATATTTCAATAGTAAATTTAAGCGCACCTACATAAATTTACAGTTAATTAAATACTCTAAGCGTAGTATTGTGTGATGTTATCGATATATTAATACCGTATCAGTACCGTTTTATGAAAATTGCCCGGACATAAGAGTATGAATTTTGGCACTATCGTAGTTTATATAAAGGAGGAAGAGTTTGCGAATGCTAGAATTTTTACGACATATGCTTTTTAAATATTAAATTATTAAAGCAAAACCACACGCGCAACAATGCCAAATGATCTAGACACACATGTATACATTTTACTATTAAATGGTATCAAAGCGAAGTTATGACGAGCGCATGTCTATTAATTGTCAAATATAAAAAAGTCGTTGAACAAAGAATTACATTTTTGTACCGAGTTTAAATGAGCTTATGGTACGCAAATCCATAGAGATTTATTGGCCGAATTTCAACCAGCAGGCGATCCCTAGTTAACATGACTGTTTAATATATTATGGAGTTATATGTAACGGTTCGTCGGTTTTTTAAATCATATTCTTGGATATACTTATAGTGTGACTTCCCTTGTACGGTTAATTAATCTATCCAGGAACTAGGCGCCCGTTTTAATGGTCAATTTGGAGAAATTTCAATATTACGAACTTTTCGTGTATGATATAATATTGACTGAGACATATGATACGCGTATTAATATATGTATAAATAAATCATTGTTTGTTATTCTAGCGAAAACTAGAAAACCGCTGGACGAATTTTTATTTTGTTTCTTTTATTTCACTTCCCTTATTTCAGAGGATTAAAAGAACAGAAATAGAGGAAAAGTCTAAAGAATATTAAAAAATACAAAATACACAGATTTGGTCGCTACTTTAGAATACAAAAAATATTTGACGTCCGTACTGGACCTTTTGACTAACGCTTCATATAAAATTATTATTATATTTTATAAAATATTCGGCCAGTTTCACCTTTTTTTGAAAAGACATAAGGGAGATTGGATACAGGCTAATAGCAAATGAGCCAAAATTCGGGCAAGAGTCCGTTAGTAATGAAATAAATTGGTACATTTATTTCAAATCACATTACGGCGCCCTAGGATTTAAACTAGTTGTTTAAGTAATACGTCCAGACGCTTTCGACTATGAACCTGCCTGACATGCCGGCGTCCCGTACGAAGCGTTTCGATGCTTCTTTCCTTATCCGAACGGCTAAGGCGTGGATTGCTCTCCCGGCGTCTGTGTTCCCAGACCATTACAACATGGGTATCGTTAAGGCAAGAGTGAATAGGTTCTTTCTAGGCAAGCGCGTTCCACCGTAGACCGCATCTACACTTTATCAAGTTTGACTGCAGTCAAGCGCTTGTCTATCTCCAATAAAAAAAAAACCGGCGAAGCGAAATTTCCTATTTATTTAATGCATTTTGTTACTAAATAATAAACATAAATACATTTGGATAATATATTAAGAACAGGATATTTACTAGAGAAAGAGTCTACCCTGCTGACCTTTGGACTTAACTATCCAGTAACTTACCAGATAAATATTCCTTAATCTTTTACAAAAATAAAATTGAAGTTTTCTGCTTAATGACAGTGTTTAAGAGTAAAATTTTTGATAAAAGTAATTCTTAAAAGAATTCTTTTTTACAATACACCGTCGAAAGTATTTCTTTTGCTTGTATAAAATATTGAGCATTAAGATCTTGAAGTAAGACCGTCTTTGATAGGATTAAAACACTCTTGACCGCTTATTACAATTGGCTTACACATTCCTTGTAGCATTTGATCTCTGCTTTATAAATGTAGACTTTGTTAATTGAAAAATAAGGCTTACAATTGTCTCTACACGACAGTATAGGATTTGATTCTATGACATCTTTTCTATACTAATATTATAAAAAATAACAGATTTGATTCTTTGTTTGCATTGAACAGGCTGTTAAGATATTGGACCTATTTGAAAAATTCTATCACCATTATAATTCTACATTATCCCTGATGAACATAGGCGATAGAATTTTTTTTTTAACTTCCGTATTAAAACTTCGATAAAGTAAATGCCTTAAAGAGTTAAATTTTGTTCCTTTTTTTGCACGGTATTTTTCAAGATTATTATTTAATTAAATCCGCGCGATCTAGTTAAATAAATACAGTTTAAAAGAAGATTAATAAGTAATGGACAATAATATCAAGAGCTTTAGACCCTATATAAAATGATTAATTATTTTCCCGAGTCATATTGCGATCCTATTAGTCCTAAGGTTGTAGAGATCGTGGGGATTCCGAGGATGACGTCAGATGGCAATCGGTCATCTTAACTCGCCCCACAGGCACATCCTCTACCCTGGTATTTAAACCGGGATAACGCTAGGAAGAAGAAGTTACTTTACCCTAATTATGTTTAAGGTTTATGATTATCTTGGCCACTGTGGCGGCACAGTGGACTCTATGATCTAAGTTATTGCCTTAAACATTATTCAAACCTGGCTACAAGAAATTTACTCGACCCTATACTACTAGTAAAATGTAGAATGTCAACTAATAGATATCCACTACCTAGGTAGTGGATATCTATTAGTTGACATCAAAACTAGTTAGACAGTTAGATTCACTACATAAAAAACGAAGAGAAATTAAAATAGGAAGGCCAACTAGTATGGAAAACTTACGTACAGTGGATAACAAAAGTCGTTAAGCTGAAAGTGTACTTCTGTGGTTTATAAAGGTAGGAAGTTTAAATGGGATAAAAATTTTATATCTTGCTCACGTCGCGTTACAATATATTTTATAAGCGCCTCGTATTTATTACAGCTAGTCAAAATTCATGTCACGTATAATATAAAAAACTGGGGGAAAACTTATTGTCAATTTCTGTAACACTTCAATTAGTAACATCATGAAGTATACGCGCTCATGTGGTTGAGAAGCTGGCAAATATAGACTCCTCTTTTTCTTGCATCGTTTCCACATTTTTTAAGATTGGATTTTTCCAATTCTACACGTGCGTTGGTTCTTGTATATAATACATCCTCCATATTGTAACTAGCTGTAAGGAGCTGTACTAAGAACTTCCTAAAATATATCTGACCAAGCAATGCCTTGGATTGCGCTTACGATTTTTTATCTACTGTCGAGAAAATAATTATAGTTAGTATACTATGTCTACAAACCTTTAGGTTTTCAATTTACCTTGCCCATATTTGTTTTAATTAAACAATATCTTTTCAACTATCAGTCATATGTTCTGATGAATTCATAAAATGCGTTATAAAAATATAAAAGCACTAATAGTAGAGTGCCAATTAAAAAGAAATATAATCTCATCTATTTCGTTTGATTTGTTAAAAATTACTGTTACCATACAATGACGTCAACGATTACTGAATATTACATGCGATGAAACAACAAATAAACATCATCTAGTATGATTGCCTCACATTTCTCTGCCTTAATCACATCGTGATAGGAAATCTTAAAATATAAAAACAAAAATAATATTAAAATCCTAAATTCAGATCACGTACTATATCATAAAGTATAAACACGAACTAGGAATAATGTTAAAATCTCCAACTCGTGTCACGTTACTAAATCATAATATAAACTCCACCTAGTAAAAATATTGAAAACCTCAATTCATTGCACGTATCCTTTGCGCGAAGACTAGTCAAAGATATTGGGTAATACTTTACATGTGGTAAGTATAACTTTTAATGGAGAATGAAGAAGAAGAAGAATGTCAACTTTGTTACCTATATTTTCCATTTTTAGCTTTTTGTAACTAACTAAATTTGCTAACCACTGGCGTGTAAACATAATTATTATATTCACAAGAAATAAACGATTAAATGGTTCATTTTTATATGAAAGGCTATCCGTCTGACGAACCACGGGCGACAGCCTGTCTGGTGCGGGTCAAAGGATCTCCCGACGACCTGACCAATGTGATCCTGGGGAACCTCGCCCCGGGCGTAGACGACAGCTTTAACATTTCCCCAATTGAGGTCACCACAAGCAAACTTAACGTTGAGCTGAATGCACCGGAGACCAAACTCGAAGTGAGTTCTTTATACCAAGATTAGGTTCGTCCGCGTTGTTTACCTCTACTTTTATAAAAACTTTCAAACCCAATAACACCATACTATCCTATGTTCATCCCCCAGGGTTGATCTATTTTTGTACCAGCTTCATTTGAATGATCATTTCAATGATCATGTAGTATGGCCGGGGACTTTGTTTAGCTGCGCAAAACTTTGTAGTCCTCAAGGACAAAAATGTACAAGCACTTTGGACTACGTCTGGCTCCAGCATTAGATAAAGATAACCGTAGTGTTCCTAAGCAAACCTAAGTCGTATATTTTTTGTAGAAGCGGTGATTGGTGTTTTTAAAATTAGTCCCCTTTTTGTGCGCGTAAGTACTTAATCTTGGAATCTACGAGGAGTAATAAAACGTGAGATATAAAATGTGAATAAAAAGCTTTTATTTAACACAGTTTTGATTTTTCAGGTTAAAGGTTAAGTAGAATATATAAACGTATTTTTTTTAATTAATTATAGAGCAAGGCCTTCGAATGGATATCGAAAGGTACGGCCGCCATCATGATGGGTCCGCGAGGTGAAAACACTGCCCTTGGAAAAGCCGCTGAGAGAGCTGGTATCGGGGTTAGTATTTTCCCTTCAAATTACTTAAAAGTTCTAAGACTATCAGATATAATGAAACTAACTGTAACCCACGTCTTCGTCCTCATAATTAAATTTTCGCAAAAAAAAGTAGCCTATGTCCATCATCAGCCGGAGAAGTTTGTGAGTGCTTTGTATTAATACTAGCTGAAACCCGCGACTTTTGTCAAGTTCTTTTCTTTGACTTTTATACAAGCTTTCAAACCCTACTTCACCCCTTTCCAATTTCTATTTCGCGACAAAAAGTGGCCCATGTTCATCCCACGGATCAATTATCTCTTTACCAAAATTCATGAAATTGGTTTCCCAGTTTAGTTTGAGCAGGTTGTAGCGGCACAAGTGGCCGACATTTGAGTGTTTTAGAAGGCACGTAAAACAGTGGGTCCCGACTAATGTTACTGTGTGTATTATTCGTAACATTTTGGGGGTTCCGGGGATGGCTTCAAACGGCATCTTAACTGTATTAAATTATTTATAATATAGCCTTAGCGCTTTTTTGCAGTTTAAACTTTTTAATGTAACCTTTATTATTTGGGAACGGGAATGGAGAAATTTTTATACGTATAAACAAATCCCTATTTCCCTTGGCCACGTCATCACGTGTCAAATGCTGGACCGATTTCGCTAATTTTTCTTTTGTTGGGTTTATTATTGTCCGGAAAAGGTGCTTATGAATGAAAAAATTAAGAAAATTGCACAGGAAATTGTAAAATTTAACAATACTTAACCACCGTATTAAATTATTTATAATATAGCCTTAGCGCTTTTTTGCAGTTTAAACTTTTTAATGTAACCTTTATTATTTGGGATCGGGAATGGAAACGGGAACGGTAACGGGAACGGGAACGGGAACGGGAACGGGAACGGAAATGGAAAGGGAACGGGAACGTGAATAACATAGGTTGATAGAATGTAGTAAATAGTAAGTAGCCCAACGTTCGGCAGGACATCGGCTGCTGGATCCGCTAGTGCTTAATAGCAATGCGTCTGTAACGAATTTCTACATTATCACTATCTGGAATATAAATCAGCATCTATTAATATCATTTCTGTCTGTCTATTTTTGTACACTGCTAGACAGAGGCCTATTTTCACTATTTATTCATTTATGTGTGAAAAGTGTTACGTGAAAGTGGTAGCAGTAACTAAAATGGAAGTTCTTCCAGTTCTTAACTTTTTATCACGAGGATATTAAGAATTGCAAATATGCAGTAGGTTTGTCGTCTTTGTTATTAATACACACATATATTTCTAGTTTTTTTTTGCCAAAGCATAGAGAATTTGTTCAGGTGGGGATTCCTGGATGACTCTCTCTGTGTTTGTGTGGTGCGGCTACCCAGAAAATGGAGCATCTTTTATCGTGCCCTTCCTGCCCTGCCAACTGTACGCGGGAGGACATGATGAGAGCCACAGAGGGTGCTATTCGCGTGGTTGAGTTCTGGAACGGAACTGTATAATGCGCTATCGACACGACAAGAAGAAGAAGCGTGAAGTGACGGCAATGATGTCACGTCAAGTGATGGTATTGTAGCTTTTGTCCGGTTTGTGAGACTCCCTGATTGTCCATACCCCTCCTTATAGGCCGGCAACGCATCTGCGAGCCTCCTGGTGGTGCTGGTATCCATGGGCGTCGATAGTCAGATGAACCATCTGCCCGTTTATCATAAGCTTTTTATTCTAGCCACGCCCCCTTATTTTTCTCTTGCTGTTTTGCCTTCTTTTTCTATGTAACCGAAACTAATATAGAGGATATACCATTTTTTATTCACAAATATATATTTTTATTAATATCCTTCAATAGTCATGTTAAGCTTGGCTTGCCCGATGGCGCAGTTGGCAGGGTGACTATCAACCGCTCCGAGGTCATGGGTTCGATTCGCACCTCGAGTGTGGGTGTATATGTATGGGTCATTGTCCAGTACGCCAACGAGCCAGTCTGTTTACAATTATTGTCTGTCGATCTTTCGCACCTAATTTCTAAACCGGCTGGAGTGACGTCAGCTCTAAACCACTTCCGCAAATTAAAATGTAGCCAATATGTGAATGGTTTGAGCCCATTGTGGTTTTATTTAGCCTTGAATCCCCTCAGCACTTTCTCATATCTCCTTATTATTCATTAATTATTTACCCTGCTATTATAATGCTACTTGTATCTAGTGTCATCTCGGTCTATACCAGGCTCCGCTTAAATTGCAGAGGATGTGGCTGTGGGGCGGCTTAAAACGACCAACTGCTGTGTGACGTCATCCCTGGAAACCCCACCAATCTCTACAATCCGACGACTAATATCACTCAGTGATATTAATCGGGACTCACTGTTTGACGTGCCTTCCGAAACTTGATTAAGCTAAGATCGTCCGTTTCTCATCATTTTTATAATTAACATACGACAGTCAAATTATTAGAAGCATATATACAAAAAGTGGCTATAAGCGTGTCAAGACACACTTATATAGGAGGGTTCCGTATCTGATACGCGATAAAGGTGTTCGTTAAATAACTTCAAAATTATCCTAACATCCGAAGTAGCTAACTTTGTTTGATTGATTTACAAGTGGGACATGATAGGCAGTGCATTTTGTTTGTCACATTTGTAAATTAATATAGGTATATAACTTATGTTGTTATATGTTATGTAAGAAGTATTTGCTTTTTTTTCTGAATGGGGCTGGCATAATCTTATATAGATTTAAAACCCTCAAATAAATTAGCTATAAAAAAAAGAGTTTTAAGCATGTCCAATCAACTTAGAAAATGTCAAGGCCCTATCTATATCTAATAGTTTTGTAAATCCTAGAGGTGGGACAACATTGCGGGCGGACGGACAGATACAGCGAAATTATAAGGATTTCTTATAGGGCTACGGTACCCTAAAAGTCAGCTCGTACTTGTAGCTTATACGTTTTCGACATCCGCACATATCTAAATATCTCAATATTACTGATCTCTTATCTTATAATGCTATCTATTGTTTATCATTGTGCAGTCAAATTTTATTCGTCATATGGTAATAATGTATGACATTTTAATGCTTATCTAAATGTGAGATCTCCGTAATTAATAAATGATTGCCTGTTATTTATCTCCCGACAGCTGTTCAATTAATTAATACGAAATTCCGATCGGTCCGCGAATTTTTGTAACTGATATGAAACGGTTATTTGCAAAAAGCGACGGTAAGCCGAGGAAATAATAATACGAGTGACTTTGTACTAATTAAAAAAAAAATTGGTTAATATATTTTTTTTTCGGCGTAGGATTTGAATTTGGGTCTTCTAAGAGGATATTATCTTTTTTTTCCTTTTGATTAACGCCGCCCATGGACATCTGCACCACCAGAATACTCACAGTTTCTATTCATACTAGCTTTATTTTTTATTTTTCAGGCGGACCAAAGGCCCTATCGTTACAGCGACCAGTAAGATATGTTGTAACTGTTTAAGTTTATAGCTCATCTCCAGCTTTATATATTAGTAGAGATTAGATTTTATTGGTCATAAATTACTTTATATAATTTTCATAAATACACACAGATTGAAAGAAATTATTCCTTTTTGTTCTACCTTTATTTGAGGAACAAACAGTAATTTGTGGCTGCTTTCATAAATTACTGCTTGCTTCTCAATATATGACAGTAATTTCTGATTCCTCAAATAAAGGTAGAATAAAACGAACACTTTTCAATTTGTAAGTATTTATGAACTTTATATAAACGTATTTCATTCAATATTTTTGACGAAGTATTTTTAAAAAAAAACAACGTTAATCCGTCTGGAAATAAAGACAATATGCGCGATGGCGCAATCATTATAAAAGCTGGCAAATGGCGGCAACGCAATAGCGTTCAGCTGACAGTCGCCTTCGCATATTAAAGTGTTGCCAACACGAGTTATATAAACGCACAAGACATAAAGGCAACACGATATATCAATTCCTTTTTTCTTTTTTTTTTAATTGCGCGCTGTGGACTTTTTTTTTGTTGTGATCATTCCATAGCCAGGATTAACACATCATTAGCTCCATCCATGCCCATGGGGTGTAAATCGAACCTTTTTCCATGTTAATTAAAGAGATTAAACCACATATCCGCATGACCTATTTTTACCCCACGCCGTGTTATTTTACCCCATGAGGGAGACACATGAACGAATGGTTTAGAAGAATAATATTAATTAATTAGGAAAATATTGCCGTTTTAATTGGATATCCGCTGTGGGGTCATTAGTATTGGCGTATCTTTTTTTATGATTTTATAAAAAAAAAATATAGGAAGATACGGTTATTTCACTAGATCTGTGCCGGAACGTTTGCCTGTATTCAACGATATATTATTTTAAAACTGCTTTTTTATTTCAATTATTCTATGCGTATTTGTCCATTTTTTACCAGTACTAAAATCTCAAGCAATCCAAAAAAAAAAAGAAAAAAAAATGTAGCAAAATAAAGAAACGTCAATAAAAAATTTAAAAAAGGGAGAGGAGATTAGCCCAGCAGTGGGTTATCAAGGGCTGAAAATGTTGATGGTCTCCCTAAGTAAACATAGTACCGAAAAAGAGTGAATTAAAACTTAACTTCCTCTTTTAAAATCTCTCTCTAAGATCGTTCCTTCATTGCTGAAGATTGTGATTCTAGCGTGATTCCAGCTTCGAGTGGATACATCTTTTTAAATACGACCTCTTAAGAAAAAGTAAATACAACATTCCATTTTTCACGCAATGCATATAAAGTCTTTATTGGCCCCAAAACATTCGCGATATAAGCAAAGCGCTGAGCGTAACAATAACAAAATTTCAAACAGGATCAGTCCGTCCGACGGCGTCCACGATCGAAGACGCCGCCATACCGTTCCTGTATCATCTGTCCGTAATAATAGAGTTGGCAACTACATACGTCTGTCTTTTGTCAGCGAGAGTTGCGCGACAGTTTCTGAACAATAATAGCAGTGGAAACGAAATCATTTAGCAGAATTTGCTCCGACAATAGAATGCGAAAGCTTTTTATTTTACGTAACGCGAGACAAACACATATTTTGTACACCTTAACATGACTACTATTTAATGATACGTGGCACAAAAAAGATCTCTCAACACGAATCTACACTGATTTTAAAGAGGAACCTTAAGGTGCTCATTTTCTATTCTGGTTAAACGTATATAGAGTTGGCAACTACATACGCCTGTCTTTTGTCAGCGAGAGTTGCGCGACAGTTTCTGGTCAATAATAGCAGTGGAAACAAAACCATTTAGCAAAGTATGCTCCGACAATAGAATGCGAAAGCTTTTTATTTTAAATAACACGAAACAAACGGACATTTTATACACTTTAATATGACTACTATTTAAGAATACGTCGAATAAAAAGATCTCTCAACACGAATCTACACTGATTTTAAAGAGGAACCCTAAGGTGCTCATTTCCCATTCTGGTTAAACGTATATAGAGTTGGCAACTACGTACGCCTGTCTTTTGTCAGTGAGAGTTGCGCGACAGTTTCTGAACAATAATAGCAGTGGGAACGAAACTATTTAGCAAAGTTTGCTCCGTCAATAGAAGGCGCCACCTCGTCGGGAAATAATTCATTTAGTGAGAGTTGACTCGCGATTCTCGAGGGTGTTGCCGTCTGCTGAAATACTGGCTTATTTTCTTTATTATTTCATTTTACTTTAACCACTTTATAGGGTACATTTTATTTTGTCTATGTTCATGATTATGACATATTGTCCGTTATTTGACTCGACTATCAAGACTATCGCTCTTTACAAGCTATAATATCGCCTTTGTAAGAAGAAGAGAAAACAACAATGTAAACTTTATTCCAAATTTGAATTAAACATATATATTTAATACCTTATATGCTCTTTAACTTTGTATGTTCACAGATGGTTTGCATCAGAAGTCAGCAGTTAGTGAAAGCGTCCCAAAATCAGTCCAGCCGTTTCGAAGATTCGCTGGCACAAATATACAAATTACATAAGCAGATAAAATGTATATTTTTCTATAGCTACAGTAAGTCATAATCATTTCATAAAAGAATTTTTAATCAACATCGAACCTCGAACAACAACGAACCGAACAAATAGCTGCTATTACAAGGAATGACAAAAGCTTCATTACTTTTAGAAATATTATATATTCTAAAAATTTAACAAAAGCACTGAATTCACGGAGGCGAAGTCGCAGGTTTTAGCTAGTTTAAAATATATTTGTATAGATTATCGTTTTGCAGTAAACCCCTTCCAATCAAACCTTAATAGTTTGTATTCTTTCAGGAATAATAATTAATTCTTACTGATTTTCTTATATTTTATCCCTCTAGCGCCGTACACTTACCAAAGCCACGATCACTTAAACTTCATAATGGGCCATTGTTCTTACCTGATCAGAGAACATGCGCTGACAAACTTTAGCTTTTATAAAATACCGTAAGTCTGGCTGATGACAAATAAAAAATGTTAGCCGAAACTTGGCTATAAATTAGGTGTCTGTCTTTCTTAAAGGCTGCCTCTGCGCCTATTGTAGGGACACAATACGACCTAGGGACGTACAAAAAAGTCTGAACTTGTCTTATTGTTGTTACTGTACTGTAGTAGTTTTTAGCAGTTTTTCATGAATGTTAGAAGTCACTTATAATCAAGTGACACTCATACAGTAAGAGAAAGACTGAATTTATCCTGGTAACAAATAGATAAATGAAGTGGAATAAGCTATTATACTTACATTCTACATCAACGATGATTCTCTTGGAAACTGAAGGCGGGACCGCGTTGGTCGCAATACACAAGTACGCGCCCATCTCCGTGCGACTAATACGTTGCAAGCTCAGAGTGTCGCCTTCGTATACTGTTACTGAAACAAACGAAACTTCTGTAATTATAAAAGTAGAGTGCGTACAGTCAAAAAATGCACGCCTCAAGTATTCACCTCTAGATGCAAATTTGTGTGTAGACGCTAACACGCAAGCTCGTCAATATGCCGCTTACAGTGCGTGGTTGAGCTTGAGTTTAAAATAAAACGCTGCCCACACAAAAGCAAGCGTTGCAATTGATTAGTAGAGGGGCGTGCATTTTTAGACTGAAACATCTATTTTAGCTAAAGTTCTCGGAACTTAGCTCAATATAATTTTGCTTGCGTTCTCCTGGACAATTGACAATATCTGCGGTAATGTATGAATTAACAGGAAACAGAAATTTAACCTTCCTAAAAAGGCATACCTATTTATTTTCCAAAGCCGGCAACGCAACTGTGAGACCACCGATCGTAAATTTCTGTGTCAATGGTAACTCAGGTGAACAACTGCCTATGTGATCCTTGTAATGTATAGAAAAGCTCAAGTATTATTTAAAAAAAAAATAACTATAAAGCATTTGCAATGTAAGTTACTCCCGCTAAAAATACAAATTAATTTCCACTCACACATAAGGTTTAATATCCCGTTAAGTTTAAAGCACGTACAAGGGTGAAACCATTACGAGAATTATTACACTCTTTGGGACGATTAATAAATAACATATACGCACACCAGTAATTAGCGAAATATTAATGAAAATGTGACAATTGGGCCGCGATTACGGTATATATAAGAAATAAATATACATATACAGGACATTCCTGAACATCTAGAAATACCTGTCAGCGCCGCACTCCATCAAGCGACGAAACGTGACCGATGGAAGCAACTTACCCAATTATCTATATCTTATTTTATTTGGGAAACAAACAGTATAATATTTCTAATAAAAATTCTTAAGATATAATTTATACATCAATTAAGATTTCACCTTTAAATATAAGTAAAAATGTACAGAGTAGATTACAGATTTAAAAAAAAGTGTTAAATGTAGTGATATATGGAATTAAAGAAAAAATAAAGTCCCCAACTGTGCGCTTTTCTAGACACTTTTTGCCTCGCACAATTTCTCTGTGGAATCATTAGCCAGTCATAACTCCGAACGGATACGACTTAGGGACCTTCAAGAAAAGAGCATACTCATTTCTCAAAAACCGGCAACGCATCTGCGAGCCCTCCAGTGTTGCAGTTGTCCATGGGAGTCGGTAGTCACCTAGATGAGTACCAGCTGCTCGTTAGCCCCTTGTTATGTATAAAAAAAATGCAAAACTAATCTATAATTAAATTATTATTAATAATTTGATAATAATAATATTAATATAGTTAAAAACACTAACGCAAGTATGTATATTAATAAACCTATGAAAAAGTCTATACTCTCTCTGGCACAAAACAGCAACGTTATATCCCTAAAATAACATGTTTATGTCCTTAATATATCATGTGTCACGACAAAAAATAATACATATTTACTTTACCTGCACTTTTATTTTTCTTTTGTATACATATTTACTTGTTGAAAAATATTTAACACACATTTTAGCCGTTTTACTTAGGTTCTATATTCAGCGAAGAAAAATGGGTGACTAATTTTTACCTGTAAATCTGAAGGAAATTCGAAACGAAATAACTGCTTGAAGTTACAGAAAAAATTTTTTTTTTTCAAAATCTCACATATCTTTACGGCTTACGACAAAATCATGTCTTGTAAATCGGAAAACAAAGTATCTTACTTTACAGAAAATATATTTTTTTGGCGTATTTTCAAAAAATTTGTGACAAATTCAAGCCATCTACTCATCTAGACATCCTTTAATAACCGTTTCAGTTAACACCATTCAAAATCGACACCTTCATTCATTCAAAAAACAAAAATTTATGGAAGTAAATGAAATTTCGTTTCTTGAATGTGGGTTTTATTTCAAATAAGTAGATGTAGATAAACTATTGTATGCAACGGTGTATAATTAGGTCAAAAAACGAGCCCTCTAACCGGACCGGGATAGCGGTAAGAAGAAGAAGATACAATATAAAACTTTTATAAGCTTAGATCTTTTAAACTAAGCAACGGATTTAATGGGTTTTCATCTATCAACAGAGTGATTCTTGAATCACTCTGTTGATAGAAGATGTATATAATCAGACATACAAAAGAACTATATTTTCAATACATGTATACCTATATTGCACCCGTGCGAAGCCGGGGCGAGTCATTAGTTAATTGTATATTAATACTTGGAGGAAACCTTTCGGTACCATTTTACGAAAATTACGCGAACGGCGGATGAAATTTGACAAGGAGGTAGTTTATAATTAGTAGATATTAGCTAAAACGCTTTTACGGTTGGGCCTGATTAATGAGGTCTGAGGGCTCTCGCAAGTTTATTTTTACGCGCCCGAATTCGCAGGAAACAGCTCGTTAACTATTTATTTATTTAAGGTAAACCTACGAAACCTGCAGAACTACCATTTTAAAAGAGGACAAAGGTATAAATATGGACTCCACAAACTGTGTCAAGTGTTAGAATGGAGAAAGTTTTGACGAAGCATCCGGAGTTATTGCAGACAAATGCGCGAACTTTGAGGGAAGGAAATAACACAATATGTTCCTGGTGTGAGTACTTTGGTGTAAGTGAGCAGGTTCAGGTTAAGTGACCACCGACGCCCATCGCCACTATCATAAGGCTGGCCTCTGTTGTAAGCCTTTGAGAATATTCTTCTACCTAGCGTTATCCCGCTCTAGCGCCATGGCCCACTCAAATTGCAGAGGATGTGATTGAGGGGCGAGTTACGGGGACCGACTGCTGCGTGACGTCGTCTCGGGCGCCCCCACAATTCTTGCGACGACTGAAATCACTCGGTGACATTAATCGGGACCCACTGTTGTACGAGCCTTGCGAAACACGGAGGCGGTTGGATATTTGAAAGCCAGGGTTAGAATGGGTCACTCAGCTATCAAACAGCCACGGTAAGAACTGCTTAACCTAGCTAGAAACTCAAATACCGGCCACTAATTAAGTTACGACCTCCTCAATTTGAGATTATAACATTCTTTTTATATTGTTTTGTATATCAAGGGGCAACAGGCAGGCCCAAACATGGAGGTAATAGATTAGCTATTTTTTTATCTCGAAGATAAAATGAATGATTTGGGCCCAGAGAGAGATACCTGTAGAGTTTTCGCGCAAAATTTAAACCACCTTTATAGACGACGTTAAATGTAGTACAGCACTAGCGTTAATGCGGTTCTTCAAACATTTATAGCAGCAAATTTATTGGAAAATCAGTATCGATGAGGTACAGCCATATGAGGGTACATTGTTGAAGAGTATTGAGCACCTCTTGTGAATAGGTGAATTGTTGGGAAATTAAATTTCGGCATAATTATGTATAATACTCGCATATTATTAAAGTACCTTCTAGCACGTTACTATGGAGCGGACTTAAAAGCATTCGCAAGAGTGGTCACTCTACAGAACTCTGGGCCGACGAAATAAAAGCCAGAGATAGATTGAAATAGTTCTGAATAAAGCAGAGCAGCTTAGATTGAAGAAGACCTCTACAAAAGGAAGGTCTTAATGAAAAAAAACAACAGTGGCGTTTCGGGAGTGCCGACAAAAGTGAAAAATTGACTAAACAGCGGTATCGGTAACAGTATCGCGTTTAATCTTTTTTCTTCCAGAAGTTTACACAGAAAAATTATATTTGACAATTCATATTACATGTGGTTGTCGCGATTACGCTTTGACATCGTCCATACATGTGTGTGTAAACGGAGCAATCGCCGGCATTGGTGTGGATTTATATTAATAATTAATAATTCAATACAAAGATTATTATAATTTCAGTGCGCGACCTTTTGTTTAAAGCTAACTGAGTACAGCGAGGTTTCGGATTTAACCGTAAAAGGGATAGAACGCGGATTTAACTTAAATTAATTAATTTGTTCCGACAAAGTCTCGCAGATTTGCTCACGTCGGTAATCCTCTAATTAATACAGGTAATTACCCTTTTATAATTAATTTGGTTAAGCCTTTGTGACGTTGGTCTTTCCAAAAATGAAGCTTCAATTGTACGCAATTTTTTTTTAATATAACAAGGGTCAAATGGGCCGGTGGTTCGCTCGAATAACGAGCGCCGCCCGTGGGGCAGGTTGGCGATGATGAAGAAGCGGTACTTACGTGGTGAGGACGTCGTAGACGGTGTACCGAGCCAGGTAGGAGTACTGATGCAGCGCGCGCGGGGACTGCGCCAGCAGCAGGAAGCGCCGGTCTGCGGACAGCGAGAACGACGCCGGCTCCAGCACCCGCTGAGGACCAAAGCGTCCTGCTATTATATGATGCTTCTTTACTACCTAGCGTTAATCCAGTCTAGAACCAGGGTCCGGAACCACCGCAATCACTTCAATCTACGACTAAAATCGCTCAGTGACACGAATCGGGACCTACTTCTTTTACGTGATTCTATCGACCGGCCGCGGAAAGAACTGCTTAACCTAGCGATAGACTCAGATGCCAGCAACTGATTAAACTACGACCTCCTTGTATAGTATCGTCCAAGACAAGTAAAACACTTGCAGAGCTAAAAGGCTTCATACATAGATGCTTTATTCGGTCGCTAAACAAAATGTTTTATCTTTTATATATAAAAAACAATAATTGTTCGTTTGTCTCGCTACAGCTCAGAAAGGGCTGCAACATTTTGATTTATGTTTGTTTTGTTTCAATTCCCTCATTTCCGGGAAGGTTTAAAAGAAACAAAGAAAGATAATTTAAAAGTAAAAAAAAATGCAGATTTATTCGTTCTTCAGTTCGTACTTCTAAAACCTGACGTCCGTACTTAGGCCTTTTGACTGACGCGCCATGTGATTTTATTATTTTAACGTTTTATACATTCGGAAGACGTGAAGATTGGTTGATTGGCAGACAAGCCATAATTAACAAAACAACGGAAAGACAGCGTCCGTCAAGCTACGTAGTTCAAAAGATTTTTTTTCAATAGATTCGTTAATGCCCGTTAAAGCCGTAATATGTTTGATTATCTTCAATAATTTATCTCTAAAATGGAATGCAAATTATGTCGATTCCGTATAAAGCGATAGCAGCAAGTGTAGGAATGAAGCTTGCAGAATTGAAGTAAGATTATTTTTCTATCGTGAGGCGCTCTGTAATGTTTTACATTATGAGTCGTGCGCATTTCGTGATTATTGAATAGGTCAAATTGAAACAGTTGTGAATACAGTAAGTTCATCAGCAAACCGACCGCAGCCGGCAGCAGGGTTCGTATAAGGACGAGCGCGTCTGCTCGCACGCGAATTGTTTATTAGACAAGTGATTGATATCAAATATAATCGTTACGTTTGCCGCCACGATGGTGGCTGGAAACGCGATATCGCATGATGGGGCAAACGTTCGGCCATTACTGATGTGATGTACATTTGTAATTGTTTGGTTTTGTTAATAGAAGAATCAAAATAATAATAGTCGACAACCCAGCTCTATTCGACCGGCCAGACCAGCAAAGTCTAGGTAACTAGTAACGACTAGGTTAGACCGCGAAACCTCATCGCACAGAAGATAAACTTCTGAAAATATAAACGAAATAAACACTTTTATAGGTCAGGTATGTTTACGAGCTTACTATTTCATAAGAAAGGCAACAGAAAAGGAAGAGACGTCTATTTCTGCTGCCATATATTTGATTTTATTTTAGTCGTAGATATTTTTAATTCGCTCACGGACCCCACTAAATAAATTAAACTACTTTCCTATTTAGCGGTACTATCAGCTCTAGCTGCTCATACAACTATCCGCCGACAGAGACTAATGATCGCACGCGACATTACCCACGTCATGTTCCACTCTACACCCGAATATTGTTTGTTTCTAATGTTAGAACTTGAGCGTCTCTGAAGCTATATTTATTTACCTTAATTAACCTGTCTGACTTTTCATTTATTACAACTGTATATTTATGAAAAGAAATTAAATTGAAGTTTCTGTAATTCCTAAATAAATCCCTATTACTAAATGTTAACGATGTATACGACACCTCTATTTAGTCCGCTTTTTGTTTCTGGCAGATTTGATAGGTTGGAGTCTCGCTTGAAGGTTGAATTTTAAAAGTATCTATCGCCAACATTAAACACTCTACATATTTGCTGCGTTTCTCTAAACGATCACGACAACCAAAAGGCATTTGTTGAGGTCACGGCGAAAACGTCACTAGTGACGTCATTAGGCACGCTCACAAAATACTCGCGACGCCCGTGTCCAAGAGGAGGGGCATCTTGGGACAATCTTAGAACTCAAAACAATAAATATGGCGGTAGTAAAAATTACGCTTTTCGACTTGGAAAGAGTTATTTTAGTAGAACTTAATGTTTCTCCAGAGGATGCTGAACGTGCCGCTAGATGTAAATACAATTCTGTAAAATTTTATTAATAAAATGAATAAAAGAGGATATCTAACAGCCGTTTATCTGCTTTCTCAATTATCGACAACAGAACAACTTGTTAAGTTTAGTTTGTAAAAGACATTTTGTTTGTTTGCATTTGACATATCATATCAACGCTTAAAACCCCCCGTAGCGCGTTTCACTTGAGTTTACGATCGTAATTAAAATAATTTTTGGCCAGGTACAGAGGTGAGCGGCAGAAGCAAAGACAGCCCAGCACAGGATTATCGTGTATTAAAAAAATCATTAATGTGAATTTTCCAAAATCATTCGTTTTATTTTCGTCAGAAGGTACGTACGTACTCGAATATTTCACACAGCTGTGATGAAAAATAATGTGTGCGACTTGGGGCCAAAATATTTTGTTCCCGAGTGGCGTATTTTGAATTCCACGTTAAGCTCAGAATTTTATTTTTCAATCCTTCGCTTCGCTCTGAATTCAAAATTACACCCGCGAGGAACAAAATTTCGTTTTGGCCACATGTGACGCAAGTATCTGTTGTACATGTCTTTGTCAAGTTGTTACGAGTAATTTTCAAATCGCTGAATCAATTTTGACAGGACTATCACTGGCAGATAGCTGGTGTTATAAGTAATAACAATAACTACTTGAATACCAACGTTAAAATTAGGGTTCCCTACCCAAATAATTAAAACCATGAGGTATCAAAATCATGAACTCGAAAGCGCACGATGTCGCGAGTTTCAGGTAGTATTAGTTAGTTATATTGGTTACAACCATCGGATCGGCGTAATGCGGGAGTGGGGTTCGAATCCAATTAGATTAGCATCTGTTGACCTTATTCGGCCCGGTCCTGGGCCGGGTGATAAATGACTTTCTTGAATTAATTAACTGTTACGCTGAGTCGACGGTTCGGCGAAATCACCAAATTATTGGCAGGCACGCTTTATTGCTGCTGATAGATATTTTCATTTTCCATGCCGCTGTTTTTCTGTTTTTTAATGAAAGGAAATAAAAAAGCTGGCAAGTTTGGGTGTGGGAGATGAGACGAAGAGAGGATACTTATTTACTAAAAACCTGCAACGCACAAATTCCTGGGGCTAGTTAAGATGACCCATTGGCGACTGACATCATTCCCGAAACCCCCACAATACCTAATGCAAGTTACATTCATCGAGACCTGTTTTACGTGCTTTCCGAAACACGGAAAAGGTCGGATATTAGAAAACTAGTTTTAGAATGGTTCACTCATCTATCACCCGGTCGCAGCAAGAGCTACTAACCTAGCGATCGACTGAAATGCCAACCAGTGATTAGGCCACGACCTCAAAATTTAATATATCTATATCTACAATAAGATATACCCCCCCCAGTCTTTAATTGAAAGAAAGAAGAAAGAAAGAAAATATTTATTTGCTAAATCATTACACCGCATACAGAAACATGTAAATATTAAACAGTAAATATATACATATCCAAATAAATTTACATACATTTTTATAATGATTTAAATTTTAGATTCTTATTATAATTATTTACCGATAAATTTCTTTTATCGATATGGAAGAGCGGACTTTCCTGAGACGGGCATTTTTAATAATACTTACTAGGTTGGCTCCGTCTACAGAATATACTTATAAGTTTCTGTATTGAATTATTCGATACCATTAAGACTTAATGTATGTAGTTTTAAGTGTTTTTCAAATAAACATCGTTTTTTATTTATCATTACTTAAAAATTAACACCCGTTTCTATCAACGACTATATCGTTAGGACTCTGTGGAGGGCTGGCAAGAGTACCAGTTTGATAATGAAGCTCTGGACGAAAACTGCCTTCTTCTCAACATGGACGTCGATAAACTCACAGCGCCACTGCCTTGTAAGTAATCTTCTTTCTTTATCTTCTTCTTTCTCTCTCAAGGATACTGTCGATTAAACCTGACTTACCAAATATTTGACTGATTTATCCGACACAATCCAGTTTAGATCCCGCTATCTTGGGCTGGACATTCCTAGCACAAGTTTATAAAAAGCTTAACTATAAGGACTATATTAGGCATGCCTCGAAGTATGCCTGGTATTTATTTATTAACAATCATCATGCCAACAGTTTTGTTAAAAAAACAATTTTACACATCGTTTCAGTGGACGTATAACTATATAAGACACCATTACAGGCACATACATCTTTCAAAAACTGTAAACAGAATTTTTATACAGAAACAATAATTACATTAGTTAAAAAAAGATTTTAACTTAGAGTTTGAATACTTTAAGTTAAAATATCGTTAATTTTTTTTTAAATATATAAAATGTGTTATGAAAAATATCAACATCAACTGAATTTCTTTCGTTGTAGGGCAAAATTAATTTGTTTATTGGAGGGTATTTACCTAAATTAGTCCTACATACTCTGCATGAAAAAAACTTCTTCAATGGATACCTATATAGTGGTATCATCAGTAATGCTTCATATACAATAATAAATATTTGACTCGAATCAACACATAAACCTTATATGGTGTTGGCAAAGTGGACTGTGTTGTCTTAAGAATTAAAACTAATATAGGGCATGCTTTTATATTTTGTGACGTCTTTTTGAGTTTGAACAAAAGTATGATCTATTATTTTTTTCTACTATTCAAATTCAAAATTAATTTATTTCGGAACAGGTTCCAGTGTTAGTAAACACTAACGAGCTAGTGTTAGTAAGAAAAAACTTCACAAAATCTTTTGTGGAGTAAAATCCACCTTTTATGCATCGGTGAATCCCACCTCTCAGCGATAACCCTTAATTGTTGATTTGAAAAGATGATTATTATCAATATTAAAGAATACAGAGGTCTTTATATCATACCCTCAATAGCTCAATGGTATAAGGTATGGACTGAAATCCGCAAGGTATATATAGCATACTAGCCAAAACGTATAACTTGGTCCGCATCCAACCTTTGTCAAATTTAGAGGTTTAGACACCATTTTGTCATTTCGTAAGAACCTTCGCTTAAATTCAAGAAATTAAAAAAAAATCAACAAAAGTGACCCAGAATACATGAACATTCTTATTGGAAATTCAATGTCTTCTAAAGGGATCAGAATATTTTTATAAGTGCTTCGAAAAAAGAGTCCTTTGCCTGTAGTTGGGTCATTGTCGTGAACTACTATTAAAGAAATATCGTTCCAATCTTGCACTGTAATTTTTTTCATGCTAAAGACAAGAAACAATTAACACGTTTATAAAACGATTTTTTGAAAAATATACGACATCTTGATAACGTCATGAGAATTACTTTCCATTTTATTGTAATTCGAAACTATCAATTAATTCGAGACGACATTCTCGACTTAATTAGACATAATTATTTTAAGATTATTTTCGTATTGGTTGGGTTATGAAGGGTTCACTACAAAATTTTTCAATAAGTTAATTTGGTTTACAGACAACAGTGTACCTCTGTGTACACTTTCCCTAGTCACCAGAAGCAAACTATTATGTACCTCGTATGAATTACATTCTTTTTTAATATTGTATAATACAAACGGCTAGGCAGGCGGAGAAAGAGGAGGCCTGATATGGTTGCCACGGCTGGGAAGTTGTGGGTGGAATTAGCTCAAAAAAGAAGTAAATGGACCGAAGTGAGAGACCGGATCCATCAGTTGGACACATAAAGCTAATTAAAAAAATCTTTCAATAATATAAAACATACCTTCCCGTTCTACACGTAGATGTTTAAAACTACACAACGGATTTTAATGCGCTTTTCATCAATAAATAGAGTGATTCCAGGAGAAGGTTTATATGTATAATACATCTATATTACAGTAGGCAAACGCCGAGAATTTCAATGATTTGTAACGTGGTGTCGTAAAAGCGTATTTTTGTGCGCTTACATTGCGTACGCTGGCTAAACCTTGCGAGGTAGATGAAAATAATGTAGTACGGAATTGTATATCTTTAAAGGATCTATAAAAACGCCAGCGATGACATATGTCTATCTCCTAAGTATAACCCACAGTCACCATTATTATCTTTTACGAGTGACAATAAATAATGAACTATTTACGAAGCTATTTTAAAGAGTACCGTATTAACCTTTGTCAAATTAAATATGTTAGATAGGTTGCAAAATTTATGCAGATAAAAATTGCTCTTTACAGCATATCATTTAAAAAAATATCTTAAAAGATACGAGAGATTTAAAAATGCGGGGCCAGAGCGACTAACGACCGGCGCGTCGGTAGACGGGGTAAGCGACCAATAGATGGCGCTATGTTTTGATATTCAATAGTAAGACAACATTCGGACGAGACAATGTCTGCCGGATCCGCTACTAAACAATATTAAAGTTTATAAGCAGTAAATGAAAACCTCTCCAGTAGTTCTGACGTTTATTGCTGCTCGAATTCTCTAGACGTCTTTTACGCCACTTACTCTATAAGTTTTGCCGTTATACCTACTAATATAAAGTGTAAAATAAGAGCTTGTAATAAGAAATGCTATACAACAGTGTGATGAGACCTTTACTGTGCTTAGTTTTAGTGTTGGCAAGTTTTGAACGCTTTTATAAGCAGTAAATAAAAGCCCCTCTAGTGCTTCTAACATTTATTACTGCTCGGCAACTCTCAATGTCCTTTACGCTGCTTGCTTTATAAAGTACAGTTTCAGGAGTAATATAAAAACGTTCCATGGAACAGTATTACGTAACAGTCCAACTCGGCGAGTCAGACTGCCTCCTCTACTTTTCACTTGCTTAAAATAGGAACGCAATGTCGATATTTGAAACATTAGCTTACACCAAGCAGTTTGATGTCCGTTCAATAATTAGCTAACAACACTAAGCAAGACTCTGTTCATTTGAAATTTAAAATAGTTATTTTTTGACCCGAGAAGTCCAATAATCTCTAGATGAAAATGCCCCAAGAAAACACCTTTATCTTCTTTTAAAGTTTTATAAAAATGGAATAAGTCATTTATTAGATTCTCTGTGATAAATGGAAAGAGTTGTTGTTTTGACACTGTAATTTGTGTTTTCTCGTGTTTAAAAAAGGAAAATTAAGCACATTAGCGTACTACACTAAGCATTATGATGTCCGCTCGCCCGCTCGCTTTTCTTGTACCAGTGCGCATTGCTCATTCGACTTTAAAATTGTCTGACGAGAACAATCAGTGAAAACCTCGATAGCTTAACAAGTACTTTCTCGAAGGCCTGCATCTGCGAGGCCTTTGCATTTGTCTACAGACATCGGTATAGTAATATACTTATAATCAGATAGACCGCATTCCCGCTTAACCCTTGTCACATGTGACATCCCCACTGGACTATCGCACCCAATTCTAGCACAAACTTTGTTTGAATAGAAACTTAATTCCTAAAATATTCTTTTAAAAAAATCTAGAGAACAGCTGAACCAATTGGAGTATTTTTTTTATATTTCCATTGGGTCATTTCCTATTTTCTTTTTCATTCAATAAAATTAAGTTATTCCATTAGCGATACACCAGTCTACTGTCTTTTGTTATACGCCCTATTACTTCTCATAACTATTGACGACAAAGACAATTGAATACTGTTATCTATGAGTATTGTATTGTATAGACAAAGGAGGGTAGTTGTTCATAAGGGTATAAGTACAATGACACGCAGGTGGACGGGCTAGTCGTATTATAGCCGTGGACTGGGTGACAACTACCAAGGCACATTGTGCTCAGTATTAATATCACACATACATACACAAGGTGGAGCGTTGTTACAGTAAATATCTTCTTATTTAAGATAAATTGAAAGTTCAATAAGCAATGTCGCTTAAAGCCAATCGAAACAGAGTCGCCCTCGTTCCATAGTGACCAGTAAACTGCCACCACGTATATTAACTGTTTCCTGCTTAAGCCTAAAATGCTCTTGCAGAAACTAGTCTTTAAGTTGCTTTGATTGTTCGCTTACTTAGGGTGCCTCCTTTTGCCATTTGCAGGTGCTACTGTACTTTAGTACAGTAGCACCTACAAATGTGCTACTATACTTTCTTTATAGTTAAAACTGCTGTGACAAACCACTTTTTTCAAATTTCGAGAGCGATAAATCGATTTTCTTAAATTCCACACGTATCGGGTTTTAAAGTTTGGACCAAATTTTCTGCCGTGAGTGTATTCGCATATACAGATAAACTGGTAAAACACTTACAATACTCGATTACCTGATGTTGGATGATCATATATGATGAAAAAAATGTAATTATAAATTCACTACTACTTGAAATTAAGAGAAAGTTAATTATGTACGGCACGCATGGACATACTAGCGTGGACGCACGATGATGGTCCGTTTTCCCTTCACACTTTACTCATGGTTCAGGACAGGTAAAAATACTTATTTCACTCATCATATATTCACTTATTTGTGTGATAAATAAAGCCAAAAATGAACTGAATTGTTAATTTTATATATTATTGCTGACTGACAGATTTCATGAAATCTTTTTTTACGACTGACCAGTTTTTTTACGCTGGGAAATGCATTTAAAGTTTTGCCAAAAATTGATACAAAGTAGATCGTAGGTATTCTTAAATAACATTATAATTCTATTTATAAGTTTCAAGCATGTTACGTGTTGTATTCGTATCTTATCGCAATAGTTATAATCGAAGGGATTAGTTATTTGCATTTGTGTCATCATAAATGGATACTTATTTCGGAACGAAACGCAAACTGTATGCGCCAAGGGGCCAGTTATATCTTATTTATTGTGGTGGCTGTATTATTTATGTTTTATTTACCACAAAACAACATCAAAATGTTAATCTGGAATGAATGATAATCGTAAATAGAAATCTGCCTGGTTCAATGGTGCCTTTTGACTACTTCTTAGAAAAGAACCCCCTTATATAGGACGGATAAAATCTATCAAAGCTTCAAAATGTTGTTATGATATGATAAGAATAATTTATTATAATCCACGATTTCCTTTTATTATAAAAATAGATATATGCTAAATTTATAATCGATATTTTATCTTATCACATTCTTATATATGTATATTTTACTTACTAGAAAATGGATGTAAGATGATAAGAATATTCAGTCATTCATGAATGGAAAAATAGGCAGAGGGATTATAACAATAGTAAATTGTGTGACAAGGGAGCAAATTCGTATTTTTATGGCGAGGGTGTTACTTTGAATCATGAGTGAAGCTAAGGATTCTGGAATAGAATCCCGAGCGCAACAAGGGATTCTAATGTATTATTATATGTAATATTGATTATTTGACATTACTTGTAAAATTGTCATTTTTTTTTTATGCAGTCCAAATTATTAGTGCTTGACATTATTTGCAAATTTGACATTATTAGAATAACCTTGACATTTGAAAATCGAAATTATTTTATCCTTATTTTTTTCCCTGCTAATTAAATGAAATTTATTATTTAATTTTCTTGACATCTTCCGTCTTTAATATATTATAAAATTATACTAATATAAAATAATATAAAATAATTTCGATACAAAATTTAACCATTAAAATTGCAACGTCCTAACGGGGCATCATGTATAATTATAATCATGTGCAATTAAATAAATAAATAAATAAAATAAAAAATAAACCAACTCCTTACCAGCAGAATTAAACTGGAAGTTCTGGAGGTGGTCGTATATGACTCGATGCAGACGAACTGACAACTCCAGTGACACAGCGTTAAGGTTGTCGCCCTCCAGCTCGGCGTGAATTTTGTCCATGACAGAGTTCAGGTAGGAGACAACTGCCACACACGCCTGTTGGATAGGTAGTATCAGAGAAAGAGATCAAAAGAGAATAAATAGCATAATATTGATAATAAAAAGAATACTCTACTGAGTATAGAGACGAGACTTCATATACATATTTACTTTATATGTATTATAAAATATCACGAGATTCCTGCATTGTAAGACATAACTTACTTTCGGAAGGATAAAACCTTAAGTTCTGAGTAGTCCCATGTACATATTAACACCAGCATACGTGTAAAAATCTGAGCTGCTAAGCTTTCAAAGGGCTGATTTTTGTATATCGCACCCTTAATCATAAACTAACCAATTACGTTTTAGGTCTAAAGTGAGTTAGTGATACAGGCAGCTTCGTTGCAACGTCCTCTATCATCCAATTGAAGAATTATTTCGATATCTCCATCCAACACTGAGATACAGCTATTTTTGTGTTTTTAAGGAAAATAAGGTTTAAGTTAAGAGGACAAACAAATAATAAAATATCATTTCAGTATCATTCATCACTTCATTAAGTATAATTAAAATACATATTTTGTTACTATAATGCCGTTTTTATTAAATTATAAGCGACATAAGTTGTTAATTACAAGACGCAATTTCAAAAAAATCAGATTTTTTGAGTTGGGTCAGTCAGTTTATGACTTAACATGCGATATATTTTGTAGACTATAAAATTTTTTATTTCCGTCATTGTTATTTATTTCTGTCACACTCTAAGGTAACTGGAAAAATCTCTCAAAGAGATAAGTCCACCTTTGTGTACATAGTTTATAAGCTCCATTTTCATTTGTAATATTATCTTCTTCTTCTTCCTAGCGTTCCTTATAGCGTTCGATGACAAGGCCCGCTTAGATCGTAGAGGATGTGGGTGTGGGGCGAGTTAAAATAACCGATTGCCATGAGACGTCGTCCTCGGAACCACCCCTGGAGCGGAAAACAGGGTCACTGCCCACTGCGCCAACGGACCAGCCAATTGTCAAGCTAATTGTCAAGGTTCAATCAATCTCGTTCAATCTATACTAGTATCGAGACAATGCAGTCGCAGTAGGCCAATGGCCGTCCGTCACCCTCTCTTATCAATAACACTGATATATATTACTAGCTGTTCCCCACGACTCCGTCCGCCTATCGAAACCTTACTCTGGTCCTATCGAAAATCCGTTCTTAGCGAATGTCTACTAAAAATAATTAGATGTAACTAAATCTAATATAATATACTATATTCTAATATTTTGAGAAATAAATTATCTTATCTTATCTTATCTTATATAAATATAATGTACTAAATATAACTAAATGTAATTAGAGGTAGCGCCATGCTTTTAGCTGAATTGGCCCGGCGCGTCCATCCTTTCCTACATAAGATCGGCGTGAATTGGCGGCAATGCTGTCGCGTTTGTGAGAATTGCCAGTGGCCTAAAGTCTTCATTAAAGGCCGGCAACGCATCTGCTTGCCTCCTGGCCGTGCAGATGTCCATAAACGTCTTATGCACTTAGTTGCCTGCTGCCTGCTCGTTTGCTCCTTGTAACATAATAAAAATAATATATAAGCTACCTTTTGGAGTTCCGTTTTCGATATTTCGTGATAGGTGATCTTTCTGTTTTATATTTATAGAATACCAGCTTATGCCGCATCTCTTTCCACATGGTTGAATAATATCTCATAACTCTTCCGTTTTTGATATATAACTAACAGTCCTGTCAGACTATATCCTGCCTGAACGTTGGGTTACGAACATACGTTATCAGGCGTTAAAATTACATATGAAATAATTTGACATTGTGGTTAAGTATTCTCCAATGTTGTAGTTTTCGGCGCAATTTTGTTGTTTTTTTCTTTCATAAGAACCTTCTCCTGACAATAATAATAAAAAAAGACTTAACGAAATAGGTCCAGCCAAACACGCGTGATGCTGTGACCAAAAGAAATATGGATACATTATTATATATACGGATAACTTGTGTCATATGGATTCGTTTCGTGGTTATATACAGCTGTTTTTTACAGACAGACAGTTCTATTTTAACTATATGTAATAGATGTAGTCTCTTAAGGGGACGCCCTTAAATGGCATAGAAAAGGGTTACCCCATTTATACTTTCCTTACGAAATTCACGAGTTGTAAACGATATCCGTTTCGACCCTTTATATTCCCAAATCTATTGTTCATATTTAAAAATTTCTGTAACTGTCTTCTTTGGATCGTTTAATTAAAAAATAAACCCAGAAAGTGCGAATTAGACTTGCACACTAGGGGTTCTGTACCATCACGTAATACTTTGCCGGCTTATTTTAAAATCTATACTTATTATAAGTTATCTTTTAAGTTCTCTACGCGTTCCTAAGTTCTCTACATGTTCCTGAGTAATGCTGCAACCCGAAAGCTACACCACCGAATCCGCCACCAAAGCACAGCACTACATTGACTTTCCGATGTGCCTAGAGGCACATTTCTCATGCATGTCATGGATTTCCGCAAAGTAACGCCTGATTCTATCAATTATATATTAACACAGCTAAACACAGGACTATCAAATGTTTTTGTAAACTATAAAATTATAGGGAATGTCTGGTGGTGTTGTTTTAGGTTTAAAGTGAGTTACTTGTACAGGCAGCTTCGTTTCAACACTTTTGATCAGCCATGCTAAGAATCAATTCTATATCTCCATCCAACACTAAGATTGATTTCTTTTTAACTAAAAACTTAAAATAAGTTTAGTTAAAAAGACAAACGAATAATAAAATATAGTTTCAATATCATTCATCACTTCACTAACTATTGTTAATATACATAATATGTTACTATCGTGCCACTTTTATCGAATTATAACCTGAATAAGTTTGTAAATGGCAAAACGTTTTATGCTCAAAAATCAGCTTCTTGGCTTAGGTCAGTTTATTATTAAGCGTTTAAAATAATTATAGACATAAAACACCCGGATTCGGAGCGGATATTGAAGATATAACCCCAGATCAAAGACAGGTTTTGGCATTAAAGCTAACTGCGTCAAGTCAGTCAGGGTACTCAAATGGGGCAGCAGTTACATCTATCAGTGGCATTAGTATCTGAATACATGACGCTAATTGCAAATGAATAAATATGCTTTGTTTAAGGTGGAATTTATAGGAGAAGAAGCTGAAGATGCTGGTGGTGTTAAAAAGGAGTTTTTCTTGTTGCTTCTGAAAGAAATATTCGACCCCGTTTACGGCATGTTCAAACAATCTGAAGAGACGAATATGATTTGGTTTTCAAATAATCCATTTGAGGATGACGTCATGTATTATTTGATAGGTAAGCAGCCCCTATTTCTAAACGACAATCGAGAGATTTGTTTTTGTATACTAGAGGACCCGGCAGACGGTGTCCTTTTTGTGTTGCTCGGATGAACATTGTGTTACGTAATATTTACTAAATTTAATTATCCTATAATATTGTCCCCGTTCCTAAAGGATGCCTAAAGTTTAGAAGTAATTTAATACGGTGGTTAAGTATTCTTGAACTTTCTATTTTCCGAGCAATTTTCTTATTTTTTTTTCCACAAGAACCTTACCCTAACAATAACAAACACAACAGAATAAAAACGTAGGTCTGACTACGGAAGGTTAACTGTATTTAACATGTCCAACATCAGCATCCCTTAAATCGAGATTTGCCTTGACGGTTAAGGCAAAGTTTATTTAGAGCTACAATACTTAAATGTTAATGTGACATTAGAGCCTCAATAGCTCAACGGTATAAGGTATGGACTGAAAGCCGAAAGGTACCCGGTTCAAACCCCACCGCCGTTGGGGTATTGTCGCACCCACTCCATGTTTATAAAAACACCTTCGCAAATAATGCATTATTTTAGAACAACTTTGGTTAGCGTAACAAGAGTTATAGGGAGCCAACCTTAAGAGATAGACATATGCTCTCGCGGACTTTTATTTAGAACTTTTAAAGGGGAACAATTTTGTCATACATGATTTCTGCGAAACATAAACCGTTCAGCGCGCGCAACGGAAGCTCTCAAAATGGTGAAAAACAGCCGATTTTGGGACATTCTTCATTGGTGCTCCGCTCCTATTAGTCTTAGCGTGTTGCTATATTGCCTATAATAGCCTTTCTCGATAAATGGACTCGATATCTAGCGTTGAGAGCATTTTTAATCTCAGAAACTACTGGCCCGATTTGAAAAATTCTTTCAGTGTTAGATAGCCCATTTATTGAGGAAGGCTATAGAATATACCACCACGATAAAATTGAATCTATTTTTTTTTGTCTAATTTTACGGCGACAACGAAATTAATTTTCAAAATGTATGCAAACGTCTCCGAACGAATGCATCAAATTGCGTAATTCTTATTTTTGTTGTGTTCATTATTGATATGACAAGGTTTGTATGCTTTTTTTCTTTTATTTATTTATTTATAAGAAATTACAAGTTTGTTTTTAATAATTTAACATAAAAAATCAATGCGGTTTGTCCTTGATGTTAATGTTCGTGTCTGAATTGTACAAATAGGCTTGTTAAAAGTATTGAATTCTAAGTATAAAATGTCTGTCTGTTTGTTATGGGTAATTTTTGAACATTGGGAGCGGGACCCGCTAGTCTTACATAATGATTTTACTCTTTAATAAAAGAGGTAAAGTAAAAATTGAGGAATTTTATTGTTTCTTTAATACTTCGAGACTGTTATGCCAATATGACGAATGTAATAGATATGTCCGTAATTCGCTAGAATTATTTCTTAATTGTTGCGTCACACCTATTTTCCTCCTAAATAGTAAAAAGATTAAAAATAAATATTATATGGCTACACACATTAAAAAACCTCGGCGCCATTTTAAATTAATTGGCATAACAAAACGGCGTCTCATTTCCTAATAATACATCGTTTTCCTTATAACTCAAACAACACTTGTATTTAGAAATCCGTAAAATAAATTTGATCTATGCAATCTAAATACATAAAAGCGAAAGGTCGCATGTGAAAAAAAAAACGAACACTTTGACCTAACCAATGAGCTCACCAAAAACGGTTATAAAAACAGGTTATACGCGGTAGAGGTAGGAGCAAGGGGTATACCAGCAAAGTCTCTGTACAACCTACTAAAATACCTTGGCTTGTCAAGAACTATCATAAGTTCATTACTAGAAAGGACATCTAAATCCGCACTAGCAGGATCATACCGGATTTGGCTAGGCAGGGGAGGGAACACTGGCAGTGAAGGTGAGTGTCAGTGATCACTATAAAGAGCGCGCTCCTAAACGAAATTAACGTAATGCATAACAAGCAAAAATGAGCCTTTTAACTAATTGACGTGCAAACGACATTCGGCCTTAGCGTGGCACTAATTTCTTGGTCGACTTTACAGCTTTTATTCTGTACCCTCCTACATTAATTTCATCGTCATGAAGACAGATTTAAATTTTATTTATGTATATAGAAAAAGGGAAAACATTCTTTTGTGTGTCTTTATAATAAAAAATTACTGATACACTACAAATAGCCCGCGACTTCGACCGCATGAATTTATTGATTTTGTTACTGTTGATGGTTTTTTTTTTGTGCGAACCTTTAATAGACGGGCAAACAGGATATTGTATATACATATAGTCTCTAGTTGTTACCCGCGAATTCATTCGCGTAAAATTAAGGTGAAATTTTTCCCCGATAAATGGGCTATGTAAAACTGAAAGAATTTTTCAAATCGGACCAGTAGTTCCTGAGATAAGCGCATTCAAGTAAACAAACAAAAAAACTCTTCAGCTTTATATATTCGTGTAGATTTGTGCACATATGCTTGAACAGAAACAATTTTGACGTTACATACAGACTCTTCTGACAAATTTTAACATCCATCCCTCTCCTACTATATGGCATATAACAGCATATATTATGAATGAATGAATGAATGAAAACTTTATTCAGAAAAAGTTACATAACTACAAAAAATTTTCTTATACTAAACTAGCACTAAATTAACTTATACTAAACTAAAATAAAACCGTAACAAATAGATATAAAATACATATGTGACTAGAGTTACTCTAGTCACATAATAGTTACATGACTACTGTAGTCATGTAACTATTCCGAAAAGGATGACTACTCAGCTTTTTTTACTCAGATTATAGACATTAAATGGAATGAATGGGGTATGTTCCTAGAAATTGTTTACTTAAATAGAAGTACGAGTGTCTGTTTCCTTGGAACTTGGTCCGACACACTTTGCGTTCGTGCATAGGTGGATGAAACTTGCGTTGTAACTTCTACATTAATCTGTATTGTATGGCTACTTGTATGAATATAGCAGCTATTTACTCAGGCATCTGTGTTTCGAAAACCGTAATTCATGTGTTATTTCCTCTTTTGGTTTTTTCTCTGTGTCATTCAGTTCACAAAATGGAAAACTGGAAATGTCGCGTTATTTAGGAGTACGTGCCGTGGTATGGAGGAATGACTTGGATTGTTATAATAGAGATTGGCAACGCATTACCTTATGGAAATTGGGTAGGGTGGTCTTTGCCCTGCAGTGGGAAATAGGGTCTAAATAACAATAATAAAAAGGTAATAAGCACAGGTTGTAGGTACCGACAAGTTTATACCTGTTTCTTTAAACATATGTAAACGCATAACCTCGCACAATTCCTCTGTGGAATCAATTACCAGCGTCTGTATTTCCGAACGGATACGACTTAGGGACCTTCAAAAAGTTCTAAGCACTCTCGCAAGTTTACGTGGAGAAAGTCGCAAAAAAACGAGTGCTTCATATTTTTTCTTAAGAATTAGCCTTAACATTCGTCTACACCAACCAGAGAAATTCCGGGGCTTATTGGTCGAGCGTCATTCTGGACAGTTTTTGAACTATTGTTTGATCTATAAAGTTGGACACTTTTTCAACTTTTGTCCCATAAGAAACTATTATATGAGCTACACTTTGACACTTTTTTAACTTTTCTACTCTTAACTAAGAGACCTTATTACTCCTTATATTGTAATCTCCATACTTTGATCACAGTTTTAATCACCCATCATTACTATACTACATGTACATTTCATGTTTGTCAAAGTTGACAAGCCAGTATGTTGTGTATGTTGGTACTGACAGTACCTTCATTATCTCCTTTTTTATAACTACCGTCATTATTAAAGCGGCAAGGATTAGTTGTCATTACCCCACTCTGACGCAACCCCTAGTGGGAGAATGTCGACCGGTCCTTGCGGTCCGTGCCGTTAATAAGGGTAGTTACTAGTTACCTAGCAAAGGAAATAATGAAGGTACCCTCAGTTCCAACATATTGTATATTTTTGTTATCATGAGGCATTGTCGTACTCTGTGTTATCTTATACTAGAGGAAACCCGCGACTTCGCCCACGTAAATTCGGTAATTTTGTTAAATTATGAGTTTTATATTTTTGTGCGGAACGTTAAACATTTTTCTAAAAGTAAAATAATCAATATTATTCCTTGTAAAATCAGCTACCAGCCAGCGAAAGTCCCGTCGAAATCGGTCCAGCCGTTTCGGAGACGGTACTCGGGACAGCGGACAGACAAAAATATTTTGTGTTCTCGTAGTTATCGCACGTATTGTCATAAGCAATTGGCAAAATAATTTTATTTCAACGTTACAAACGGACACTCGATTTTATTTATATTTAATCAAATGTTTCTACCGTATTTAAAAAAAAAAAAAACTTCTCGTTCACAATACAGCGCAGCGAAGTGTTGTTCGACGTGAGCAACATGAAGCCGCGCCGGAAGCGCGTGGCTCCGATCTCGCGGCAGCCGGCGCACGAGTCGCGGCGCGTGTGGCGACACGTGACCGCCGCACTGCGCGCCGCCGACACCGACGCCGCCACGGGCGCCAAGCGCGCGCTCGAGCAGGCGCAGCGGGACGCGGCCAAGAAGCGGCTGGACACTGGTGACCGGTGGGTGACGCAGGTAAGACGACTATAAAAGTGATATATATATACATCATCATAGTCCATACCGCTTTCTTGCCCACTGCTGGGCAAAGGCTTCTCCCCGTTTGTAACACTCTTTACATTCTTGAGCTAATCCGGAACAGATTCGACCCGCGATAGATATTATGTCGTCGACTCATCTCGTTGCTGGACGACAAATGCTCCGCTTTCCTAGCCTCAGCTGCCATTCAATCACTCCATCATCTCACTCCATCTGCCGTCACTTGGAATAACACAAAATCGCTTTTCGTTCTTGTACGCTTAGTTCTTTCGAACTACCAAACGTATTTTAATGCGGTTTTCCTCAATATACAGAGCGATTCAAAAGGAATGTTTGTATGTATAATACATGCAATTCTGCATTGCATCTAGAACTCTAAAAGTGATACCCCTAGATTCCCACAACCAATGATTCGTATTGATTCTAACCAATCGACATTGAGCTTGATCTTGAACCACCTGGTTGATACGGTTAGACCAACCTATCCATGACCGTGGCGTCATTGTCATGCAGGTGTCACGCATATCACTAGAGTCGAACACACATAATCAAATTAATATCTTTATCCTTTGCAGCTCTTCAGCCCCAAGGGCGAAGAAGGCTGGGAATACAACACACCATTGAAGAGACGCTCCGAATCGTCATCCAAATCGACGCCACAACGCAAACCCCCAGAAAGTGAGACCAGATAATGGCCTTCCACGTGAACTTATGAACTCTAATACTCTTAAGGTAGAGGTTTCTACTTCACGGAACGTTAGCTAAACTAGATAACATAATTTATTACGCACCAATCGCTTAGTGGGGCTTAGACGAACGGTGTGAATGGTCTCGGTTTCATACGTTTACGCGAAATTAAAGTTATCAAGCGGCCCCGAAACGATCAATTGGGATTGAGAATGGTTCTTCGTGATAATGACGCTTTTATCCATAAGTTTTAATGTATATTAATACACGCTATTTTACAGAATATTTTTTTTCCAATGTCGCATTTGCACGTGCAATTGCACAGTACGCTATTTAAACAGTTATGATTAAAACTGCATAGATTCACATGTACTTATGAATATTTAATATTGAATTCAGTGGTCTGCTGGCTGCTTTTCTTATAATTTTCTAATAATAAATATTTCGCTTTTAAATACGTAATACTGGCTGATTAAAGTCGCTAAATATCTATAAGAATTTTGTGTATATTTTTTTATACTCCATTACTCTCTCTCTTTTTTATTTTGGCCTGTAAATGAGACTAAGAGCTTAATATATGCTATAATTTGGTATTTTTACCTCATGTGTTTTCTTGAAGGATCCCTCAATATTTCCGGAATCAATGAATATATATTTGTATATAAGTGAGGGATACTATTAACCCATCGAACTATACATTCGCATTGATCGTCTCGTGGATCCTTAACGATCTCCTCGTATAACGATAACTGATCTGATAATTACTCTGTTAGTATGGAAATTATAACAACAAAAATCTACGTAAGTGTGAGCTGTAGATTTGTAAATGATGGATTCAAAGAAATACGATCAGTTTCTTAGGTATGTATATAAATAAATTACGAAAGTGAAATATCTAAAAGATACATTAAAAAGCTATCGGCGAAGGGTTCTTATGATATATTACGATATTTTAAAGAAACTGTTCAATCGACAAGGAATAAAATATCCAAAAGAAAGATAAAGGCATCCCAATCCGTTAACTCTACAGAATAAAAAACAGGATACTATATTACATATGTGAATTGAATGAAACGTGTCCGATTTGTGAAATTTCCAAAATCTAGAAATTGAACCATCTGTACTCTCTGTAATTAAATTGCGAAATCTAAAGGCACCTGTGTGGATCGGACAACATTTAATTTACATATTGTATAATTTTATTTTATGTTACACATTGCGTATGGCATGGATGGCCTAGACGGTCAAATCTTCAATACGTGATATTGTGCAATATTACTGACCGTATAGGATTAATATTGAAGATTGTGCAATGATTGAAGGAAAGTTTGAGCGAGTTTTTGTTTTATTGCGCCATGTTTTTCCATTGCATCGTACAGGATCATTATTGTGTCATATTCAATTGTACAGAGAATTGCTATCTCTGTAAAATGTCAAGAGCAAAATATATTATATCATGACCGGATTAAGAAAGTGCAGCTAAAACTTGCTCAAACATTTTGTTTCGTACTATGTACACGGGATACTACTCTCCGACTGAATACGAAAACATTACGCTGTCTCTATTATTGTTCAATGTAATTGATCGTTTGGTTTCAAAACGCCATTCAATGATATTGTACAATCATTTTATTGTACAATATTATTGTAGGTCTAGGCCACGCGTAAAAAATGAGACAACTTATCTTTTTTTGGGCGGACACTTAGAGGTTGTTTATTGGTTTTTCTATTGTTATGGGACCACCAGCAATAAAAATGAAGCATCTGAATCGAGTAATAGGAACACAGAAATCGATTTCAATAGAACATAGAACCAAGTCTTCTTTGAAAGTCGGTCGTTAAAGTATAGAATAGCGTGATAGCTATTAGAAATATGTTGCTTAAGTAAAAAAGAGTCTCCACATCTACTTGGATGTGTGACGTACCGTTTTAATGCTTTGTTTAGTTATTATGTGGGCGCCTATATGTATATATAATGAGGGCGCTTGTCCATAGCTTCAAATCTTTGAACACTTATTTGGTCACGTTGTTACTTTGTTTGAACACTTGTTTGGAAATTTGAAAACACAAATTTTGTGGACTTATTCATAGTCCCGCGCCACACAGTGATCAAGTGATCAAATATTAGAAGCTATAGTTTGGCGCCCGCTTAACACTCACCGCCAGTTTTTGAGACGTTAAAGTATTTCCTAAAATAATATTTTTAGAAATGTTAAGAATTATTTAGGTATTACGTATTTAGTATTACGTATACCTAAATACGCATATTCCCGTTTCTCATCCAGCTAAGGGTTTACATGGAATGAGCCAATTTTCAGTCCACCCTTTCCACCTATTGAGCTATTAAGGGCCAATATCATACTTTTTTTAATTTCATCTTTGTACAGTAACTATTTGGTTGCTGTTCGCAAATTACTCTTTGCACTTATAATGCCGGAGCCAGACAGCTCATAGTGTTTGTACATTTTCGTCCTTGAAGACTACAAAGTTCTACAAAACTGCACAGCTACACAAGTTTCCCGGCCACACTATATGGTCATTGAAATGATCATTAAAATGTAGCTATTTCTGGCTTCGGCATAAAGTATGGAATAATTAATCGTTTTCATACATTTCGACGTTCAAAAACTGGCTGTTGATTCGATTTGCATTCCAAAATGTATACATACTAGCGAGTTAGAAACGCGCACTTTCCAGCAAGTGGTTAAGGAGTGATGTTTAAAGAAATATATACAATACTCTACTCACTTTTGACATAAATTGAATTCGCTATTGTGCATTTTTGGAACGTAATTCGATTTGCAACAAATAATCATTCAACTCTTCTGTTTCGGTACCTTCGTGATATGAACGTATATCGAATGGATCTTTAAACTTATTATGTTTATAATAATTAAAAATTATCTCCTATTTCATCAGTAGTTATGGCCTATAAATATAATTCAAGCAATAATTGTAAATATAGACTTGTTATCTTTCTTGCTTTGAAAAGTTTACGGTATAACGAAAAGAGACGGGGAACTTTTTGCGTATTTACACACGATTTCTATGTTAAATATGTTAAAAAATACGCGTCAAATTTGTTTCTATTAGGAATTGTCAAAGATCGGAAAAAAAAAGTTACTTATTAACACGTCATTTTTGGAAAATATCTATAAATTGAAAATGATAATTGATATCGTTTAGCTTAAGTATTGAACACACAAATATTGGTCAAGATTCGTATTGAATTTCTTGAATAAAAGCCAGTTTTTTGCACTTGGTAACATTTCCTTTCATTTATATATTAATACTCTATACCACTATAGAAATTAAATATATCGCACGATTAATCATAAATTGACCTAACTCAAAAAAACTGTTTTTAGGAAATCACTATAAAAAAAATTTCGTCTTTTACTACGAAATGTGTAAATTTCCCAAATCTAATTCAATAAAAACGCGTGTTATAAGTAATAAATTATGTATTTTAACAATAGTTAATGAAGTGATTAATTTATGTTGAAATGGTAAGGCACTGGTATTTTATTATTTTTTGTCTTACTAACTAGAAACTCACTTTAAAACTGTATATCTATGTTAGATGGAGATGTCTAATCAATTCTTGAATTGGCAGATAAAGGAGGTTGAAACAACGCTGCCTGAATCATTAATTAAAGCTTACCATGTACGTTATGGAATATGAGACCAAAAAAAATTTGCCAAATTTGTCGAGCTTTTCTTGAGGTTTACGCTTAGCAACATTCGTTCCACGCGATGGACCCGGCACCCGCACTGTGAATCCATGGAATGCTAAGAAATTCGTCTCTCTCTCTCTTTCTCTTTCTCTCTCTATAGGTTATTTCATGTGCTGAGTCTATGGGAAAGTTGTGGTAACAAAATATTTTAATATCATATTCCATTAGCACTTAAAGAATACTATGACATTACCTTAAGTAATATTTAATAGCGTAAGCAATTATTTGTTTACTACAGTTAATGTGACTTGATATTTTAAAAGAACCATAGATGTTGGTAATCATATTAGGTGATGAACAGCCTGCTTGTTTGCCTCTTGTACCATATATAAAAAAAATTATATTGGTTTTTTAATTTTACTTATTCTATATATTTAACCCAAAAAGCTTAGCTTTAAATTAGATTAGTCATTTTTCTTCATGTGGTTATCAAAAACAGTTACAAAACCAGTATAGCAGTATATATGCGGTAGAGGTGGGAACGAGGGCTACACCAGCAAAATCCCTATACAACCTATTAGAGACCTTGCCTTGTCAAGAACTATCATAAGTTCTTTATTAAAAGGATGTTTAAAGCAGCACTAGTAGGAGTGTACCAGATTTGGTTAGGTGGGAGAGGGAATATTGGCAAGTGTTGTCACCCTCACGGTGCATCCATGGAATGCTAAGGAATTCGTCTCTCTTTGACCTGTCAGGGCATAAGATATTTATAAACTGTGGCCACTCATAAAAGAGTGACTATACAAGAAAATTCCTAAAATTATCTAATTGTATTGTCACACTGTGGTTGGGTTTCACAAATTCACTTGTTGAATCATTAACCTTACTACTGTTTCATTTAAAACATAAATACTAGTATATAGGATTATATGACACACAGTCGTCTGTTCCTAAGGTGGACAATCTTTAGCCTGTGTTATAGTTAACAGCTGCCTCTTATACACAAATATTTTTTGCAAATATATATACATAATAGATAAACGACCCAGACTCGAGGCGGGAATCGAACCCACAACCCCTGAAGCGGAAGGCTGGGTTATTGCCAACTGAGCCAACGGTTTAGTCAAATATATATTATTATGTATGGTTGAAACTGTGCTGATCATTAAAGTGAATATTTTGACAAGTGGTAATTCCGTTTTTTTACTATTGACGAGGTTGTAGCTTAATCAGTGACCAGTATTTGAGTCGATCGCTAGGTTAAGTAACCCTTACCGCGGCCGGGTGATAGATGGGTGACCAATTCTATCACTGGATAGTATAACAGGGGGTAGCGATTAATGTCACTGAGCTAACACTTAAATATTTTTTCAAATCGGACCAGTAGTTCCTGAGATTAGCGCGTTCAAGCAAACAAACAATAAGGCAGAGTCACTGCCCACTGCGCCAACGGGCCAGCCTAAGAAAGAGGTAAAGGAAAAATATGGGCGAAGTCACGTTCAAAATCTAGCAAATCTATAAGTGCGATATAATTCGGGCGCAAAGAAAACAAATTGAAACATTATCTATTACCACACAATTACCCCGATGGGATCTGCAAGTTTCTGATATACTAGCGGGCCGGGTGGGGGTTTGTGGCGGTTTGGGGGTGAGTAGGGGTTGGGGGTTGGGTAGGGTCGTTATCAGTTCTCGCGCCATTAGCCCCGATACAGTCGACACTTCACGTGGAGTGCGCGCGTAATTGAAACAGGTGAGTTGTCATAATAACCACTATGCGCCATTTGCTGCTAACGTCCGTGGTGAGGGCGAATACGTAGGGTACCCCAGAAAATACGGTTTTAGAATCAAATTCTAACGATTAAGGTTTAGGTACCTTTAAGAACACAGCAGTTTGTCATTACACAAACTATATTTAATATCAAACTATTTTACAGGAGCTATTTAACGTCACGCTACGAGTCTTAGTGGTCCAATGCAATTTATCATCGATTGTGCCATCTACAGTATTATTATATATATTTCTAATATATAAATCTGAAGAGTTTTTTTATATGTCTGTTTGCTTGGACGCGCTAACCTCAGGAGGAGAAGGCTAATCTCAGTCCGTATGTCTGTCATATTCCCAATTTCTAAAACGTTGCACAAATTTTGATTTACGCATTTTGGTATGATTTAGCACTTGCACTTTTTTATATATTAAGTTTACTTTAAAGATAGTATGAAGAAATGCATAATAACATTTTAAATGTGAAAGTAATTCTGTCCGTCCGTCCGTCATTTTCTCGTCTAAACCGTTGGACTTTGATGTATTTTGGTATATAAATAGGAGAGCATACGCTCCATTTTACGCTTTTATCTTAAATTTTTATCATCTTAGATACATACTAGCTGTGCCCGCAACTTCGTCCGCGTAAAATTAGGTAAAAAAATTAAATTAAATTTTAGCGTGATGATATATAGCCTATAGCCTTCATCGATAAACGGGCTATCTAACTCTGAAAGAATTATTCAAATCGGACCAGTAGCTCCTGAGATTAGCGCGTTCAAGCAAACAAACTCTACAGCTTTATACATTAGTATAGAAGTATTGATACTGGAGATACAATCCAATTGATGATAAATTGCGTTGGACCACTGAGACTCGTAGCGTGATGTTAAATAACTTAAAAGTTAAATACAAAATGCATAGTTTCTATATAGTTCAAGCAAATATACAAACAAACTCTACAGATTTACACATTAGTATAGAAGTATTGATACTAGAGATACAATCCAATTGACGATAAATTCGTTGGACCACTGAGACTCGTAGCGTGATGTTAAATAACTTAAAAGTTAGATACAAAATGCATAGTTTGTATATAATGAGGACTCTTTAAAGTGACCACTAATACTCGATAACAATGCCCGTGTCACCTTCCCTGTTCGTCCAGTTCCGGTCTAATCGTATCCTGATATTCTTCTTTTAACCTTCACTATGATGATGGTGATCAATCTTATATCATACTAACTGTGCCCGCGTCTTGGTCAGCGTAAAATTAGTTAAACAAAAAGGTTCAATATTAGCCTGATCATATATTGCCTGCAACCATCCTCGATAAATGGGCTATCTAACACTGAAATAATTTTTCAAATCGCTCCAGTAGTTCCTGAGATTAGCCCATTCAAGGAAACAAACTCTTCACCTGTATATATTAATATAGAAGTATAGATGTAGATTTTAGGTCATGAGAAGGAGAGTGTAGATGAATAGGGAATAGAGGATAAGACGTTAAATAGAAATAGAAATATTAAATGTACAGTCAGCTGCATATTTATAACTTACTAACTATTCCCGCGACATGGTCAGCGTAAAATTAGTTAAACAAAAAGGTTCAATATTACCCTGATCATATATTGCCTGCAACCATCCTCGATAAATGGGCTATCTAACACTGAAACAATTTTTCAAATCGCTCCAGTAGTTCCTGAGATTAGCCCATTCAAGGAAACAAACTCTTCAGCTGTATGTTAACATAGAAGTATAGATGTAGATTCTAGGTCATGAGAAGGAGAGCGTCGATTAATAGGGAAAAGAGGATAAGACGTTAAATATAAATAGATATATTGAAGGTACAGTCAGATGCATATTTATTAATTTCTATTAAATGTTTTTTTTATATATAAAAACTGGTAAACGTTCGTTTCAAGAATACTAGGAATACTTCTGGGTTTACTTAGTATTACCGTTATTTCACGAGTTAAAGTGGTTTTTAAATGCTTGTGTTTGGAGTGGACATAACGAAGGCTCAGCAGGATCGGGGTTTGAACCAAGTCAAAAATTATAAATTTTAAAAGATCTAAATAAAATTAATACACGTGATATATAAAGCAGATGTCTTTTGTTCAATTTAAATTCAAAATGTACAAAGAAATATAAATATTATATTTCTTTGTACATTAACATATAATATGTTGATATTATTCCACACTAACATAGAATATGTTGTACGAGATGTGGGCTGTACTGTTACCTTTTATAAAATGAATTAAATAAGAATCAATAAATCTAAATAATGTATGTTTGTAAGGTTGAATTTTCTTTTTGTTTTTAAATGCAATTTAAAAAACCTTTATCTGTCTATCTGTTTCTTCTGAGTACTCTTCGAGACGGTTACTTAGGACAGATAGCTGATACTCCAAGGAGTACTTAGCTACTTCAATTTTAGAAAAACAATTAGTGATCAGCACAAACAAGAACAATCCTCAAGATTTTACAAAAACACTGAAATGAATGATATAGAGCAGATATATATTTCTAACTCTTGTTTACCGGTCGCAGCCAGAGCAACTTAACTTAGCGATCGACTCAAATGCCGACCACTGATTAGGCCACGACCTCCTCTGTTCTATATCTGTATACATAATGTAAAAATGATAAAACTGGTAAAGATGATAATAATAATAATAAAGCAGTAATTCCATCTCATCATACAAATAAAGGTATTTGATCACATGATATACTATTAATTCGTATATTAATAATTGTAGTAATAAAATTAATTGCTTCTAAAATAGAAGAAATTCCAACTAAATGCAGAGAAAAAATTGCTAAATCAACAGAAGATCAGTCGAACACCTGAACACAATAAAGATTCCTTGTATAATATGTTTATCAGGAAGTTTATTGCTAGAAATGAGCTCATACATTTATTAAAATCTAATGAAGATAAGTCAAGCGCCGTCTAAAGCGAGGCCAGTCTATGTACCTGGTGAGGCTAATTAGCATATTAACGAACGTGTCTAAAACGAGACCTGAGGCCCGAGACTGGTGCAACGGAATCTAGCTTCGAAGCTAAGGTTTCAACTAATATATTAACACGCTTTGAAGCTAAAACTAAGTACCAAGGTAAAATTACAGTAATACGAAATTTATACAAAAACTAAATTTTTTGGAGAGTACTAATAATGCATCTACTTGAGGAGCTCGCAGCTTAATATTACGGTCAGCATTTGAGTCGATCGATTAAGCGGTTTTTACCGCGGCCGGGTGATAGATGGGTGATCTCCTCCGTGTTTCGGAAGGCACGAAAAACATTGAGTCTCTATTCATGTCACTAATAAGTCGCGAGATTGTGAGGGTTCCGAGGATGACGTCAGACGCCAGTCGGTCATCTGAACTCGTCCCACAACCACATCCTCTGCAATTTAAGCGTACCCTAATACTAGACCGGGATAACGTCGCGATCAGCGCTACCATAATTGAAAATTGCATTAATGTCGTGTTGTGTTTGTCCTTGAAGACAACAAAGTACTACAAAACTTTGCGCTGCTACACAAAGTCCCCGGCCACACTACATGATCATTGAAATGATCATTCAAATGAAGCTATGAACGAATGCTATTGTTGGTTGTTATGGCGCTAAAGAAATGGAAGTTGTGGGTGCCCATACAAGCAATTAATTGTATCGGTGATTATTCATTTAGGTTCTTGAGACCAATAAAGACAAAGAGTTTTGTATCATTCATATCCACAACACTAGGTATCTTTAAGATTTCAGCTCTCGCTTTGCTGAAAGCTCTAAATTAGCAAAAGTCTAAGTCAAAGTCAAAGTCAAAGTCAAAGCCAAAGTCAAAATCTTTTACACATTTACAACTACAAAAGTATATTATGATCAAGGCATGGCAAAAAAGTTGGCAGAATTGTAACAATTGTAATAATTGTAACACCTCTCTTAATATAAATTAGGTTAAGATAATATGTAATCTGCAGTATTCGGAACGACTGGAATGGAATGAATGGAACTTAGATTTCGGCTGCGTGCGCGCACGTATAATATTAGTTTTTTTTTTTGGTGTAGGTAACTAAGACAAATTAGTAAGCGTTCATTTAGAAAATAGTCTTAGTCTTTTTTTTAATTTTTTATTATCCATTTCAAAATGTCATTGTACAATAAATTTTAAGTAAAAAAAGATTTTATTTACATGTTCATCAATCAAACGAGCCCAAACTCTATGTGGTTATATCGTTTTATAGCGGAGTTCCTATGGCATACCTTCCAGCTCTGTCATCACATCAGTTCCATCATAATATTGCATTGCTCTAAACTCCACCTTCGTTAATTAGAGAGGCACCCAAAGAAGAAGAAGAAACTCCACCTAAACTGACGTTAGTTTCCTTGTAAACATTTGCCTTTATATTTACCCTCTTATAATCGTCATACTACTTTATATTTGTATATCTCGTGACTAATTAATCGAATATATTTTAAACTAGCGGAACCGACAAACGTTGCTCTGTGCGAACGTTTGGTTGTTTATTATTTATTATATTCTATTATCCTATAATATTATCTCATCCCCGTCCCCGGTCCCGTTCCCTTTCCCGGTCTCGTTCCCGTTCCCATTCCCGTCATTACATTATAAATAGTATATATATAATTTGGAGAAATAACTTAATTTTCCTCGCAAGTTTCTTAATTTTTTCTTTCATAAGAACCTTCTCCTGACAACACTGTACACAACAAAAAAGAATTAGCGAAATCGGTCCAGCAAATTGGAATTAATTTTACATATATGGATAAACTAAAACAAAGAACGCTTGACGAATTTAGAGTCACTTCGAAAAGGGCATTATTTACTAATTAAAATATATGTATTTTTTTTAAGTTTGCGTGGCTGACATGGCATTGCCGTGACAAGTGGAACGGATATAATCAAAGTAAATAAGGTGGTTTATACTGATAAGGAGTTAATTATTTTATTTAAATAAGATATGTTAATGGGTGAAAAATTTAGAATCTCCCGTCGCGTCGGCGCGTAACGAGCTAACTGCGTTTGGTTTGCTGTAATATGTCATTTTTTTAGTGATTTGTGGTGTTAGGTTTAGAAGGCCATTTTTTCCTTGGATTTAAGGTGATTAATACAGTAGAGGCTTGAAATAATGAGTCCCTGTGGGTGTTGCTTAAATCAGGGTCATTCTAACAAAGGGAGACATCAAAAACGGCACTAATGCATAATAGTATATTTTGTATGCATATAAATGTATATGATAAGGTACCGAATGAGATTAAAAAACTTGGTGTAAGGGACACGTTGGTGTCTTCTTCTTCTTCGAGTGTTATTGATGGGGATCAATAATAAAACCAACTTGTCAATATTCTTCTCAAAGACTGTATTACTAAGCACTTTTATTTACAACGGATCAATCCCTACGTCATGGCAATCAAACGCGTGTTAGCCTGAGCTACTGGTTCAATAATGCACGACGTACAGTCGGGTACATCAGTGTGGAAAGGATCTTTACATGATAATAAATTTGCCAAAACCGTAGTCACACGCTTATATAGAAGGGTTCCGTATCTTATACACGTCACTGCATCTAATTACTTGGAAATCTTAGGCAGGGGAACACGTTGCAGGCAGACAGACGGACGGACAAAGCGAAAGGGTTCTGGTAGCGCAACGGAACCCTAAAAAATGTGAAATAACATAAGTTTAAATATCAAGAATCGCATTTAGGTTTTATTAGCATTTCTTCTTAATTAAGTATGTGTTAATTTCCTTAACACTCTAGTGCGAACGTATTAATGACCGTGAGAATCGTCAATATTTCACGGGACATTATTAAAAATATCGTATATTGCCCAAGCTTTCTCTCATATTTATTCGCGGATTTGAGCCAAGTAATTAATTTTTCCTATTAATCATGGATTACCGCAAAGTAATGCCTGAATCTATCAATTATTTAAAGATAGATTATTTTTTCACTATCGAAGAAGTAAAGCCGCGATAGAAGTCTGTTTAAAATAAAAAAAAAAACAAAAAACAAACTTGTGTGTGTCAGCTCTGACTACAAATGGAGTGTACTCATTGGGGAGTACAGGGGCTGACACAATCGATTTTAATACTCATAATTTTTCATACCACGGGCCTTATATAGTTTCTAAGGAGTAAATTCCAATAAAGGATAATAAAAAAAAATAATTTTTATTACTCTTTATTGGAAGGTAGGCCGAGGAAGAGGTGGCTCGGCGACTTGGACGCCTTTGCGGGAAAGGAGTGGATTGGTTTAGCTTTGGATAGAGGAGAGTGGTCTAAGATTGAGGAGGCCTTTGCCCAGCAGTGGGACATTGTACGCTAATTAAAAAAATATATATCCTTTTTTGGAGCCTTCTCCTTATTTTATTACCACTTACCACATTACCACAATATATAAGGAAGCGGTAAAAATTAAATTCACGTTTGTCGAAAACTCCAAGAATTGCTACTTTATTTTTGTTCCTAACGTTTTGTTAATTTTTTAATGATTGTTACTTCTGGGCGATGATAAATAAACGAGGAATAAAGTACCGGTCTGATTTCTAAACGATAGTAACGTTAATATTGGATAAATGCAGTTCTGGTATTCGTTTTCTTAAAGGACAAATCAATATCACCTCATAATCGTGTCATCGCAAAAAATTACCTATCGTAAATTCTTAAAATTCATACATGTGTGTGTAAATCGATTTGCATTGGTGTGCGTGAGGTTTTATTTTAATAATTAAATATTAATATTGTATATTTAAAACAAATTCACATTCGCACATGTGTGAATTGAATAAATTATATTGTTACAGTGGTTTCTTTGAAAACATCTTGACTGGCATTTTAGCGCCGTTGGCAATGAATATCAGTATAAAGATAGATTGGACTTTGGAGAAGAACACTTTACTCTTTGATGCGAAAATAAAATTTGAAAGGTATAATCAAAGAGGGCCAAACATCAGTCTTATCGGTTTGGTTAACCTGGTAATGAATATGACAAACGGTCATATTCTTTAACCAGGTTAACTCAGACAACACGTGAAGGTATCAGACTATTGCATTGCAGTCAAATGAACCAAGACAATGCCTAGATCTTATGACCGAGGTGAAGGTTTAAGAGTACTCTTTAAAGTGACGACTAAGTGGTGGTGATCAATATTATTTCTTCGATTATTATTCCAGGTCTTAAGAAGATGAGTGCAGACTAATAGGGAGGGGACAATAAGACGTCAGATATCAATATATATAATGAAGGTACCGTCAGTTGCGTCATATATCCTACTGATATTATAAATGCGAAAGTTTGTACAAATGGATGTATGGATGTATATTTGACGCTCTTTCAAGGAAAAAGTACTGAATGGGTTTAAATAAAACTCTCCAGTCATATAGCTTAAACATTAGATTAACACATCCTACTAATATTATAAACGCGAAAGTTTGTACACATGGATGTATAGATGTATGTTTGACGCTCTTTCAGGGAGAAACAACTGAATGGATTTTAATAAAACTCTTCAACAATATAGTCTGTATATCAGAATAACACATAGGCTATAAATCATAAAGATATTGTGTAAATTGTCCAAAATATTACAATAAATGTCAAATAAGTAGGCGAAAATTTAGCCATCTGCGAGCTATTCTGGCGTAAGCTGCAAAAACCGAAGGGAGGCTCACACGGACAAAGTCGTGGGATACAACTAGTATATCATATAAATACCTGCGCCATTTCATACCTGATATTGTTTCATACGCTTTGGAAAATCCATAAAATAAGTCATAGGAAATGTACTCTTTTCATAGATAGAATATGAATAGCAGAAATAGAAAATGTACGTACGTAAATTCTCTGATTTACAGTCGACTGGAAAAGAAGACGAATATAATATATTTTGTACAAATAAATTCAACTCGGAACAAATTTTGCAGATACCGTGCAAGTTATTCTATCACAGATATCTCAATGCTTTGTATGCATATATATGGCTTCCAAAAATAATAAAGTAGTTAAAAGATTTCTTCTTCTGTCTTAAAATTTATAGTTCGTTTATAACAACAATTAGATTGATTTTATATGTTCTTTTTTTAAGAATTGGCCGTGCCCGCGACGTCATACGCGTGAAATGAAGTAAAAAATAATGGATTCAAGCTTAGCGTGATGATATATGGCCTATATTCCTCTATAAATGGGCTATCTAACACTAAAAGAATTGTTTAAATCGGAACAGTAGTTTCGGAGATTAGCGCGTTCAAGCAAACAAACAAACTCTTCAGCTTTACGTATTAGTATAAATTAGTATTAGTTTTTTAGATTGCGCCATTACGTTTTGTGTTCGCGCGTAAAATCAATGCGTTAAATAAACGCCATTTTTTTTTTGATTATAACGGACGAAGGTTCTTACTTTGTCGTCTTAATTAAAAAGTAAAACAATAATTTTAAGTATATGTATTTTTTAATTGTTATTTTACTTTTGATTTTGTCGTTTGTATTTTAGATAAATAATGACGCTAGAATTTAAAATACAAAAAAACGTTAAGAGAACTTGCATATACCCGTAGTTTTTTTAAAAGCTTGCCCTAGAAGTCGCCTTAATGAGTGGATCGCTAGGTTGAGCAGTTCTCACCACAGCCCGCTGATTGTTGGGCGACCCATTCTAACGCTGGTTTTCAAATATCCGACCTCCTCCGTGTTTCGGAAGGCATGTAAAACAGTAGGTCTTGATTAATGTCACTAATTGATATAAGTCGTGAGATTTTGGGGGTTCCGGGGATGACGTCACACGGCAGTCAGTTAACTTAACTCGCCCCACAGCCACATCCTCAGCAATTAAAGTGGACCGTGGTACTAGACCGGGACAAAGATAGGTAGAATAAATATTAGGACTGGCCACGTTTATGGCCCAGCGGGGGTTTGAACCTAGCACCTCAGTATCAGTCGTACCTATTAGCGTTGAGTCATCGAGGCTTTAATAAATATTTCTCAATGTTACATAAACTGAAAATAGATTATTTTCTCTCGACTTTAACTTTAAGAGGACAAGGTTTTTCGGGTTCCGTAGGCACTACAAGGAACCCTTATAGTGTCGCTCTGTCCGTCCGCAAACTGGTCTCGCTCTAGAATTTCCAAACTATTTGATGTAGAGAGTTCAAATTTTCCATGTTGATAGAACATGCGAAAAACTCATTAGGAAAATCTTTCTGAACGAAATCGGAAAACAACTATTGAAGTTATTTACAAATACGTTTATAGCATATCAGATGCGGAACCCTTCTATATAAGCGTGTCCTGGCACGCTCTTGACCGTTTTATTTTATTTTTCTCTTATTATTTCGTTACAAGTGTTTTGGCCTGATAATGATGTCTTGTTTTTTTTTTAATGGAAAGGTTTTTGAAGGTCGACATATGCAGTCTTGTTGACGTTTACGTAAAATATATTTATCACTGCACAGACGGAAAAAACAATTTAATTAATATGTTTGTAAAAATCGTATACGCAAGGAATTTTTTTTAAAAAATAAAACATCGAAATCCCGACCCCTATAGCCACTTTAACCACTGAGTTAATGGGCAGTAGAAATACTCGCATAATGAGTCGTAAAACTTCGGTTCCGTAGTTATTGTCTTGCGAGCGCTTCTCAAAGTGCGAACAGTTTGTTCGTAATGATTTATTTTACTCGTCGCGAAATGCTAATTTATAATAATTCTTGTTATTTTTTGTGTTAAATAAACTTTTATCATTATTATCTTCCCGGTGGCCTAAACTCGTCATTAAGGGCCGGCAGCGCATCAGCTGGCCTTCTGGTCGTGCAGATGTGCATGGGCGCCGGTAGGCACTTCGGTGCCTGCTGCGTGCTCGTTTGCTCCCTTGTAACATTAAAAAAAAAACATTCTCTATAAGTTACGATCATGTGTTGCGTGGACGGCACGGAGTAGACTACCGCTCACTGTTTTCTTTATGGTGTCAAACCAGCGCGTATGTAGACGCTCTCCCCTGACCACGTTTGCCATCTATTTGACCTAAAGTAATTAACCTGTCCAGACAATGATTTGTCAATCGTATTATGTGTCAGAAGAAGCTGAGGGTTCTTTGCCTGCACATAGAGGATTGTGGAATGTGGCAGGCCAGGTTACTTAATGATATTCTTTTGACGTGTTTAAAGATTGTTTCCATGGAATGTTTAAAAAGACGTAGTTGAATCTTTTGATTTGACACTTCCAGTAACTCTTACATTCGCCGAAGGGTTGTTACAAATCAAACCTTAAAAACTTTCCCGAAGATTCCTGATAAAGCGACCGAATCGAATAACTTTTAGCCCTGTACTTATTTGTACTTTGTTTGTATAAAAGGGCGTTCATGATCACTTTTCCATATCTATTGCAGGCAATTTGTTGTAAAACTTCGTGCTCTATTCATTTTTAAAAGGAAAATACTTGTTATAAATTCCCTTTCAGGAGGGTTTTGACACAATAGTAATGACTGTACACGTATACTTTAAATTGTATTCAAAAATCATAAATGGCGGAGTAACCCCGTAATTTCTCAAAAAATGTTAGACCGACTTTGATAAAATTTATATGGAACTACCTCTGAAGTCTATCCAACTAAAAAAGGTTCATAAATGACGGATTAATCGCGTAACATATATACAAAAAAAATTAATAAAAAAACATACACTCGAATTGATAACCTCCTCTTTATTTTAAAGTCGGTTAACAAAAATTATAAGAATGGTTAAAATCTCATATTACATGGAAGTAAGTACCTGATCAATAGAGTGACACTCACAAAACCGAGAGAAGTAAAGAATGTCAATCTCGAAAACCACGGGACGTACAATGATGAAATTGGCCAAAGAGGGCCAAGTTTTTAGCGGATGCTAAGAAAGGATTTTTCTTCAAATTAAAAAAGAGGTCTAACGGCACTGACAATTTACGTCGTGGGAAACAGCTAGTTTGAAAAATTAAGAAATTATCTAGCAAGTTTATCATATAGGAAAATACTTACATGATCTACCTACACACGTACATCCATTCGTCATATTAACTTATACTCGACCTCATAAACGCTGGTTGTAATTGTCAATTTTTTTTTTTTTATTATTTAAAATTTATTTATACAGCAAGTTCTATGTATATAATTTCATATCCAAAAACCTCTCATGAGTTTGTGGGGATATGAATATTCCTCAATCCTTGGACTTTTGAGGCTTTTTGTATATCATCGCATTGTTCACAGATCGCCTATGCAAAGTGCCAAACGGCGGCGCGGGAACATGCGTCCCGATAGGGGAATGTAAGCCGGTAATGGACGTCTACAGGAAGAAATTCAAGACGCCGAACGACGACCTCTTCATCCAACAGTCCTCTTGCAGAGCATCCAGCTTTCGCAAAATGAAGGTACGCCACGCATGTTCGTCCGTCCATCCCCCCTAAGATTTTCAAACTATTAAATATATACAGCTAAAATTTTCCATCTTTGGTTCCGATTCTATTAATCACCGTTTGTTGGGATGATAAAGAATGTCAGCCTTTTATTTATCTCTGTGTATATCCTTCAAATTTATCTTACAATTTTATTAAAATTTATGTCATATTAGTAAAAAGTTAAAGTCGTAACATGTCAAAATATTAGTGTATAACAAAATATTTAACATGAATACATATAATTTTTTTCATATATACATATATATTTTTTCTTTCCACTATTATGATTTGTGTTTTGTTAAAAATGTACTGTTATACTATTATTTAGGTTGTCTAGTTAGCTGTTTGTAGTATTTATAAGGGTAAAATGATTTTCTTTCGTTCTTTTATACTTATTTTTGGATTTATTATGTTTTCAAACTATACCAGTTATTTAACTTAACGCGGGCAAAGTAACGGGTAAGTACTAGTAGACTGTTAACTCCATATGTTGTATACATACAAATGGAGTAATAAATGATAAAACATTTTTGTTATATTGTAACAATGTGAATCATACTTAAAAAAAAAAAACAGAAATGTAATAAGTCGGATATATTACACTGGCTTTTATTCATTTATTTAACTTAAATTATCATTTAAGTTAATAGGAACTGCTAATAGAAAATATTAAAAGTCACTTTGATAAAATTGAAGAATATAAAATAATCCTAATTGAAACTAAAAAAGATTAACTAATATAATTATATTTATTATACGGATTACAATTAATACATAATATATTTATTGTTGCATAATAGATATTTAAGTGATGTCATTTTTGTCCACAAACATATAACGGGAAAGACCCAAACGTATTAATAACTCTGTGATGGGAAAGAACGTCGTATTTACCCTTCCAACCGTTTTATATATAGCTTAAGCTCGCGGCTTCGCTTATAATACTATCAAATCTGTGAAAGTCATTTTTTTAGCATAATCTATGTGTAAAGATTCTCTATGTACTGTTATGTACTGTCTAATGTTACATAAATTAATCTCTATTTCATTTGGTCACGGCATCGTAAGTGAACGGCTGGAGCGATTTCGCAAATTCTTTTTTGTTGTGTTTGACAATTTCAGGAGAAGATTCTTATATTTGCCGAGCAATTTTCTTAATTTTTCTTTCATAAATAAAAATTGTCAAAATGTATGTACGCGCATAACTCCCAAACGACTGCACCCAATTGGATAATTATTTTTTTGTTATATTGCTTATTGTTAGGACAAAGTTTGTTTACTTAAAAAAGTCTGTCTGTTTCTTACGGCTAATTTTCGAAAATATTGGGAAAGGGAAAGAGAGGATAATAGAATGTAGTAAACAGTAAGTATACCAACGTTCGGACAAGGAGAGGACAACGTCTGCCGGGTCCGCTAGTTATAAATATAATAATAACAATAAATAAGCTTTATTTCATTCCATACAAATTCAAGGTATCTGTTTTACATTAGTTATTTAACAGTACTTAAAAGGATTCGTAGGATTAGATAAAAAGATTATACATAATTCAATCTCTAATTACTATCTATGGACCCCTTACGTATAAAAGCCTCCTCCAAGACATGCCAGTTTTTCTTATTGCTAGCTTTGTCTATCCATCTTTTGCCTGCTATTTCTCGCCCGGGTGCCTCGTGGACCCACCCTTTCATAACTTTTATAGTCCATCTGTCATCATTGTATCGAGCCACGTGACCTGTACACTTCCATTTTTTTGAAGGGAGAAAATTAAAGCGTTGGTTTTGTTAATGTCCACTTTTCTTGTCTTTTAGTTATAAAAATATATTTTTAAATTATGTGTTATTTTGGTGATAATATGTTCGACTTAAAGCTAAGTTTCAACGCGCCCTGTACTGAAAGAGCCCGCAATAAACTCAGTCGGGTATTTTTTGTTATCACCATTTCACAATAATTAAAATTTGCTTAGTGCAATTTATTCAGAAACATTATCATCATTCTAATAATTCTTTACATTATAATAGTGTTTTTGAATAATCTCTGAATAAGTCTTTGTTTTGTAAAGATATTAAATTTATATAAGGAAACTACCCGAACATCACAGAGGAGCCTGTTATAAAAACGTGTACAGTTACACCAAAATGTGGAGTTAATTTTACGGAGCCTAGCCTAGTGTCGATGACAATATTTTCAGCCCAGTCGAGTTTCCACCTGAGTACCTTAATGATCTCAATCCTATTTCATATCGTCGAACTGGCTAGGCTTTAGCACTGAATACAAGGGTGACGTGTTCTAGGTGTGCTGTCCTGAGCGACAACTGTGGCCCAAATTCGAGCCGAATCCAGTAATACATCCCCAAGCGAGTGGGATGACGTGGGCAACTGGTCCTGTTACCGCGGCAGTAACGACAAATACGCCGGAACCGTTCAAGGAGAAATTCGCGCCGGCGACAGGCCTCCTCGGCGATCGGTCTAAGCCGCTAAAAGACTACAAACACAAATTGAAAACATTGATCAACGAGCTAAAAGACAACTGCGGTCAAGATAGCTCGAGTGCGGACAAGATCGTAGGTAGGTATTATGCGCGTATATGTCTACTTAGCTAGTTACCCATGATTTCATCCACATGATAGCTCCTACTCGACACTAAACTAAAAATCCATGTAGTCAAAACAATCAGCTGCCTCCATAGCCCTACGGCAGAAGGCAGGCTGGGCTAACATCGTGCGCAAGCTACAGGTGTCCTCTGAAAATCAGTGTTTGAAGTGGGAACATGTAGGTACTCACATCCAACAAATAACTGGGAAGATGTACCTTTTTGAGGCATCACACTAAATAGTGTAAATTAACTAAGTTAGTTTCTTAATTTAGGATATTTTTTTTTTGTTTTGTGTCGTGCGATGACACAAATAAATATGTTTCATGTCATCTCATTTCAAATATTTAACATGCCTAAAAATTGCTTGTATTAAAAAAACATATTTTAAAAAATTCTAATTATATTTTTAAGGTGGTGAGGAAGTTGCAATAGACGAATACCCGTGGTTAGCCTTACTGGAGTATGCGAATGGAGACTTAAAATGTGGTGGAAGTATTATTAGTCCCAGATTCATTTTGACTGCCGCTCATTGCATTTACAGAGAAGAACCGTAAGTACCAGTTTTTTCGCTGTGGAATATTGCCATGCTTTTACGTACATCTCTGCTTGCTAATGAACCTAACAGCTTGAAAACCAGAGGATACCTTTCGTATACAATTGCAGAGGGTAAAAATGTCTGATGTGCTGAAGTGAAGCGTGGTTTCAAGGTGGAACATTGCGCGAATCGGCGTTTGCTTAATCCTTTTCTATCACTTGTTATAAGCGGTGGTTTTACCATTATACTCTCTTTTTTTTATTCACTTTATTTCAACTAAAAAAAATGCTGTACAAAGGTTGAGCTTAATGCTAAAAGTAGTTTCTGCCAGCCAACCTTATACGTCCAAGGAAAAAAGTACAAGTGTCCAAAAGTATGTATATAAAAAAACTAAGCACATCAGCAACTCGCTTAATATTTTCGGACAGGGCGTTCCATAGACTTTTAATTTTAAGCCTTTTGCCTTAGCAAAAGTTAATACGCGCAATTGAAGTTGTAGCATTGCGTTTCGTCTCGTCTTATAGTTGTGTTCCGTGGAACCGTTATTATTAAAACCTTTGTGATTCTTTACAAACTCAACGATGTGTTAGTCAAAGTCACGTCGGAATCGATCTAACGGTTCTATATAGAAGTTATATATTACAAAAATAATGAAAACAAATTTTCAGAGTGATAGTTCGTCTAGCGGAGTATAACACCACTTCGTACCCAACCGACCAGGTGCCTACGAACGGCGGCGGGCTGGACAACATCACGGTGGTCTTTGTAGGAGTGAAGGCTACTTACATACATCCAAACTTCAGTTATTCCGAAAGAATTAACGATATTGGTCTCATTCAGATGAATGAGACGATCGCTGTCAACCAAGGTATGCATAAATACTTCTTTTAAAAAACGAAACAAATAAATAAAAGAACAAAATCGTCAAATGCGCTACGCAAAATTTTAGCCGTATACGGTCCAACCTGAATTGAATAAAAATATTTTTCAATTGAAAGAGCATTCCATTTGAAAAATATTTCTATAATGGCCAAGAAAATCACTTCAGGAATTAAAAAATTGTGTAACAGGCAAGGAAACAGGAAGTAATAATTTTACATAGCTCGTCAGTCACAAATTCTAGTATGAACACTATCGTCTATGAACATCATCTATTTGGAATATTATGAAGTTTTTTAGTATGTTTAAATAATCATATGACTTGTCCTTTCATTATTTTTCTTTAAACCTTCCCGAGATTAAATGAAACAAAACAAACAGAATTCTAAATGGTTCAGACGTTTCTGAGTTTTCGTGACACTAATGAACAACTATTTATTCATATGTATATTACATCTTCTTCTTCCTAGCCTTATATCCCGGTCTAGAACCAGAGTCCGATTAGACTGCAGAGGATTGGCTTTATGGCGAGTTAAGATGACCGATTGCCATCTGACGTCATCCTCGGAACCTCACGATCTCTACAACCTTACGATTAATATCACAAAGTGCTTTATTATGAATCTGGGCGTGAGGGTTGCATTTTTTTATATATATAACAAAGGGCAAACGAGCAGGCGGTTCACCTAAGTGACTACCGACGCCCATAGACAACTGCAACACCAGAGAGCTCGCAGATGCGTTGCCGGCCTTTGAGAAACGAGTATGCTCTTTTCTTGAAGGTCCCCAAGTCGTAACCGCATTTATAATGATAATATTAATTAAACACATGACGTTCATAATTACTGTAAAGTCTATTTTAATAAAACATTTTTGAGTCTGACTTTGTGTTCGACATTAATAAATAAATATAAAATATCGTCTACCACAGCAATCAAAAGTTTGGAATCCAATTGTATGATTTAAACAAAAAAAAAGACAGAATTTGAAATAATTTTAGGAGTAGCAGATAAATTATAAATTACGAATTTTAAATCAACTTTTTATTTTCCCGCTGAAAGTCCCATCCGCCTGTCAAAACGAAAGATAAATGGTTAATTTATTCAAGGGCGTTTTCAAAAGAGAAAATACCGTAAAATCGTTTTACCTGTTTGTTTTTTAAGGTTTTAATAAAATGTGCTAAATGCTTGAAGAGGTCGTGACCTAATCAGTGGTCGGCATTTGAGTCGATCGCTAGGTTAAATAGCTCTTGCTGCTACCGGGTGATAGATGGGTAACCCACTCTAACAGGGGTTTATATTTGATATTCGACCTCCTCCGTGTTTCGGAAGGCACGTAAAACAGCAAGACTCGTCTTGCTCCGCTGCCGGTGGACATCTATTTTTTATATATTTTTAAATGTTTTTATTTTTGTACTAATATTTAAAAATGTATTTAGAATAAGTATATTGAATAAATGATAGAACTTTAAAATTATCAATAAAGTTTTTTCATGACGGTTATATAAAAAATATTGGAATTTCAAAAATCTGATTCGTTGAAGTTATTAATAGATAATGACGTCTTACTTGGAATTCCTCGAACCCGAACTCGTAGCAATAAAATTTTAAAAGGCTGATAAAACATCTGCAAATTCTTTATAATAAAATACATAAACTTTTTTTTAAATCTGTAATTGATGCCAATATATATGTACTTACCATAAAACTTAAATCGAAGTTCTATTTACTTTTTGACTCAAATACTCGAAAAATATAATCAAAAATCAAAGAATAATAGGAAGGTGTTTAAGTCGAAATTTTTGCCGTTATATACTTCATATCTCGAAGTTTTTGGCATTTCCCTTGAAATTGGATATGCATTATATGTACATATATACTTTTAAGAATGAAACACATGGTTATAAATATGTATACAACTTTATTATACACTATAGTTTATGGTTTACAAATAATAACTTACTCTCTATGTGTACAAGCATATTTACAATTTATATTAAATTTTAAAATTACAGGTAATATATACACTTATATGATCTGACAATGTATAGCGTTACAAATCTGGGTGACCTCCATATTAAGGAGTCGACCCAGTAATGTATGCCTTCTTTTAAATGACTTTCTATGTCGAATGGAGGGGACGTCTGGTCGTTCAACTCATTTTTTTGCTATATTAAAAAATGTCAAAAGCGTGTGAAGACACCCTTATATAGAAGGGTTCCGTATCTGATACGCTATAAAAGTATTTTTTAAATGACTTTAAAAGTTGTTGTCCAATTTCGTTCAGAATAATTTTCCTAACGACTTTTTAGCTTGTTCTATCAACATGGAAAATTTCAAGTCTCTGCGTCTAATAGTTTGGAAATGCTAGGAGGGGGACCACCTGACGGGCAGACAGACAGATGAACGGACAGAGCTAAATTATAAGGGTTGTTTGTAGTACTACGGAACCTTAAAAAGGTCTGAAAGTAACGAGATTCTTAAAGAAAAAAAAAATTAACACTGACACTCCTACAGTCCCAACAGAGGTGAAAACGAATTATCAGAGGTGTCGAGAACGGTGACGTCAAAGTCCAGCGTTTGGTGACGATGACACGTCAATCCCCACCTCAAAAAACGCCCAACGCGCCTAAAGAAATTTTCGTTTAAAAAAAAATGTGCCTATCAGCTTCCAGGGACGACTGGAGTTTACTCTCTACATAGCGTGTAACGGAACGTAAGGAGTAATTTTTGATTTTATATCTCATACACCTTGAGATGAATTGTCAATTAATTGTTATGCTGCGACCTCTAAAGAACCGTCACCTTGCCATTGATGTAGAGTAACCATAATACTACAATACATGAAAATAGCTAATTATGAGGAACTCCTTAATATGCGACCAATATATCAAGTGCTTTATCAAAGTTTTTTAGAGACCACAAAAAATAATTGTGGCCGCTCGATTTAAAAAGTTGCAAATATTAAACAATAATTCGTTGTTAAATAAAAGTTTTAAACAAACGAACAAGCATAATAAATAACATCTATTTAATCTTATGATAGTTCAAATTCATTTCTAATAATAAAATATTATTCATTTTTAAGGAAAACTACAAATACTTAGAGGACCATTTCCGTTTTCATTCTTACTAAATATAAAGATAAATAAATAAATAACGTTTATTTGGCCAAAATATACATTACACTTAATCAGAGTAGTATTCCCTGTATCTTGAGGGCCACCTTCCAATGAGAACTATGATATATTCTTATAGTTAAGCTCTTAAACGTTACAAATTTTCAAGCAAACTGTAGCTAAAATTATATAATTTATAGATGTGTGTGTATACATGTGTATCTGTCTATATATGTGTGTATGGGTACGTGTGAAGATGTGCTGGCACTAACTAGATGTAGCGATAGTCAGCAGGACCTTTTCATATGAAGATGCTTATATACATTATTTTTAATTTCGCATCCATATACTAAAGGCACCCATGTATACCCTATTAATTTAGTCATGAGACAAAAGGTAAACTAGCATACCAGTGTTTCCCAACGCTTAGTTTATGTTCGTCACTCATTTTGACTCTTTGGTTACAGACAAACTAAACAAACATACAAAAAAATTTAACACAACATTTTGCCGCGAAATAACAAGATATAACAATAGTACTAAAGAACTTGCACATTTCGTATTGACCAATTGACAGAGAATACAAAGTTTAAGCACCTTAACAATTTTAGGTTATTTTTAAGACACAGGTATAGGCAGGCATGGGTTATTTAAAATATTCATAAAAATTGATATACGAATTTAAAAAAAAAAAAACAAATTAATATATATTAAATATTGTATTATTTATTGGAATCTTTAGAAAAATTGTAATCTTTATAATTTTTCCGGCACTTTAATTTTTTTAATAACTTTAAAGTGGTTACGCATAGAATAACCTTTTTTATTGTTTACCTTTTGTCTCAAAAGGAAATGAATAGGGTATATCTAAATGTAGTCCATATCTCTTTCTCTGTCTATTATCATCGTCTCTCTAAATAAAAAGCTCAAGAATAATATAGTTAGGTAAATAACCCCACTGTGAAATATCGGCTAAGGTTAAATTCCTTCGATAACCATAAATCTAAATTAAAATGTTATGTATGTAAACCTCTTTCGTAGGTTATTCTGTTATGAAGAATAAAAGGATACGTCAGTGCGTATATCAAGTGTAAATTGTCTTTTCTTATTATACTTAAATAAGGTGTAGCTTTCGGGTTGCAGCATTACATCGATTTTCCCTCGTATTCATTCGCGGATTAAAGCAAAGTAGTTTAGCTTCTTATGCATGATTAGAGATCGTCAACTGGTCGAAATTCGCCAATATTTTTTTCGATTTGCATACTATAATATGCTTATTTACAGCTTTCTACGGATCCTTTTTCTTAGTACAAAGGCATTTGACAATTTTATCACGTTAAATGCTATAATCAACAAAATAAAGGTGCATTGTTATTTTGGCAAGGTTGCCCGGAATACGCTTTGACATAATTCTATAATAATAAAATGTACAATCATGTGCATAAATCATTGGGCATTGGTGTATGTGATAGGTTTTATTTAAAGAATGTCAGACAATAATTTATAAAAATGTTAGTATTTTAATGTTTTTTACAACTTGCTGTGTACCATTACGGCGATAAGGTCTTCTGCATTTTTCTTGGTTAATACCGGTCCTGGGCCAGCACTATTTTTATATTATAGTTGTTATTTAGGCAGCTACTATCTTTATTTTGCGACATGTGAAAAAATCTATAATCAAATACCTGTGGTTATCGCTATTATACTGGTATTGATTCTATCTAATTTATGTAATAAGTTATCTAATTCATATCTTATCTTTATCTAACATATATTGAATAAAAGATACCCGACTGAATGACGTGATTACGTCGTTAATGGTATATATTTATAAGTTTTCATAAGTCTGTGTTATTTTTATATTAAAAAAGTGTTGTTTTAACATTGGCAACGTATTTAACGCTCCCCAGTTTTCAAAGAACACTTTTTTAACGAACGATTTTTTATCTCAAATAGGAAAGTATTTGAAGCGTTCTTTTGAGTTTTAACCTGTGATTTTTTAATATTTATTTATAAATAATAATAATTTGAATTGATCGCTGTCTCTCGTGTATTACGCCATAGTTAGAAATGTCGGCGGCTAATGTGTCGGTGTTTTAGTGTAATGGAACCGACAATCGTTACAGCCAGGAGTGCTTTCAGTTGCGCTATCTACAGTAAGCGTTTCATGTTCATGAACATTTAATAGCGATCATGAGGAACGACGCACAACTCTAACCATGATAATCGATATCTCACACGTAAACTTTTTTTTTTTACGGCTTGTCTGGGCACTGCACATTCTCCACAAATACCATCTAACTTAAGTACCTACGTGTTATAAAACACCACAGATGTTTATCAAAAAAATAAATAATTATGTAGTAGGGTAGCCTAGAGCAAACGCAATGACCACCGAAGAAACAGGCCGCTTCAAAATCGTTATATATATTTTTTTAACTGTTACAACCCCAAATTCCCGACTTCACAGTAGAGCGTTACAAATATGTAAATTGTAATAAAATCGTCATTATATAACACATTTGTGTATACAATTATATATTCAATAATGACGATTACATTATTGTATAAAGTAACACAATATGTTATATAATATTATTGTTACAGACAACATATTATAGTCATGAAATGAAAGTCTTTTACAAATGTAGAATATGAATCATAAAGCGTGTGTGATGTGAGTGACGTCACTAAAATTTATGCAAGAATTCTTATGTATATTATAAAAAAAAACTTATGTTAGATCCTAGAAACTTCTATAACTCTCAGAAAAAAATCTCACATTTTCAGAAAATCCCAGATTATTCTTATACCGGAGCCAGACATAGCTCAGTGTTTGTACATTTTTGTCCTTGAAGTCTACAAAGTTCTACAAAACTTTGTGGAGTTCCACAAAGTCCCCGAAAACATTAAATGATCAGACCAAATTATATGATCATTCAAATGAAACTATATCTGGCTCCGGCATTACAGATAGATGGACACAGTGGAAAATCAAAGGTTTATACCTACAATTAACGTAAAAGTTACATAGAGGTTAAAACGTAGTTATTGAGAAAAGCATAGACAAACGTTATTTATTTGTATGTATGTATATATAGATAGAAATACAAACGGTAATATTTAGTAATATAGAAATCGGGGTCAGTTTTTGTTTCTTTATATTGTACGAAGCACGGCGACATTTCTAAGGAATAAATTTCGAATGCTGACTGTATTTCACAGCTACAGTTAGCAAATCAATGCTTTAGTATAGTTCCGTAAGCCGTTAGTAAAAAGTACAAAAAGTTTTGCGTCTCGCTGTTGGTAGAGATTGTATTTTATAAGTGTATATAACAATCTAGGTAGCTAAAACTTTGTTTGAAATGATTAACAAGTGTGAAAAATAATATGAAGTGCATTCATTTTTAAATGAATATAGATATGTTATTTGTATGTAATAAAGTATACGTTTTTTTTTTGAATAGGTCTGGCATAATCTTAAATAGATTTAAGACCCTTATATAACTTAGATTTAAAAAAAACAATCTCTCTTTATGCGTCACGTTTAGAGGACCTAGCAGGAATATTTTCGATAGTTTTACTTACTTTTACGTTCGAAACGAAACGTCACATTAAACGTCCAATGCTTACATTTTATACGACTCACATACATGGTCGTAATGTCGGGGATTCGATACGTGCGGGTGTTAATTTATTTCGTGCTAGCGATATTTAAAAACTAAGTTGTGTAAAACGGTAGTAACAATAATGTTTCATTCAACGTTCGGTTTCGAAGGTAAAAGTAAGTAAAGCTATCGAGTATGTTCGTGCTAGGCTCTGTGGTCTAATATATAAAGGATAAATCTACTTGCAGGCGTCTTAAATCTGCATTGTCTTTCTTTTATCTTTTCAGTACAATGCAACTCTTTATAAGATACTTTAAGTATGATAATAAATCAAATATCTGGGGCCGTCAGTTAGGACATATTCTTGTAAATTATCAGAAAAGAACATAGCCAAGTACAATATAATAATGAACTTATGATAGTTCTTGACAAGCCAAGGTCTTTTAGTAGGTTGTATAGGGATTTTGCTGGTATACCCCTTGCTTCTACCTCTACCGCGTATAAGTTGGTTTTATAACCGTTTTTAATGAGCTCATTGGTTAGGTCAAAGTACTTGTTCGTTTTTATCTGATGGTCTCCCATCGAACTGAAAGTTCTACAAGTACTACTCGCTTTAGTGTCTTTGAGTAAAGGAATATAAATATGGCTACAAAGTATCTAGCGTATTTAAATGGATAAGGATTGATACTGAATTATTGTTAATAGTTCATTACTTTTTTACTTTTTTGTAATATGTAAAAGATAGAAATGATCCCTGAGTGTTATACTTAGGATATAGACATATACCATCGCTGACTTAGTTGTAAATCTTTTGAAAATTTACAATTCCGTTAGTACATTATTTTGTTCTGAGGGTTATATTTTTGTTGTGAGGGCACAAAAATACGTTTTTTATAACATCTCTTTAGAAATTATTGAAATTCTAGACTTTTATCTCCTATAACATTAACGTATTATAGATATAAACCTTCTCCTCAAATCACTCTGTTTATTGGTGAAAACCGCATTAAAATCTGTTCAATAGTTTGAAAGATCTGTGTGTACAATGATGGCAAGCGACTTTTATATAGTTTTACAAGTTTTATACTATTTATTTGACATAGTTTACTATGTAATGATGTAAACATATAGGGTAGGTTCTCATCTATTTAGGCTATAATTATTAATGGCTAAGGAAATGACTGATTTTTCCAATATAACATTTTCATATATAATTTTGTCTTTTCATAGATATGACCTTCTATAGTATTTCAGTAAGTTTGATGATTTGTTGTATACATGTATCTGTATTTTCAGTTTTTGTAATTATTGTGATTGAATTTTTTAGGGGATTAATATGAAATTCTACCAAATTAGCACAATTAGAAAATTCAGCAATTAATCTTCTCAAAACAGTGTCAACATTTTTTTCGTTTAAATTTACATACCACCAGACCAGTGTCAATTGTTAGTTATCTTTTTTTTTTACTTTCTTTTTATTTCTTTATACTCTTTTGTAGCGAGTAGTACTTGTAGAGCTTACAGTTCCATGGGAGACCAACATCCCTAAAGACCATCTGCTAAAACTGAACAAGTACTTGGACCTAACCAATGAGCTCATTAAAAGCGGTTGTAAAGCCAGCTTATACGCGGTAGAGGTAGGAGCAAGGGGTATAGCAGCAAAATCCCTATACAACCTACTAAAAGGCCTTGGCTTGTCAAGAATTAACATAAGTTTATTATTAGAAATGTTTATAAGTTTATTAATATATATCATAAGTTTATTAATATAAAAAAGTAGGATCATACCAGATTTGGCTAGGCAGGGGAGGGAACACTGGCAGTGAAGGTGAGTGTTAGTGATCACTATAAAACTTGTTATTATTAAGACTAAATATTATGTAACATGTATTTTTGTGGTGTACAATAAAGAATATTCATTCATTCATTGTCTGGACTATGACGTCTCGTAGTCTTTTCGCCAGTAGACGCGATATCTACGGTGTAAATTGTCTGAAATACAAAGAAAAAGTTCAGAGTCGACGCATTTCTGTGTAAAAGAATGTTTAGCCTAGATCGACCTCAGTCAGTCAGTTTAATAATATGTAATCAGTCATGCACACGCCATCGCATTACGGGTTTTCCCAAGGTTTGTTTATTAGCGAGTTCATGATAACGGAAGATTCTTTTAGCCGGACGACGGTCAACGCGGATGTTTTTAAGCATGCCGGACACGGTGCACTGACGACAAAATATGTGTTACAAATTGTACATAAACCATTTTCCTAAGCCGGAACCAGACATAGCTTCATTTCAATGATCATGTGTGGCCGGGGACTTTGTGTAACTTCACAAAGTTTTGTAGAACTTTGTAGACTTCAAGGTCAAAAATGTACAAACACTTTGAGCTATGTCTGGCTCTGGTATTAGAATAATCTCTAATATATAAAATGCTCGTATCGCAGCGTTTGCTTCCAAACTCCTCCGAAACGACTTGACGGCTTCTTATGAAATGTTTTGTGTCTATTTGGTAGGTCCGTAAATCGGTCGTAAACTTTTTTAAACATTTAAGTGATCAGGGCGACCGACACGCCCTTTAATTTAACAAAAAAGGTGTACAGAGTTTTTTATTTAATATGCCAGATTAATAAATTAATAATAAGCTTTAGATTTTAAATAATGAAGTGAAGAGTGAGATATTTTAATTACTTATATTTTTTCTTTTTCTGTTTAAGTGAGTTCTTAAATATTCTAGAATTGTTACCCTTTTTTCTCACGTTAGATGTGTCGTAGTCTTTAGGTAGTGTGTGTAGTCTTTATAATTAATTGAAAAGTTAACAAAAATATTGCGTGTATATCAAATTATTCCTAGAATTCTTTTAGAAAAACAATTATTTGCCTTCATTAGAGTAAAATTTCATAACTGTTTTGGAAATATCAAATAATAAAATCGTGTGGTCGTGATATGGGTCGTCGATTGTAAATGTGTCCGACCCACATTCTTGGAAAGCATTGACGTATTAACAGTACAAGCTTTCTAAAGTTGGATTAATGGTCATTTTTGGCAGAATATACAGTACAATGTCATTGCAAAAGCCGCAGAACTCATTAACCTGTACAGTGTTATTCTTAAATACAAAAGTTTCCATTCAGTAATGCGCAATTGGAACAAAAACATTGACGTATTAATAATTTAACCCGACCAAGGTGACGTAAATATTTACCTTTTTAGTGGCATGTGACTTGTTGCAAAAACGGTGACAAAACTCAAGTTCATAAGCACCTCACAATTGATTGATTTGCAAAGGATTTTCCGCCGTCAAGTGATAGTTTTGTTGTCGCGTTTCGTTCGGTTTGTGAGACTTCCCGGTGGCCTAAACTCGTCATTAAAGGCCAGTAACGCATCTGCTAGCCTTCTGGCCGTGCAGATGTCCAAGAGCGTCGGTAGGCACTTACGCGCCTGCTGCCTACTCGTTTGCCACTCGTAACATAAAAAAAAAACGGAAATCTTCAATTATTAGGAGCTAATTAAAGATACTCTGCTGAATCTTCTGTAGGCTCTCCGGATATTTGAGTCACTTACCGTAACGTAGTTATGGTCAAATAAATGGTGTTGTAGTCGAATATGGTTATAAATGAATCTCCTAAACAGCTTACAGTTTGGCTCCGACTTTATTTAGTCAACAGAAAACTATAATTATCGTCTTACAAATACGTTTAGCTGAATTAAAGATACATTGTCTTATACCACGCGGGCGTTAGAGGTTTTGCTCCGTTTTGTTTCCTTAATGGCTGCCGTTAAGTCGTGAAATTTAATAGACCTTTTGGCTTCGGTAAGAAACATTTGTTTAAATATAGTTAATATTAAATAACTCTTTACATAAAATAGTAAAAGTAATTCGTTTGACCTTACAGGTTTTGCTCCGTTTTGTTTCCTTAATGGCTGTCGTAGAGGTCGTGAAATGTAATAGACTTTTTGGCTTCGCTAAGAAACACTTGTTTATTATTTTATTTCTTTATTTATAAGAAATTACAAGTTTTTTTTTAATAATTGAACATTAAAATTTAAAGACGATATTAAATATTTTTAACATAAAGAACTAAAAGTAATTCGAATTACATAATAAATTAATTTAAATTATTTTCTTTTATATACAACAAGAGGCAAACGAGCAGACGGCATTCACATAAGTGACTATCGACGCCCATGGAAAACCGCAACTCCAGAGGGCTCGCAGATGCGTTGCCGGCCTTTGATGAATGAGTATGCTCTTTTTTTGGGGGGTTCCGAAGTCGAGCAGGTTACCGAGTAAGATGTTTCTAGAGAATCGCACGGTTGTGGAGTTCAGGACATCAAGTAATCTATACATATAAATAAAATAGAAGTGTCTGTAACATTCAGGGTTACTAATTGCTTATTACTACCTATCTACCAATATTTTACTAATTATGTACGATACCTTTATCAAAAACGCAAGTTAAAAGATTTTTTGTCTGTCTGTCTGTCCGTTTGTTACGGGTAATCTCCCAAACGGCTGGACCGATTTCGAATTACAGAGAAAAAATTATAAAGCATGCACATACTCGTATATAATCAAAATTATAAACAGTTAAAGATTATAAAAGTGGTGATCTAATTAGGGTTCTGTAGCACTACAAGGAACCCTTATTATTTCGCTCCGTCCGTCCATTCGTCTGCTCGTAAGGTAGTCCCCCCCTATAAAAACTATGCACTATAAAACTCCACTCCTACACAATACGATGGTTGGGCATGTAGTTCGAATGGACCCGCAAAGGTGGGCCAATATTGCGACTTCCTGGATGCCCTCTGGGATGTTATCGATGACATTGGCCCAGGAAAGAGGCAGGCGAATCCAGAAGGGGAAGGCCTTTGCCCAGCAGTGGGACACAACAGGCTAATAAAAAAAAACTTTAAAATACCGAGTGGCTCTCTTTGTTACATTTCTGAATTCCAAGGTTTGGATTTCACCTAAAAGAGGAAGACCAAAAATATATGAAAATATTCAATTATTTTTATTATACAATACTACTAGACCAGTAATGGAAGAAAAACATAACGATCTTATGTGTTTACTACCATACATCCCTCCAGTTTTTCGGGAACATTTTTAAAATATTAAACACTTGAAATTATGATAAAAATTGTTTACTTTTCAAAAAGAATTATTGAATGTTTATGTATTATTTCGTTAAAGTTGTTATTTCAAGTAAAAATCACAATTTTTTATTACTTTAAGTCAATTATAGGACATTCAGTTAATTATGAAAATGATCTAAGTCAATTCAAGCTTTAAAAACAACATTTTCCTATGGAAGTCACACAAAATTTTATACCTATATTAAATTTCCATTAATCAAGACTAATAAAATCATAAATTAAAATGTCGTATAATGTAAAAATATTTTTTAATGGATTCAAATGCGATTCATTTAATATCTCGAAACAAAAAATACATAACTTAGACCACTTTCATAATTATGAGTACATTATTTTAATGACGTTATTATGTCATCAATTTTATTGGTGTTATATACTTATTTTATGACCGGCATGATTGCCTGTACAGATAAATCTCTTGTTATCTTACAGCATCAGTGTTCAATGACATACATAATTATTTAAATTGTCACCAGCTGTCTCCCGCAACTTGGTCCGCGTAAAATTAAACTGCGGGAAATAGCTGTTTATTAAAATAAAAACTCACACCAATGCCAAACGGTTTATTCACACATGTATACATTTTACTATAAAATGTTGTTAAACTTAGTCAAGAAAACCGCATATGCATTATATTTGACAATACCAAAATAGGTGTCGTTGTAGTAAAAATTAAAATATTTAAAATACCTTTAAATATTTAGGGACGCAAATCTAAAGATTTATGGCCGAATTTCGACCAGCAAGCAATCTCTATTAATTCTTAATAGTTATTTGAGGAGGTCGTAGTTTAAACCATGACCAGAATTTGAGTCGGTTCCTAGGTTAAGCAATTCTTAAGGCAGCTGAGTGATAGATGGGTGACCCATTCTAATTCTGGTGTTCAAATATCCGAACACTTCCGGATTTCGGTAGGCTCGTAAATCAAAGAGGCCCGATTAATGTCACTGAGTGATATTAGTTGTGAGGTTGTGGGGGGTTTCGGGATGACGTCAGATGGCAGTTGGTCATCTTAATTCGCCCCACAGCAAAAACAAGTATTGTTTAACAGGCAATAAAAATGTAATGAACAATACCTCACAAATTCCAAGCTATTTAGGAGCACTAGCAAGCAGTCTTGTTCACTATTAATTTATACCTTTTGAGGTTGTTAATACTTGAATTTTAGTTTATATAATAATAATAATAAAATTCTTTATTTGCAACCAGAGAATATTACAATGCTACAAAAAACATATTCAACTAACAAATAGGCTAGTATAGATTGGACTCTAATGCCTAAACTAGGATACCCTGTACTACAGGCATTCCCTCCATCGAGGTAGATATTTAATAATGTTAATGTGAGTAAATTTTATAACATTGTTAGTTAAGTATAAGTAGTAGTAGTAGTATAAGTTAGTTAATACTTAGTTAATACTTGGATGCTATTATGAGCACGTTTGTTACCTAATTGCGCAAAATGCCTAAAGAGGTTAGAAAAAGACTAACACAAACAGTTGAATGAACTAACTAAATTTAAATCAGAAGTCAACATAGAGGAAGTGGCGTGAAGATTTATATTAATTATAATTTCACAAATTGTCTAATACTCAATTTGCATGCTCTTCACTTAATTTCGTAGATATAGGGAAACAAGGAGACACCAAAATCCCAAAAATAAACATATCCACCACCATGCCGATGATAACAGATTTTCTAAAACATCATCTTCACTTCTGATATCGTCCCTTAATCTGTGCATCTTCTAAACAATTATATTCAACAAAAACTAAATTAAACAACTAACAACAATACAAGTAACGTTATTTTTTTAGAAACCTTCAACAACCCGATTAAATCTATAACCTCACAACCATATTTTATCATTCCTCGTACGCGCTAACAACACTTGAATTTAATGTATGAATATGATTAGAATATGTGAGCGTTGCTGAGAGTTTTGTATTTGTTACTGTGTTTTTTGCTAGTGAAGATTACTAAGGAAGTTAGATGCTTTAATATTTTCCATCTTTGTTTTGATACCTGACATTGCATTTTATAATATTATATGCATTTTATATTTTTTTGTGTGTTCAATATATCGGAGCTTACAAGCGGAAGATGAAATCGATAGTAATTGGTGTTGCTTACATCATCTGTTATAGATGAATGGTGATAAAAGTATTGTATTATATGTATCGGGGCTTCTTCACTTACATTCTTGGGATTAATACTACTTAACTATACCCTGATTTTTAAAATATATACAAATAAACCAAACCAATGATAATGTGTTGGTTTTTGTTGATATTTCGATGCCTCCCACGTAAATTGTTGTAACCCCAAATTCCCAAATTGACAGTAGAGCGTTACAAAAATGTAAATTGAAAAAAATCGTCATTATATAACACATTTGTGTATACAATTATACATTCAACAATGACGATTTGAGTATAGTTGAAAATAATATATTAAAAAGTGACTGTTATATTAAAAAAACACGTGAACGTGCAAGTTAAGATATTTGCAAGTTTGAAGAATTCATTATAGAGATTAAAGAAAAATTATTGTATTGATAACTTTCAATTCATTTTTGGTCCCCAGAACTTGCACGATTTCATTTAAACAGATTACAGATTAGCTTGAAAAAAAATATTTTAATAATGTACACTGCAACTTCTTTGTTACAAGCAATAAGCAAAATAAAAAAAAAAATCAAACTTTTAATATTGACAACGTATAAATTTGAACAAAGACAGAAGAAAAAAATTCCCAAAGGAACAAAATAAAAATAATGTACAAAGTATCTATTGCATTTTTTATTCGATTATTAATAATTATCAGTAGGTATGTAAATATATTATTGTGCGTTCAATAATAAAAAGTATAAGTATGGCATGTAAGATAATTACAGTTACCTTTAGCATAGACTACGCAATCTACCTTACATAAAATTAAAAAAAAACACTTCACTATGGTTTTGAATATTATAGATTGTAATTGTGTGTATATATTTTTTATGTTTAATAATGAACCAATCTTATATATTTCATATTTAACTAATATAAATACAAAACGACTTCGCCATATTATTAAAAAAAAATATATTTTATGTAAGTTGAAAAATACCTTAAAAGGAAAAAAAAATGATTATTCTCCAATGTCGTGTCTGTTTGATGATGACTCTAATATTTATTTTTAATTATAGCCAATAGATTGCGTAGCACATTCCATATATCTATAAACTGGTTTGACTTACGTAATCCTAAACGTATATAAAAAATGTATGACGTCATTTACAATGAAATGATTTTGCCCCCTAATGTCCAATGATATTGTTTTCTAAATTGTAAACACTGTAAGAATTGCTTTCGTTAATAAAACATCTTTGTTTTGGTGTTAGTAAAAATACACGAGATAAAGAGAACAGACAATTTGAGATTTATTAAAGGTTATAATTATATAAATACCAGTTTAAAATTTTATAATTTATCGTTTAACCTCTTAAGAAATAAGGGGGCTTGACCGTAGATCTGAATTTTTCATACAACTTATGAAAGATCATTTTATATTACAACAAAGTACAATTGAAGCGAACATAAAAAAAGTCTATGTAATAAAAATGCGTTAAAAATAAAATAAAAAAATTAATAAAGCAAAATTAACTATACGTCAGTCGGTTAATCTTAGTCTGATGGAAAAAGCAAGTTTGATACAACCACGAGGACAAATAATGGCGTACATACAAATAAAGAGAATTGATACTTGCTAAGGGCCAAATATCCTTTTTTCTAAATACAATTTAATTCATAACACAATAAATAAAGTATAAATTACTACACATAGTAGCAGGATTATGATATAGATTCAGGAAAATGCCAAAAAGTATTCAGGAAATTGTCATAAACGAAATTAAAGAAAGTGACAAATGATAAAAATCAATGTCACTCACAATAATATTATTTTAGTGTTATTACTTAAATTCCGGTTGGTGAACTAAAATAAATTCGCACAATAACACCGTCATTACTTGTCTCTCTCGCTCGCGCAGAAAATTATTGCGTTCTCGCTCACACGGGAGCGGACACCGTTGAGAGCATAGATTGTAAACCTATAATGTTTTTGTCATCTGACAATTGGCACAAAGGTCAATGTACGAAATTCTTTCAGTTCGGCAACCAGAGCATAGTCCCATTTAATTGTTTTCACTAATAATTTAGAAATTATTAGTACTAAGTTTTAAGTTAGACGTTATGTTACGCTTACCATTTAAGATAGGTCAAGAGAAATATTTCAAAATCGATACAACCTCTCTATAATTTTAAATACATATAAACGTAACTTAATTATTCACGGATAAAGTTCCTTGTGATTGTATCGTACTTGAGTACGAAACATCGATATAGAATCAGTCTTAACTTACGCTTAGTCTATATACGACTAAATTATAATATTATGTACACTTTAAATATTTTTGATCTTCAAAACTAGAACCAGACATCACCGCTAGCAGCGTCAAGATTATTTACAAAAAGTACAATTAATATACCGGGTTCCTATAAATCCTCTACGACCTCTTACTCGCGTATATTTATTCACAGTCGCGTGTAACTGAATCTCTCAAGACATATATTGGCATAACAATTTCGCGCGACCGTATTTTTTTTAAAGTTTTGTCATCTTTAATTTGAAAATTGCTGTATTATAAAAATAATAATGGGGATTTCGAATAAAAAAAAAATGAAATGCCGTTTCCGAAATCGTACCAGTGGACAGCTTGACTCGATTCAGTTGCATGCGCTTATGTATATATATTTTTTGTTACTATTAGTAGTGAGGGTAAAGCGTAACTGCTATTTATCCTCTATATTTTGGCTGATAAGCAGTTGATATAAATATGTCAATACGAAAGTATTGTTATTTTTATAAAATTGAAAATTAGAAATAAAATTTAAATTCGAGTATATTGAAAAGTTTTTTTATGCGTATTCGGTCAGCAAGACCGAATACGCATAAAAATTAATTGCTTAATCCACTACCCTCATATTCGCTTTTGAACTATCTGATATTTCAGTTTATCCTTGCTATCTTTAACCTATTATGCCAAATTATAAAAGTATGCTACTATTATCAGAGTAAATTTTGAAAACTGTCCGTTAAATATGGGAAACCGGTATATATTTAAAAATCGAATAACGGAAACACAGAAGAGTATTACAAAAACATACAATGCGCGGTAAAAAATTTGAAGTACCATACATACATACACTGAACGTGAAATAAAATCATTCGCTATCTAATTCGATCATAATTTACAAGTAATATTTACAAGATCATTAAATAAATACACGATTTGGCTGTTACCTTCCATTTTTCCTAAACTTTCTTTATCTCTTTGCTTCCTAATCCGAGAATATATAAAAAAAATCGAAATCCACACTGTTATTGTCGACCACTTTATCTCTCGACAACGAAATACGCCATTAAGAAAATAAATTAAACATTTCACTGCGTATTTTCATTTTTTTTTAATTTGTTGATAGTCTATAGTCCGACCGTTTCAGTATAGTCCATTCATATCACAGGAGCGCGCTCTACAGCACGCACATTTCGCGACCGTCACTTGCAATGACTAGGCTTTAAGCATGCACTCTCATCGGTGTTGTGACGTCGCGTCACTTTCGTACACACTATAAGTGTAGCGACACATCAGGCGGTTAAGACGCTGCGGTAAAAAAATTGCAGCTGTATAGATCATCGTTCATGGCATAACTACATTTGAGAAAAAATATTATTACGATATACAAGATCATTAACTTTAAATCGCTTTAATTTGTTAATATATCTCCAAACACTTTTTTACACGCATTACAACAATATATATCAGTTATATTCACGTTACTAACTAACTTGATCGTCAACGTGCCGTTCAAATACACTTGTAAATGTGTTTATTAAAATTAAATATTTTATTATCCAATTTAATTAATTCAATATAAGGTTTTGGGTCAAACTGTTCATGACATTAGTATACATACTAGGTTACTTTTGAACAGGTTTTTGGCTCATTGTTATTTGAGATTTTACTCCGTATCTTTTTTCAATGTTTTAGAAATATTTATTCATCAACTGTTGAAGGTTTTTAATGTTATAATTTGAAGATGAATTAGTCATTGAACGAGGAAAAGTTATATACCTTTGAGGTACAAAATTCGCTGCCGATTATCCACGTGATGTGTCACTACCTCTACGATGTATCGTTGGAAACAAAATAAATAGTGTCAATTACGTACGTGCGGCTTACACTATAATAAATTATTTGCACAACAACGCATAATCCCTGCTGCCCCTTAGAACAGGTCGGTGACAATAGTTCCGAACCACGCGCACACGATCGGCAGAGCGTAGGAAAAGAGCGCACTGTGTAGGGAAGGCCTATCCGCCGAATCTGCGACAGGTTGGTCTCTACCCGGTTCTTGACCGGCCCGGTGATCCGTGTCGCCGGGCTGGTCGTCCGTGACCGGAACGTCTTCGATTCGTCCTCGTGTTTGAACGTTGTTGGTGCCGGGCGTTTCGAGGATTTTGGGAACGAATGGCTCCTCGGAGACGGGCGGTGGACGATTTTCTATTTCGCCCTCGGTCGAGTCTACGACTGGTGTGTTGTCTCCCGAACCTGCAATGAATATAAATACGTTTTACAAATACTAGGAACACGTCAGGTATGCCTAGTAACACAACAGTAATAAAAACCCAGTAAGGGGGGTCGGATATTTGAAAAACCAGCGTTAGAATGCTTCACCCAACCATGAACCTTCTGTAGTACCAACATCCTCAACCCAGCGATCAACTCAAAAGCCGGCCACTGATAAAGTACGACTTCAAACACCTTTCAAACAGACATAACTAAAGTTACCTTCAGGATAATCGTTGCCACCGTCACGGTCCTCATCATCGTCAGGAAGGTGGTCATCAGTATCGTCGGTGTCATCTCCGGACCCAGACCCTGAACCACCGTTGTCAACGAACTCATTCGCTGAAGCCGCCGCTGATTGGAGATCTTCCGCTGTTAGACAAGGACACGGAAAGCCATCATCGCCATCATCATTTTCAGCCTAATGACCCTCAGCTGGGCATAGTCCTTCCTTTGTTTCTACCTCTGGCCCCCCTTCCTTTGTTTCTATCCCTTGCCAGTATTAAAAGTAAAGTAATTCATCTCAATTTACATAAAAATTATTGCCACTGCATCATACATTGCGAAGTTTAAAATTTGGACTTAAATTGCGTCGCACGTTGAAAGGGTATCACCCAATGACTGTGTTCGACAACACTAAAATCAACCTATTACATAAAATAATTAAAGAACTGCTCTTTTCCTGATTATATGACGCCACACACACACACACCGGGGGAGGGAGTTAAAAATCGTAAAATTCGTGTGACGTCGTTTATGGAGGACCCCTATGAAGGCAATAAGAAATGATTTTTAAGAATGAACCGTTAGTAAGAAGTTTAGGTAAAAATTAGAACGTACTTAGTATACTGTTTGGCAAAACGTCAAGTTTGCACAAAGATTGCTATTAAGGCTTTGATGAATTCTGTTCTTTGGTTAGTAAACTCACCGGAGTCCTTCCATTGCACTTCGACGCCGTTGTAGGCGTCCTTGAGGCGGGCGGTGAGAGCTCTCAGAGCGTCCAGAGAAGCGGTAGGGGGCGCGGGCGCAGGAGGGGCTCTTAACTCGGGGTTGGACGCCAGGGCCGCGCTTCCGTCCCCTGCGGCTATCGATGTGTAACTAAGGAAGACAATAATACACTTTATAGACGCAAAATTTCAGATTACAACATAAATAAATAGAATTTCAGAGATTTCTTTCATTATCGTTTGCCTTACGCGGAGGAGTGACTACTGCCTACTCATCGGAGTATATTATCTGTGCATACCTTGTGTCTGGCATGATAATACCCTACCTACCTTTATATCCTTTTAGTGCATCCCTTCCTTTACTCTTATCTAATTAGAGGTAGTGATACGCTTGCAGTCTTTTGGTCTGCAGCCGAAATGGGTCGGCACGTCCGGGTACCAGTACCTCTCTGAGATTAGCGCGTTCAAGCAAACAAACAAACTCTTCAGCTTTATATATTAGTATAGATGATAGCTATATAATAATAATTTTTACAATACAAATAATAATAAGTAGACATCAAAACAGACATATAACAACTTTACCTCCGAAAAAGGGTTTCCATAGTAATTTAGCCCAAAAAGCAAACAAACAGACTCTTCAGCTTTATATCTTATATATAAAATACTCGTGTCACAATGTCAGTTACCGTACTCCTCCGAAACGGCTTGGCCGATTTTTATTAAAATTTTATACGCATATTCAATAGGTCTGATAATCGGCTACTAGCTATTTTTCATACTCCTAAGTGTTAAGGGTTGCCCACGCGAACGGAGACGCAGAGCGTAGCTAGTATTAGTAAAGATACTGATTTTGAAATTCAACATCATAATAGATTCGCCTTATCGTTCCTGGAAGAAGTACTTAGGCAAATGATTAGTATTACCCGACCAACGTAAATTACCACCTGAACGATGACAAAGCGCTGTTGAATAATGGCTCTCATATTTCGCAGTATCTCTTGATATTGCCGATGGGGATAAAGCACAGACATTTGATTTAAGGCACGCTTTGTTTGAGCAGACGAATAATAAGTACAGAGGGTTAGTTTTTCATGATTATTAATATAGATTACAAAAGAAATGTATTTAATTAACAGTAAAGAACGTTCTTAAAGAAATGCAGTGTTATATTTATTTTACACTTTACTTTGAATATTATAATTAATAAATAAAATGTTCCTTAATTGCGTTGAGATTTGATTTACCCTACCGATTTTGCTTTTTATAGAATAGGAAGGCTAAAGAGTTATGTCTATATGGAATATGGCAGACAATTCTAGACTTTTTCAATTCTTATTACAAAGAAATTTTGCGTTGCTATACTTATCCAATATTGAAACAAAAATTTAATTAGCGTAAGAAAAAATATTAACTATCGTGTTTTATTTTCAGTGTCAAGGTGGCTCCAGCAAATTTTATTCATCTTTCATGAAATGTATAAATAAATATATATATTAAGTTGCAACGAGCAACTTAATTAAATTGATAATTTACACAGATTCCTATTTACAATATGGTCAATTTAAACAGATTCCTATTTACAATATGGTCAATTTAAACAGATTCCTATTTACAATATGGTTAATTTAAACAGATTCCTATTTACAATATGGGTAATTTAAACAGATTCCCATTTACAATATGGGTAATTTAAACAGATTCCTATTTACAAAATGGTTAATTTAAACAGATTCCTATTTACAATATGGGTAATTTAAACAGATTCCTATTTACAATATGGTTAATTTAAACAGATTCCTATTTACAATGTGGGTAATTTAAACAGATTCCTATTTACAATGTGGTCTACAAAGATAAAAATGAGTTTATTTATTTAAACGTCTTTGCGCGTCTACGAGGTTTGAAAATAGATGTTTGTTTATATCTGTTAATTATATAGAGAAATTGTAATCAATATCAGTTAGCAAACAATTTACAATATACTTAACTCAAACAAATAATTTTAATTGATGTTTTTGTGTCGTGTTATGATAATATTTAATAGCTTGATTTCCGCAAAGTAAAGCATGATTTTATCAATATTTAAAATATTATTTAAGAGTAAGAAACTTAATATTACAACCCGCAATGCCAAGATGTAACGACTAATTTTATCCTTTAGAATTTGTTATACCACAAAGAGAAGACTAGTACAGGAAATTCTTGTATTTATTCCCCCATTGTGAGTGTGAATTGAAACTAAATTGGATTCGTTTGGATCATGAATCCACACGGTATATCGGTTCACTTAACCGTACCAAATTCTCGCTCTATTCTAAGTGGAGTGTTCCGGGGTGATATTAGGATTTAATTTAGTAAATCTTAAGGTTTAATTAAGTAAATCTTAAAATTTTGATTGACTTTGAGTACTTTATATGAGCAACAATGGCTTGTAAGTAGTGTTAGTAAAAAAAGAAATGAGTCTACGAGTATATCACAGCATTGGCCTATCAAGACTTATCTATGTTTATATATTAAAACACAAGTTAATTTATAGGTATCAATTGCAATGATCAAACAATGCAAATACATTTATTGAAATCTATTTACATTGCAACTGATGTAACTAATTTGGATTCATTCGGATGAAAAATTAACTGAATCACTGGACCATTAAATAGAGCCGAATTTTGTAAATATTGATACGTGAGCGAGTTAAAATTTTACAGGGAATTTAATCCGCTACTCCTAAATAGAAGCTTATTACGCTGTTTTGTGTTGAAATAAAATTTAAAGAGCTGTATGGTCGCGTTTCCAATTTATTTATTACTGAGTTTCATACATTTCGCTCTTCTGGTAAAAAATATCACATTGAAGAATTATTTAAAAAATCTACAACGGTAGTTATGTTATATAGAGTTAAAAATGAGTAAAATCTTATATATTTCATATTTTCACAGAAAGATAATAAGTTTAAAAATAACATTCTCTCCACCACTGCTTAAAAAATTATCGATAATAACTTTGAATCCAACCATTCATAGTAATATATGGCACTGACTATTTAACATTATTGATCTTTCGCTTTTTAGAGATGTTATTAGTATTTAAGTTTCCTAAGATACTATTTTAGCAAATAATATTTATTAGATAATAAGATTTCAGCATGGTATCATCTTAGCATACATATTTTAATGTATTTTGCATTTGAATGTTGTGTATGCCTATATACGGCTTGTCACATAGAACATAAAAGCTTGTAATATTCTTAAAATTAAGTTTGTGAACACGCTGTTGGCGTACCTAATAAAATAAAATAAAATAAAATAAAATAAAATAAAATAAAATAAAATAAAAAATTGCCTTGGTTACAACATAATTCAAAAAACATTCTTTTTTAAGAGACACGAAAGAGGTTAATTTACGCCTAAACACACATATATAAACTATACCTAATAAAATTGAAGAATAACTTATACCTAGATATAAGAACAAATGACATAGAACAGCATATTTACTGAACTACAGGATAATTTTGGAATGTTATTATCATATTCCAGTAAATTATTTTTAGGAAACACACCAATAATAAACAGTTTTTATCACCATTAAAGTTAGACAAAAAAATAATAAAAAAGAATCTTCCTATTGCCTAAAAATTGATATTCAAAAACTATCAAAGGCCCTTCACTGCGACTGACATGGTCAGAGTACATAAAGGTAAATACTGGAGAATATTTAAAAAATAGTATACTTAATGGCTTTATTAATTTCGTTTCACAAGGGTTTAGGGGTTGAATAAGTGATGTTACCGTAGAAGAAAACTAATTTTCTAGATGTATTAGAACAGGGAACTTGCATATTAGTTGACACGTGCTTCAAGCTCCTTGGACAGATACATCATGCAAAGGGTCATGGCACTATTAAAGCCACCAAGTTCAATTGCCGGTGCCAAATTATCAAAAACTGAGGTTCGACAAACAAAATCATTGCTAGATTACAAATACATATATATTGAGAGGGTTATAAGACGATTCAGGGAATTTTATACGCCCAAACAACACTCGGTGATAAATAGTAATAAAAGTACATACTTTTAAATGACACGATCAAGTACATAGTTCATGTTCTTGTCATTATTATTGCATGTGCTCTAAATCTAAAATATCGGAGTTTTTATTTATTTTATTCAATACCTAACTTATCATTTACATAATGTAATGAGGTGCCAAGGTCAACGGTATGATCAAGTTAAAGACAGTAATAATTGAATTAACTATACCACTATTTAGATTTTTCAGGTATTTAAAAGAATTAGATGTTAAATAAGTTAAAAAAAGAAGAGAGATCTTATAATTTTATAATCTTATAATTAATGAAATTTATTCATAACAGTCTCCAGGGGGTGCGTCTAGTATGTATCCGACAACGAGACAAATCCACCACGGGTACGTGATCCCGGACTACCTAGCTTCTCATTCTACTTCATCTTCCCTGACAGTAATATCCGCATCCTTTCCTCTCTGCCTTTATATCCTTTTACTTCATCCCTTTTCTTGACTTCTGTATATCTAATTAGAGGCAGCGTCACCCTTGCAGTCCTTTTGGTCTGCAGCCGAATTGGGCCGGGGTTCGTTCGGGTACCAACCACATGAAATCGACGTGAAGTGGCAGGAATGTTGTCACGTCAACTGATGTTATTGTTGTTTTATTCCACCGGTCTGAACTCAGATCATGTAAGATTTTAATGATCGAACAGATCAAAATTTTAAACTTTTGCATCTAAATTTTATCTTAATCCACGACACTTCTCTGGAAGGTATTACTTTCAAACACCTTAAGAAAAAGTTCTCAAATCGACTGTATATATTTTTTTATACCCCTCTAGAAATTAAAAAAATGTAGCCAAAACCAAAAAAATATATAGTCCTGGGTCTACTCACACATGACTCGTCTGAACAATAAACCTAATATCGCAGGTAGAAACTCGAATGAATATAAGTTATAGTTCTTTTGTCAACATTTCGTTCGCCCTGTCGTCAACGTTATCCTTAAATTTCAATCCTCTACTTTGGGTTGCCCCCCCCCCCGCTATTGGGTCATTGGCTATGGCTACACTATTGCTCCTCGCGCGCTCTTTTCCTGAAATAGTACCGAAAGTTTGTAATTAAGGATACATCATTTGCGGCGGTACCGCCCCTAAAATCAGTCCATATGTTTTCACTGTAAAGGTCGGTGCCAACTTTCAGTGAACCGAACATTAGTTGTGAACATTGCAGGGCCAAGATTACTATGTAGATAAATTATTACATCCACAATTTACGTGAATAATGACATGTAGCGATAGATAAACGCAAGCACTCCGCATAAATCAGCTGTACACAACTTTTGATAGCGTTTGTAATACGCCTGCTATAGGAAAATTAATCTCCTTCAGAACGTACATATACTATATTAGTCCCCACAGAGGCCACACCTTTTTTTCATCTAAACACGGTATAGAGTAAGGAGGCCGTAGTTTAATCAGTGGCCGGCATTTGTCGATCGCTAAGATAAGTAGCTCTTACTGCAGTCGGGTGATAGATGGATGATCAATTCTTAAACTGTTTTTCAAAACAGGTTTTGCACGTAAAACGGTGGGTTCCGATTAATGTCACTGAGGAATATTAATCGTGAGTCGGCAGTTTTTCATCTTTACTCGTCTCACAGCCACACTGGAATATATCGCTAGGAAGATGCTATAATTATAATATATATGTTTACTATTAGTGTAAGGGTTATTAGTGTATAGATTTTTAATTTTATACAAATGCGTTGCATTAAATGTCTATTTCTTTCTTTATATCTCACTGAAAATATAAGAATATATACGAATTGATCTGCTCGGCTGACTCTAACTAGAGTCCGCTATTGACATAATAAAATTGGATAGGACTAATAATTTTCAAGTGCAAAGTCTGTAGTTGTTCGACATCCAAACCTTAGTTGCAATTGAAGGCGTCATAATTAACCAGTCTAGTCCTGACTCCGACAGATATTATAGTCGCTACACACGTATCGATAAATCGTTGCGAAAAAGAGGAGGTCGTGGCCTAATTAGGCGGTCGGCATTTGAGTCGATCGCTAAGTTAAGTTGCTCTGGCTGTGACCGGGTGATAGATGGGTGACCCTTTCTAGCACTGTTTTATATTTGATATCCGACCTCCTCCGTGTTTCGGAAGGCACGTAAAACAGTGGGACCCGATTAAACACACGGGTATCGTCTATTTTCTATATAATCATACGTGAAGCGAAAACTTTCGGTTCCATTTACGAAAATTGCGCGGACGGGGGGGGGGGGGGGAGAAAATTTGGCACAATCATTGTGTGAATGCAAATATGAATTTGCGTACTTAAAAGATGTTTTTTTTCACTGAAAGAGACAACAGGCTGCCACCCAGCCTCGCTGGTGACCATTGCTTCCATAATGCCCGCAAGCGAGAGGTCCCTGCCTATTTCTGACACCAATGAGTGTCGTTGTGAGGTTCAGACTAGACATTCTACCAGTGTGGTGCACCGTTCCCATGGGCACCCATACTCTTGCCATCTAGCAGTAGCAAAAGATCTAAGACTCCTAAATTATTCCAGAAACATTTACAAACATTCTAATTGTTTCCCAATATAAGATGGGTACATGAAAAAAGGAAGGTTGAAATTTTTTGAAGGTTACGGAACTCTATCAAATCGGGTTAAAATCGCTTACCAAAGGTTCCTTCTTCCTCGCCGGCTTGGGTAAGGGCGGTGTTTCCGAACCCTCGGTGTCCTCATACTCGTGAGGCGGCCGCGGCGGTACCATCATGCCGAGGTCGCTGAACTTCTTAGGGGGCAACGGGGGAGGGGGGGACGAATTTTCGGGATTTAGCTTAGAGCTCGGTTGGGGACGCTGTCTGATTGTGCTCGTGTCTGTATTCTGATAACATGAAAAATAACCAAATAAATGAACCAGGTTATCCAAGTTTGCAGGGCATAATGTCCTCTAACATATTAGATATGGACAGGACAGAACATTAAAACAATATTGTTTATTATTGTCTGCTTTTTGTCAATTATTGTTATTATTTATTCATTCATTCAGAAAACAATATGCAATTACAAATTAAATTACACATTTAAGAAATCAAATTAATCAAATTCGATATTGGCAATGGGCAGCACGGTCTTACACTTGTATTTATCATATTTATGTTTTATGATCAGTTACAAGCATTATACTTGGTTGGAGCCACGACACGATTGAACTTTGTATGAGTGATGTGGGTACAACTGGATGCGACACCACCCCTAGCAATTTTGGGCATACCCAAAAAATATATCTAGTGTTACTTTAAATAGCCCACAATAATTCTATACCTGTCGCGATAGCCTCGGGGATTTGGGGGCCGGTTCCGGGGGTAGCGTGACTTGTAGCGGGCCGTTGAATACATTCTTCACCGCATCGGCGCCGGTCTCCGGCTTGTCCTGCACCGGTTCCTTACATTTCCCCTTCGCGTCCTCCGTTCTAAGCGAGGCGATTTTGGGGAAGTCCTGGACGGTGGTGAAGGGGTCGTCCTTGAAGGTGTCGGAAAAGGGATCCGCGTCGTCGAAGGGGGGACCTACACAGATTAGAACTTTCGTAATATGGTTAGAAGAAAAGAAACCTTACACTCTGTAGAAAAACGGGTCGCAGATCCGTTGCCGGCTTTTGATTATGTTCTTCCCTTGAAGGCCCTAAGTCCCATCGGTATCTAATTTATATTTATTATATATTATCTATTATATATTTATCCATTGCTATCATCCTCCACAGCCCTCGGGAGACCATATTTCTACCTTTTTATCTCTTCTATAACTTTGGGTCCATTTCCATCCTTTTCTTTCCTCGTCATAGAACCTCCTAATTTCCTATTGGAATGAAATTCCATGAGAAAGGAAATTATTAAAATCTCGCACTATACCAGTTTTACAGCGCTCACAACCCAATAGAGGTGCTACATGAGGAAACCCGCCGAGGCGTCATTGTCTCATCTAAATATGTCATTGTAGATTTGCATAACTGTGATCCTGTGACGCCTGTCACTGTGGCAAAGAGGGTTTTTAGTGGGTATTCCAGTAATCAGCCGGCGAGTCCCACACTCTTAGTCGAGACTGTACCAGAGACAGGAGACAGTGTCGTTGGGGTTGCGTAAATGCATTTTTCAGATTTAAAAAATCTATACTCGATTGTTGCGTAGTTACTGCAATGTAATATAAAGGTTTTTGGGGTCATTTACATTTACTTTTAAATTGTGCTTATAATGGATGGAAGTTTCCAAAAGTTTTGCATATTTTAACATTTCTTTATAATAATTATTATGTCAGGTTCGTAGTGATTGTATTACATATAAAGACTCTCGACTCAAGATGGCGGCTATCCATCAACAACGTGATGTGATCAGAAACATTAGTGCCAAATTTGAACACGAGATGGCGTTTATTATATATAGATCGCACTAATTAAATTTCCACGCAAAGTTTCAATATAAGAAGGCACATAAATGTTTCCTAATTTCGTTATCTAATTACTATGATCAAAGAGATATTAATATGGAGGATAAGTGATATTTCGTCATCTAATTACTATGGAGGAGGTCGTGGCCTAAGCAGTGGTCGACATTTGAGTAGATCGCTGGGTTAGGTATCTCTTACTGCGACAGGGTGATAGTTGGGTGACCCATTCTAGTACACTGCTTTATATTTGATATTCAACCTTCTTCGTGTTTCAGAAGATACGTAAAACAGTGGGACCCGATTAATGTCACTAAGTGGTATTAGTCGTGAGGTTGCGGAGATCGTGGGGGTTCCAAGAATGACGTCAGATGGCAATCGGTCATCTTAACTCGCTCTACAGCCACATCCTCTGCAATCTATGCGGACCCTGGTACTAGACCGGGATAACGCTAGAAAGAAGAAGAAGAATTACTATGATCAAAATTATTAAGCTATAAAAATAATACCAGTCTCCAAGTTTTGATTACTCCGTTACCTAATGAGAGAATTCAGGCAATTTACGACGCTAATAGAGCCATTTCAATAAACGAAAAAAATGTGTTTTCAGAGTCGTTCAAACTTTATAACAGTCTTTTTTTGTTATTTACAATATTTGTAAAATTATGTATGTTGTTTAATTTTGTATAAGTATTTGATATTAAGGAATTGATATGATCCGACTAATATCCTTGGTGTCAGTCTCAATTGCTGTCAGTTTGCACGCCGCCTATCACTATTGAAAAGTAGTGGCAGCTTAATTCCTGACACATACAATTTTTTACTACAACCCAAAACCACTACTTCGTGCGCGTTGCGTTCAATAATTAGGTCCAATACCGAAGGTTTTTAGTTCTATTCTGAAAAACTTTATTGTCTTTCTCTCTTGATAAAAATTATCGACCTTACGTAAACACACCATACAGATAGCATTAATGAAAAAGGTTGAAAAATATCAATTTGTAGGGAAAAGGTGACACAAAATTTGGAAAAAAAATGAAGCTTCACAATCTCACCCGCCTCTATAGGCTGCTTACTATCAGGTAGGTTATGTATGCTTCGCTTCTATCTTATTTACATACAACTGTTTTGTGAGACAAGTTCTTCATACTTTATGTACATGTGATGCTTGTATCTGTACTAAACAATAGTGTTAGCCTGGGATAGACATTTATGGCGTCAGGGTCCTACATCCAGCGCTGGGCTGACAGAGGTTGAAGATATCAAGGATGATGCCAAGTGAGCCAGTATGTATTTTTCTAGCTTGGAAACCCTAGGAAGTCTGTATAAATTAATTTCAAAAACATGATACATATATTACATTCACAATACAAAGCAAGGTCGCTCAAGTCCGATCAGATGTCCTTTTCATGCGTCATTCGTAATATTAACATTTTTTATTGGTGATTTCTACAAAATGAAACGCGTAGCATTATAGTTGCAAATAAATTTCTGATTTGTATTTGCAAACAATGTAAATTAAAGATGTTTCTTTAGTATGGCTATAGCTTGTTAGCCATGCTGCTGCTACAAAAGAAACACTATAATTTTTTTTTCTTTAAATTAGCGTATTGTGTCCCACTGCTGAGCATAGGCTTCCCAATTCTCGGTTCACTTTCCTCTTTCCTGCCATAACAACTTCCCCGCAAGGACACCTAAATGGGCGCGCCACCTCTTCGTTGGCTCGAATGATCATCGGCGGCCATTGTGGGCACACAGAAATCGCATTACTTCAGATTTGCTGCCTTCTTCCCCGCAACCATTACACCGGTGATGGAACGCAGGGCGGTGTTGTGAACTCGACCTAATATTAATGAATAATGAATATTAATGAATAATAAATAAGCATTATTTATTATTAATTAATTAACTTTTTGAAAACTGTATTGATTACAACGATTTGCAATTTGATTCAGAGATGCACTAAAAAAATAAGTTCAAACAGTGAAGGTCACATGATGCTTTCACCATCTCCAAATCGGATAAAAAGAAGAAGAAGCATAAGAGGAAGGAGAGCTACGCTATTTACATTTACAAAGTGCTCACAGTCACTGCCAGCCATAATCCTTCCTTGATAAATGGGCTATCTAACACTGAAAGTACTTTTCAAATCGGACAAGTATCTCCTGAGGTTAGCGCTTTCAAGCTAACAAGCTCTACAGCTTTATATATTAGTATAGATTTCAAAGAATTTTTTACCAGAACTTATTAGTCCTAAATGTAATGAGTTCTTTACATTATAAAATTTGACAATATCTCATGGTGACGAGGTCTATTAAAATACGGGATTACCGACCACGCTACAAAATTGCGAGAAATGTGACGTGTCCGGCCTTGGCCGTCCCTGATAAAAAACTGACAATTAAACCGCTAATTAAATAACACCATTGAACAAATCGCACGTGAATCACGATCTGTTTGTTGGGCGCCCGTGTTGTGGTTCCAATAGGAGCGATTTCGTACCGGTCATTAATTAATTATTTATTTCCGGTAATAGCAATATCGGAAAATGTAACCATAGTTATTTATTACTTACTACCTGTGGTTCGCATTTGATTGATTCGTTTTTATTAAAAAAAGGGTTTTAATTGTTCGCGCGGAACCGTAAATTCCTTTGTGAAAATAAAGCATTCTATGTTATTATATCATTATTATAATATCAAATATCTGTATAGTCATTTGAGTCAATAAAAGGGGTTTACTGCGAAATGGAACGGAACTGTTTGATTTTTTGTATACCTTTATTTTAGTGTATACATTTTTCTCAAAAGTCACAATGGTGAACGTTATTGTGGACTAATTAAGGTCACAAAAATCTGCTGTTCGTGAATATCAGATAAACTGTAAGTTTTCTCAATTAATTAAACTTCGGATCTCTAAATTAAACGTACTTTTTCAAAGTTTTGAGCTATTTGAATCCTTATATGTATCTCAGAAAAGGTGGCTCTTAGGAACAAGTATTGATACATTTTCTATAGATAATTATGTGATATACAGTTCTTACCCGAACGACATTATGATAAACTTACTGTTTACCTAAAATCACAAAAATTGATTCTTGTGACTTTTTTTCGAAAACATTTGTAAAGCTAAAATAAAGGTATATATAAAACCATTCATTTAACATTATATAATAGACATTAATTGGTAATAATATAATTTAAGACATTAAATTAAAATAATTTCGGAAAAATATTTTTATACAAACGCCCTAACAGGGTAACATGTAAAATTATATTAAATTATATCAAAAAATCAGCCAGTTCCATTTCATTCCGCAGTGAAATGCTTAGATGACTGGCTAGTAAGTGAAATTCCAGTCAAAAAAAGAGACAGACAGACAGACAAAATTTGGTCTTTTATTATATGCACCGAATGAATGCTATTATGCATTTAGTGAAAGAATTTTACGTGGTTAACAACAAACACGTCAATGGATCGTATTTGTTAAATGTAAACAAAAATGTAACAGGAATTGATATCCGATATTTGCGGACGAATTCGCGGGCACAGCTAGTCAGTAATAGAATTTGAGTGCACTGCTTTCAATGAGTCATAGGAAATGAGTGCATTGCTTTGAGTCAGATATAGAAATTTAGTCCTCTGCTTTGGGTTTTTCTTACAAGGGGTAAACTGGTAGGTGGTTCACGTTAGTGACTACCGACGCCCATGAGGACATTTCCTTTATTACCAGACTAGCAATTATTGTGGAAGGCTATACATCTGGACTTTATAGGGCCCTGATGGGGTAATCCCAATACGGTCCAAAATAAATCCCATTTGGGAAATCCCAAACGTAAAAGTTATAACTGATAGACAGTTCCAAGAGTGGCCTAATTGGGAAGTCCCAAAGTAAAAATAAGAATTGGACACAAGGTCCCCCTTTGGGTCCCGGTAGGGATATACATGCGAAATGTGGACCAATAGGGGATTCCCCCATCGGGGCTCAGTGGGGTTTCCTCAATCTGCGGTCCGTTTTGGGCATCCCAATGGAGGCCCAGTAGGTCGTTGATAAAAATATCTAGTCGGGCAGGAGGCTGGCAGATACGTTACATTTACACGTTGGGTTTACAGCACCGGCCACTCTCACAAACCGAACGAAACACAAGTGTTACGCAACTATTGGTTGAAAGTTCTTTTAAAAGAAGTCTACCGTTTTATAAGAAATCTTGTTAATTTTAAGAACATAAAAGGACGTTTAACAAATAATCAATGTATTTAACAAGGTCTTTAGTATATTCTATCCGTTTATTATTTGCGAAGTAGACGGTAAACTAGCCACATGGTCGATTGCGCAACATAACAAATCCCCTAAGAATGTTGTTGAAGGACGAAGTTAGTACTGAAGGACGAATTTCCCATTTATTACAGCTGTAATGTTTTGGTCGTGGAATTAATCCGGATCCTGTGGACCCACAATGGTGACAATAGGATGGGGCGGGCACGAATTTTTCAGGATCCCACACTCGTGACGCATATATAAATCATATTTCAAATAATTTATTCAGGTTTTTTTTATTCACATGACGTATGATCTTTAAAATGGGGTGATTATTTATAAAATTGGACATACAATTTTTTATACTAAGGCTAATTTTTCGTCGTTCGTTTTTTTTCCAATTTCGAACGTGAGTGGTATCTGAGCGTGGCCAGTATTTTTGTTTCTTGTAACATTTATTTGGACATCTGCACCACCAGGGGGCTCACATATGCGTCGCCGGTCTCTATAGAGGAATTTGAGCTATAGGTTACTCTCACATACCGAGCGAAACGCGATCACAATACTATCACTTGACGTGACAGCATTGCCGCCACTTCAAGCCGATTTTATGGACGTGCCGGCATAATATGCCTCCAAAGAGTGGATCTGCCTTTTTATCTGTCAGAAAACTGCTTAGATCCTCTACGGGCTAGCAAATGCTTATTTAGAGTTATATGAAAACAAAAAGTTAAAAATTTAATTTTATATGGAAAACGATCAACAACTGAGTAGAATGTTCCAAAATAAAAAGGGGACGAAGAGACTTGAAATTTTCCAAGTTGATAGAACAAGCTAATTGCATTAATAGAATGGATTCTTTAAAAAAAAATTACATAATTTGAAAGAAAATTCTGAATTTGACTCAGACAAAAGTTAAGAAGAGCTTAAAAAGAGCAGAGTTGCAATAGCAACTCTTCTTCTGAAATGAATTAATATTTTAATCTGTCAGGAGACTGTCTCGTTTTTTGTATGTCGAATAGGCATGCGCTTGACTTCTGTCAGACTCGGTCTTAAGTGTTGATGCTTAGAATGAACCTATGCCCTCTTACCTTAAAGATACCCATGTTATAATAAACCGGGAACACAGACGCCGGAAGAGTGAATGATGAAGCCAAACGCTTCGCACTCCAAAGAGTGTCAAAGGCACAGGGGTGGAGACCTAAGCGCCATCTGGTGGTTCGGTAGGGAAAAAGCGACGAAGGAATGGAGTGGAGTGGAGTTCATGTGCATACTCTCCAAGATACAGCCTGTAATAAACGGAGAGAAAAGCAACTTTACGGTCCCTCAAACTTATGGCGTAACATTAACAGAATGCGTGCTGCAAATACCATCTAAGAGAATATAAAAACCTGAATATTGCTTAAAAGTGATGCTTCGGACAAAGTTATCTATTAATATAAATAAAAATTCTTTATTAAAATGTATGTACACGCATAACTTCCGAACGACTGCACCGAAATTGATAATATTTTTTTGTTGTGTTTGTTATTTTTAGGATAAGATTTGTGTGCTTAAAAATTTCTGTTTGGTATGAGGAATTTTCGAAAATATTGGGAAAAGAAATGGGACCGGGAACAGAACGGGAAAGGGAACGGAAACGGAAATCATATATCATATAGGGAATCGTATCAATCATATATAATAGAATGTAGTAAACTGCCGAGTCCGCACGGAATATATGGGAAAATATAAACACAGGGTCGTTTGTTCCTAAGGTTGCTAACTTAATACCAGTGTAATAGATACAAGCCGACTGATACACAAACGTATACATAATTTTAAATATACAAATACACATATGTAGCTACACCCAGACTCGAGGGGGAATCGAACAAACAGGTCTGGAGTGAAAGGATCACAGCCAATTGCGCCTACGGGTCAGTCAATAATATTATATATTAATAATTTGAATAATTATCCATTACTTTGGATTTTAAAAAATTGGATAATTATCCATTACTTTGGCTTTATTTGCTGTAATGGGTACGAATGTGACTAGTATAGCCAAAGTTTGGTCATGCTTATAGCAATTGGCGTTCTGCGGCAAGATTTGCTAATTCTTCAAAAGATTTACTATTTTCAGTAATCATTTTCGCCTGTGATTTCAGTCCTTCCCGAAAATGGCCACCGGGAAGTCTCACAAACCGAACGAAACGCGACAACAACACCATCACTAGACGTGACAGCATTGCCGCCAATAAGTTAAGGCTTTTGTCATCATGAGACACTCGTGTGATAACCTTGGGCAAATGGGCAGTCGGGGTACCCGATTATGACACCAATGGTTACTAGGGACGCGGACGCCCACAAACGATTGCACTAACAAAACGGGGATAAATGGGCTATCTAATACTGAAAGAATTTTTCAAATCGGACCAATACTTTCTGAGATTAGCGTGTTCAAGCAAACAAACAAACTCTTCAGCTTTATATGTATATTAAGTATAGCTGCCCGTACTACCCGTACCCTATACAAGTATAAAACAATTGCTATACTTGTATATAGTGTTTTACATACATAAATATACTTTTCCTTTACCCAGCGTTATCCCGGTCTAGTACCAGGATCCGCTTATATTGCACAAGGGTTTGGCGAGTTAAGATGTTCTAATATTATCTGACGTCATACCCGGAACCCCCACAATCTTACAATATCACGACTAATATCACTCAGTGACAATAATCGAAACCACGTGCCTTCAGAAAAACGAAGGAGGTCGGATATTTGAAAAACCAGAGAAAGAATTGGTCACCCATCTATTACCCGGTCGCGGTGGGAGCTACTCAACCTGGCGATCAACTTTAATGCCGGCCACTGATTAAGCTACGACCACCTTCTTTTTTGAGCTTTTATTATGTATAGTCGACCAAGAAAGTGCTTTACCGTTTTGGATAACCGCTTCTAGTAAAAAAAAAATTGCTAAGGGTTTATTTGTTAAATTAGAAATTAACGTTAAAGGTATTGTTAGACGTTAACATAATGCATAACAAGCAAAAATAAGCCTTTTAATTAATTGACGTGCAAACGACATTCGACCTTAGCGTGGCAAATCAATTTCTTGGTCGACTATACAAAGGGCATTTTATTTCGAATGATTTAAACTATACTTATTCTCATTTGTAGCAATTAGCTTCGTAAAGGTAAACATTTTAGTGCTAACCAAGTTAGGAGGGGTCATCCTGAGGGAGCAGTGCCCGGGAGAGAGATGCGATACTGGATTAATTGGGGAACATACAGTTGTAGTGGGCGATGCCGCTGCGTCTGGTACAGGCGGACAGACAAAACCTTAAATCTGTATATTTATATCTCTATCAACTAATAAATATTAATATATTTAATATGTATAATATAAAGCTGAAAAATTTGTATGTTTGTTTGCTTGAACGCGCTAATCTCAGAAACTTCTGGTTCGGTTTGAAAACTTTATTTGAACGATCATGTAGAATGGCCGGGAAGTTTTGTAGTACTTTGTAGTGTTCAAGGACAAAAATGTACAAACACTTTGAGCTCTGTCTGGTTCGGGCATTACATAGCTCATTTATCAAGGAAGGCTATATACCATCACGCTAAAATTGAATCTTTTTTTACCTAATTTTACGTGGACGTAGACGCGAGCACCAATAGTAATATATAAAGCTGAAGAGTTTGTTTGTTTGTTTGCTTGAATGCGCTAATCTCAGGTTATTTAAAAGATGCAGATTTCTTCGATATGTACTACAGAATACATAATTATATATTTATATATATTCGAATTCACTTGTGTATATGACAGTACATGTCACAAGTATTGGTCCAGCGGTTGTGTAAGTGAATTACCGCTCATTTTGATTGAACGTTAGAGAGCCCCCGAGGACCCACTAAATTGGAAATCTATCTCCATTTATCTATCTGTATTTACCGATACCACGCTCGCTTACATCTTGTACATGATTGAAAACTTATATGTCAAAGGAAATTATGTTAAGAAAAATGATCAAGAAAGGAGCATCTTTATTGATCAAAGGCCGGCGGCGCATGAGCGAGCCTTTTATTAGTGCAGTCGTCCACGGACCGTTTGCCCATTATTATATAAAAGTTGTTGCGAATACAACTTTTTCCAAGCGGTGAATAGAATTTATATTTGAGGATTCAAAGGAACTTGTAAATATGTAGAAGTGTCTGTGCGTGTGAAGACACGCTTATATAGAAGAGTTCCGTATCTGAGACGCGATAAAGGTATCACTTAAATAACTTCAGATGTCGATTTGCTCAAAATAATTTTCCTAAAGAGTTTTTAACATCAACATGGAAAATTACAAGTCTTTAGATCTAATAGTTTGGGAATCCTAAGGACCACCGTGCGGACTTGCGGACAAACGAACGGACGGACAGACAAACGGACGGACGGACAGAGAGAAACTACTGAGGTCCTGGTCCCTTGTAGGACTACGGGACTCTAAGAGAAGGGTTTTTAAAAATCTGGATTTGGTTTTTTTTGGAAAACACTCGTCTATTTGATAGAATAACTTGAAAGATTCTTTGGTCTTTTTAACATTAAATTTTACTGAACATATTACAAGTTATTATCCGCAACTTCGTCCGCGTAAAATTAGGTTAAATTTTTAAGGTAATGATATAATTTTCAGCCTAAAGTCTTCCTCGATAAATGGGCTATCTAACACTGAAATAATTTTTCAAATCGGACCAGTAGTTCATGAGATTAGGGCGGTCAAGTAAACAAACAAACAAAAAACACTGCAGCTTTATGTATCAGTATAGTTATAGATTATTTTTTACACTTTTACAGAAAAAATAACCTTAGTTTCCTTAAATACATGCGGATGGAAACGAATTTAATATTAAAGTAGCGAGCAAATATACAACTATGCAAACTAAAATACGACTTTTGGGCACAATAAGCGTCTTAAACAAATATAAGAAGGCTGTGGCTAGTGACCTTTGTACCTTTTGCCCTAGTGTGCGTAAGGGACAGCCAGTGAATACGCACTAACACTATGGAAGCGGTTGTATTTGCAAATGTGACTTGGAAGACTTAAAAAACTACTAGACAGTGTCAAGTAGTTTTTAAATAGATTCTTTTATATAATACAAGGCGCTTCACCGATGTCCATTGACAACTGTACCAACTAGGGGCTTGCAGACGCGTTGCCGGTCTTCAAAGATGAGTTTAGGCTCCCGTAACTCTTACAAATCGAACAAAACGCGACAACAATACCATCAATTGACGTGACAGCCTTGCCCCCACTTCGCGCTAATCTTATATGAAAAAGAGGTACTGGTACCCCGACGCGTCGCCGGCCCAATTCAGCTGCAGGCCAAAAGGACTGAAATGTGATATATGCAGATTTATGTTATGATAAATATACATACATATTTGAGTAGCACAATGTTTTAATAAGGTTCGTTTTAAGTTTTTTTATTTTTTTAAATTATTATTAACGTAAAAAACGCATTAAAAATTAAATTTCTAGGCAATGGAATCGTTGGCAAAAGGTAGTTAAGATAATATAAGAATGGAATATAATAAAAAAGACAATAATAAAATGGAATATAAGAACAAAGTACCGAATATTGCATAATAATATAAATTATTTTCAAAATTGAAATGACTTCAATTCTCTTTCAATAGAAAATCCGACTGAGGTTGTGTGCTTTCTTATCAAGTCGGAAATTATCGTAATCTTTTAAGTCGAATACCATAATTGTATATATTTTTTTAAAGCAAGTCTAAAAACATATTCCATAATACTCGTAAATCATAATTAATGACTATGTAACTATTGAAATCAAAACTAGGTGGCACTTCTTTACCTTACTGGTAGAATTATTTAATGCACTGCCACGTTCGCTTATACATAATATATTATTTATAGCCCTATAATTTAAGAAAATATGCGGATGGGTGTGTAGGAATAACATTAAATAAATAAACATATAGGATAACATATAACATTGCCAGAATAATATAAAATAAACCCAGTTAAAAAATTTTAGTCCAGATCTAGTAGTTTTCAAGTCTGTGTCTTGTAAGGCCGTTAAGACCGGGCCACCTTCCGATACAATAACAGCATCCATTCCGAACCCTTTCTTGGCCCGGGTCGACCCGGGCCGCTTATAAATTGCGGTGTCCGCGGGCCCTGGCCGATTGTTTGTTTATCTTAAATATTGTATTTTGGACCTTTGCGAAACACATAAAAATATATTACGGACGACCTAATATCAGGTACGGAATTGTCCTCGTTTGGATGTGTATTGTTACTGGTCGGGTATTACGGGAAATTCTACCTTAACTTGGCACACGAACTCTTCGTATAAAGACTACATACTAAATATTATATTTTAGATTATTTTTTTTACAAGGGGCAAACAAGCAGGAAGCTAAGTGCCTACTGACGTCCATGGATGTTCGTCCGTCCAGATGTGTTGCCGGCCTTTAATGACGAGAATAGGCCACCGGGAAGTCTCACAAGCCGAAGCCGAAAGAAACACGACACAACACACAACAATACCATCACTTGATGTGACAGCATTGCCGCCACTTCACGCCAATCTTACGTGAGAAAACCCTTATAATTTCGCCCTGTCAAGCCAACTCGGTTACTAAACCAATGGCGCCGATTTCAACACATCAGCATGTCTACGTTAGTTGCATTAAAAAGCACAAAATAATTTATCATATGATAGTACTAATAAACTTAAATATACTTATTTTTGTACCAATCTTACTAATTATTCTGTGCTTTTTACTTGAAGGTGGTTTTCTTTTGATTAAAAAATAATGTTTCTTAGTCTTTTTACAGAAGTTGTCGTTACATCGACAGGTTTTGGATGATTACCAAACTGCATAATTTGACAATGACCCTCATTATAACTTAACTGCTTTCTTTCATCACACCTGAGTAATGACAAAATTTCTGAACATAATATATATATTTTTTTACCTTCAATAATAAAAAATAAACAAATATAGCAGGAATATATAAAAAAAAAATACCAATATTTTTCAAGGAAATGGAAATGGAGAAGAAGGCCCAAGAGGAAGCGGCGAAGAAGATGAAAGACCAGACCATCATGAGGTGGTTCGGTAAATCCGATGAGACGTCTGGATCTATGGAGTTCACAATATCGGGACTGTTCAAGTGCTTGTGCTGTACAAATCCCAAGGACCACAAGGATGATCTGCACTTGCTGCAGATTGCTGGTACTTTGGAGAAGATGGAGAAGAGATTGGATTCTTTGTAAGTGATTTAGGTAGTGTTGACTTACCTTTACCTTACCTTTTCTTTATCTTTACTATACCTTATCTTTACTGTACCTTTATATTGTCATTGCCGTACCTTTACTTACCTTTACCTTATCTCTACCTTACCTTTCCTTTACCGTACCTTCCGAGGCCTTTAGTGTCTATAATGAAGCCACTGTTACTGATATCAGAGGAGTCCTTAAGTAGAATAATCTGTAGGTGGGTGGTTTAATTTGGTGGGTGTATTAAGGGAATGCTTTATTATCTTTTTCTTCCTAGCGTTATCCCGGTCTAGTACCAGGGTCTACTTAGATTAGAGAGGATGTGGCTGTGGAGCGAGTTAAGATGACCGATTGCCATCTGAAGTCATCCTCGAAATACATAGGATCTTAGCAACCTCACGTCTAATGTCACTCCGTGACACAGTTTGTTTGCGTGACCGCACTTATCTCAGGAACTACTTCTCCGATTTGATTTTATTTTGTTCTCCGCACCCCCACACGCTCTCACACATGCACACTCACACACACCCACCCACATACACACACACACACCCACACACACAAAACACGCGCGCGCGCATTATGCATAACTGTGTTTGTAGATCCTTAGTTGGATTATAATTATATTGACATGGAAGTCATTTTCGGAGTGATATTATAATCTCATATGAAACTTTCACAGATGGTTTCGTACCAGATCCCGGTTTCGGCCACCAGGGACAAGGGGGCCTAGGAGGAGACCAAGGTACGTTGATTGAAGGAACTATATTTGTATATGAAAAGATTCATGTTGGTACGAATTATACAATAATTTAAACGTCAAACAAAATGAAATTTAAATTATATAGGACAATTAAATTGATTTGCATAAGAGGAGAATTTGGAGGTCTTAGTTTAACGTATAGCCGGCATTTGGATCGATCACTAGGTTAAGCTGTTCTTACCGCGGCAACGTGATAGATAGGTGACCCATTCTAATACTGGTTTTCAAATATCCGGCCCCAAAAAAATATTGTGATAATACTATAATACAATACTATAATATAGCCTATATATTGCGGAGGTTGTGGCCTAGTCAGTGGTCGGCATTTGTGTCGATTGCTAGATTAAGTGCCACAAGCCGCTACCAAGTTATGGATGGGTGAGACGTTCTAACACTGGTTCATATTTGATATCTGATCTCCTTCGTGTTTCGGAAAGCACGTAAAACAGTGGGTTCGGATTAATGTCCTTGAGTCGCTTAATGATATTTATCATGAGATTATAGAGATTGTGGGGGGATGACTTCAGACGGCAGTCTGTCATCTTACCTCCTCTACCCTCCTCCCCTCTACCTCTAACCATCTATCACGTAGAAAAGCTCCACTCTTCTTAAGAAAACAGTCCACAATGTAGAAACTCCTCGCCACTTCTCGATTGGAAGTTCTCTATTAAGAGTCACCGTCCATGTCAATGAATAAAGAGAGGCTGACTCTTAACCCAGGGGAATTTTTCCTAATTAGTTATAAAAAAAAAATTAAAATATTACCAGTCTAGGCGTACTTACGTAATTTCCAAATTGTAACATTAAATATCATTATATTACAACAGGATTTCTCGTAGATCCAGGTTTCAACCTTCGACCACGTAAGCATGTTTTTTATAACTTCACAACTTTTTTAAATAAAAAAGTTTGGTTGGTTTTGGTATATTCTATTTTCGTTTCCGTCTAATTTTAAGCTTAATGACTGTGCTTGGTGTGGGTATGATTAGTCGAAATGATTGCACTCTTAAATTTTATTCATTTATTTCATAAAATTAAAATAAAAAAGTCTTTTATTTTCCACCATCCATGGTTTACCTTTCAAGTGTTTATTGCGTATTCATTTATTTATACAATGCTTATCTCTACAACTAAATAAGGTTATTATGCAATTTGGCCACTGAGTGATATTAGTCGTGAGATTGCAGAGATTGTTTTTTTTTTTATATATATAACTTAGAATAATGCGTTACCAGCACAGAGCTGATGGTTTCAGCTTTGCTGTAACTACCGTAAGATCCATGACAATGACATAGTGCTGAATTTGAAGGAACTGCGTGAAGGAAATTTAAATTAGGTTTATGGAGAGTATGAATAGTTTATAAGAGGATATTTAGTACATTATTGGAGACATTATAGGAGTTCCGTAGATGCCACACAGCCACATCCTCTACAATTTAAGCGGACTCTAGTGACAAACCGGTATAATGCTAAGAAGATGTAGAAGAAGATGTAAGGCAGAAGGCAGAAGTGAGTCACCGGCTTTTAGAAAAAATGTGTGCTCTTTTCCGTAAGATAAATATTTTGAAATTTCAGCTGCCTATCCATTTAAAATTGACTAATAAATTGAATAATCTATAGATATACTAATAAATAGAATCAAAAAAGGACGCACTTGGAAATTAATTCTCAAAATCTACCGCAAAATACTCTTGCCTTTTAATAGTTATACAATACTATCCCAACAAAAACATTTTCATATAAAATGTTGCCAAGAAGAGACCATATGGGTCACACTGTCAAATATTTAGCAGGTCTTATATAGTGCCAAGCTTCTAACATCATACGCCCTAACTCTACACGTCCTAATGTCACAAACTCTACGCTTTCTACAAAATATTATGTGGCTTAACCGTTTCGCTATTATTTAAGTTGGAAATCATACAATAGATGTTATGGTACTTATTCCATATATGTATACGTGGTTCTGCCACATGTATATATCCCTTGATCTAAATTGGAGATCGCTTGTTAGTCGCATTTTGGCTAGAATTCCTTAGATTCGTGAAACTTATTATTATTTAAGGTTATTATTAGTACAACGAAATCTATTTGTCAATTTAATCACATGAAATGTCACAATTAACAAAATACATAGATTATTATTTTCTCATGGTTGTCACGACTGCGCTTTGACACCATATATAGTAAATTATATACATGTGTGAGTAAACCGTTTGGCAGTGGTGTGCGTGTATATTTTAATAATTTGATATATTTGTAATACATATTTTAGAGATATATTAGGATTCGCACACCCTCCTCTATATAAATTACAATGTGCCAAATTTCATGCACCTTGGTCCACGTAGTTTTGATAAAATGGTTCGAAATGTTTTCATTTCACGTTATAATATATAGATAAATTTATCGAGTTATTTATCGAGGAAGGTTATAGGCTCAATATCATCACACTAAGACCAATAGAAGCGGAGCACCAATGAAGCACGTATCAAAATCGGGGGTTCTTTTTCCCATTTGTGACCTTCCGCTGCGTGCGCTGCGTAAATGGTTAAAGTTTCGCAAAAGTCATGTATGACAAAATTGTTCCTCTTTAAAAGTTGTCTTGACTGAACGAGAAGCGTTGTGAGGCAAATTCCTCGTCAAAGAAAAATGCACATGCTCCAAACTAAAATCGCAGCAAACGTCCGAGGCTGCCTCACGTGGCTGCTTGTTGAGTCAGGACACGGCTATTAAAATATAATAAAATACTCAATTAAATACATAATATTAGAATGAATGATAAAAGATTGAAGATTTCAATATTGAGACGACGAGTCATAGATAAGAACACGATAAAAGAATAGAAAAGCATGTTAGCAAATCCTGTAGAAGAAGATAGAAAAAGAAGAATAGCGCCGATCTTATGTAGGAAAGAGGTACTGATAACCGGATGCGTAAAAGAACTGCAAGCGTGGTGCTACTTCAAATTACACAAATAGATTAAAGAAAGGGGTAAAGTAAAAGGATATAAAGGTAGATGGAAAGGAGAAACAGGATGCGGATACTACGGTCACGGATGGTATAGGGATAGTGACAATAGCAGCTAGGGTAATACGGGATCGCTTACCCGTAGTGGTTCTGATCAGTTATCGGACAGGTAAATGGGAAGTTCCACCCCTGAACACAAGTAAGCTACTGTAAAAGTAGCTGATTGGCAACCGTTAATGAATTGAAAATAATCATTATCTTGCTATTTAGTCATCTAGTAGTAAGTGGTTTTAATAGATTTGTGAGTGGGCACAACAAGAACTCCGATGTGGGTAGGAACAAAACAAGCGTTTGAATTCAAACCTTTATTCTACAGATAAATGCTTTCATAATATATCACAGCCTAATCTTCAAACGGCCGCTAGTCAATATTTATGCATAATACGCATTATATATTCTATTGTCATTACGGGTGGTTGATGGTACAAGATTGAAGGAAATGCATCCGTTTATTGTTTCGTGTCGACTTCCTTTCTTGGAAGCGTTTGATATTGTTTTAGAAGGTTTTGTTGCCCTATTTTGTAGTATTATAAGGCTTTTGAAAACAAAGAAGTCAAAAACAAAATTCTGAAAAATCAAAGTCAATTCTTTTTATTCATATGGACTTTTTTCACGTACGTATACGACGTCAAATATACAATTATTATTATTATTTAACCTTTATGTAATAATTTGCTGATAAAATTTACTTAAATATTAAGTTTACAAGGGTTCCCCGCGCCCCGCACTGAGAAGAGCCCGCAACAAACTCAGTCGAGTATTTTTTGTTATCACCATATTCACAATAGGACAGATTATTTTGTTTATTTCAATCTTAGAGTATTAATTAATTTAAAACATTTTCATAAACTAAAAATACAAGATATTAAACCATTAATTTATTTTGTTTTTATCCATTTAGGTTTTGTAGACCATGTATTTACTAAACAAGATTATAATAAGCAAATAAATTATAACATCTAAGTCTTTAAATCCATATATTCACGTGACTAGACTCAGTCTCGTTTGAGATTCGGTTTAATAATATAGATAATATTAGAATAAGATAATATTTGTATATAGATATATATATAATGTTAGAATAAGATAATATTAGGTTAATAGAATTGCTATAAATTAAACAGATTAGGCCGACACTTTGCGTTTTAAACTCTGCTTGTCCTTGTGCTGGAATGTTACTTTGATAGTGCCATCAACTTATGCATGTATGCCTATATATGACGCAATTACTGCAGTACTAAGAAACTCATGTTATACACGGGGCCATAGGAAAATTAGTTTATAGTGTTCGTTCTTTAAAAAAAGGGTCCAATGAATCTAGTGCAACGAACACTCCACAAACACGTCAGTTAATATGTCTCCATAATACATTTAATTTTTCTCGCACTAAAATGCTATACAGCTCGCCCTATTGTGACATAAATATATTAGATATGACACCCTCTCGATTCTACGTCCAGTGAAAACACCACATACTCATCAGTTAAAATGTCTCCATAATATATTTAATTTTAAGTGGAGCGAAACGATGCAGGGCTTGAAGTACAGTAACATACATAGGTATCAGATACAGAGCTTTCTCGGATCTGAATCTGATGAAAACAGCACAAGGACGTCAGTTAATATGTCCCCATTATATATTTATTATAAGCGGACGTAAATGCTGTACAGGTCGTCATATTGTGACATACATAGTTAGACTTGAGGCCCACTAGGATTTAAGTCCGTGGAAAACACCACAAACTCGTCAGTTAATATGTCCCCATTATATATTTATTTTAAGCGGACGTAAATGCTGTACATGTCGTCCTATTGTGACATACATATGTTAGACATGAGGCCCTCTAGGATCTAAGTCCGTGGAAAACACCACAAACTCGTCAGTTAATATGTCCCCATAATATATTCAATTTCAAGCGGACACAAACGCTGCAGAGCACGACGTACTGTGACATACATAATGTATACGTCAGCGTGGAAGCCGGCTTTTGCAAATCGCATTACCTGAAAGCAGGAGGAAAATCGTAAATAATTAAACGGAAGAAGATTTAAATTTCATATCCCTCTAAAACACATGAAAATAACTTGGAAATTATCTCTTTTCGTTTTAAATTCCTTCATGTGTGTCTAAGTACGGAAAAGTACATTTAAAGGTGCAAACTATTTATCCTATGTGCAATCAACCTTTTCTTTATATAAACATCAATGCGTTAACAAAGTTTTTTGATCATCTGTTGAAAAGTTGACGTGTAGTTATATACATCTACATTTCTAATACTAGAAAGTAGTAAAAATTTTGTAAGTTAGCAGATATGTTGTCAAAACTATAGTGGAAAAAATCCGAATATTACCGTAAATTAACTGAAAAACAAACATGTGTTGTTGCCGTCTTCGCGTTGAGTCGAGTGCTCAATGCCGACACTTTTTAATTGTTGAGCGCTCAGTTCTTATGATTTTGAATGAGAAATTTAAAGCCAAATTCTTTATAGATATAGAAGCTATCAAGTTTTAAAGACTGGCAGGCGGCTGTCGTTAATTTTAAGTCGCCCCACAGCTACGTTCTCCGCAATTTAAGTTGACCTTTGTACAAGACCGGGATAACGCTAGGTAGAAGATTTATTAATCGTAACATGACAGTGTACTCTAATGATAGGATAATGTTTTAGAGATACTATATTCCTATTGACCAAAAACAACGATCAGGGAGAACAATTAAAAGTGATACAATTAAAGCCACAGAGTAAAACCTATCAGTAAGTCAAATTCAGCAGGGCAACGCTAGATTCCTTTACTTTATATACAATCCCCATATAGTAAATTATATGCCAGTATACTCTAATGATCTCTTAGAGCAGCGGTCGGCAACGTATGGCCCGCGGATTGCATGTGGCCCGCAACTAGCTTTATGGCCCGCGACTGTTTCGTAAGTGACAATCTAATTCTCATAAATAGATAATAGTTACATTATACAAACGCAAAGTTTGGATGTGATGTATTGAAATTTGGCTTACAATGTCTACTGTGTAGATATACAGCTAAACATCCATTTCCCAGTATTTTATACAAGTATGGCCCGTCACCTCTAATTTCTTATCGGTATGGCCCGCCTGCGTCTCATTTCTTAACGATGTGGCCCTTGACTGCCAAAATGTTGCCAACCTCTGTCTTAGAATGATTGTGCATACTGATTGAAACCAAAAATCGCAGCCACAGAGTAAATCGTACCAGCAGGGCAACGCTAGATGCCTCTTTATGTACAATTCCTTTATTGATAGTGTACTTAAGTGATAGGATAATGTATTAGTGTGATGGTGTATTCTAAATCTAACGAAAAACCTACAGTCGCAGTATAAATGATATCAGTAGGCCAACGGTATCCTGCACTCTATATAAAATTCATTTATGATGAAATGGGCAGTTCGCTTTTGCAGTGCCTTCTGCTTTCTGAACCGGGGTTAATGGATCGATTTCGTGTCTAAATCCTGCCTTGTTACTTAAATAAGTATATTTTTTACGTTCATTAGGGTTCCGTACCTCAAAAGGAAAAAAGGAACCCTTATAGGATCACTTCGTTGTTCGTCTGTCTTTTTGTCTGTCTGTCTGTCAAGACCCTTTTTTTTGGATGATGTGCATTGTTCATTAAGGACAGATTTCGGTTAGTAGATGAATAAATATATAAATAAACTTTTATATGATTCCAAAACAGCTTAATCGTTTCTGTTGAAATCGGCAAATTAGTCTAGCTGTTTAATGTTAATTTTGTGAAGTTTCGTAGTGACCGAATCTTTAATACAAATTCTGTTATAAATGTTACTAATAGATAATATAACAATGTTGTCAGAGACCATGCGAAGTCGGTGTATGTCGCTAGTAAGTTATATTAATATGGAAACTATGTCAAATTAAATTTGAGTTTCTTCTCTTCAAACTCACTTTGTTATAAAATAATTTAAACATTTTATACATTACAAATGACTGAATGACTGGGAAAGAGGTACTGGTACTCGGACGTGCCGGCCCAATTCAGCTACAAACGTGGCACTACCTCTAATTAAAAAATTATTATTTTTAGTCCCGTTTACAGTTGAAACATTACGTCAGCGTTGAAAATTCGTTAAAATTTGAATCATGATTTAGTTTTTACAAGCTATGGATAAGAAGTAAAGTTATTGAACGTTTACGATCAGTCGATTCGCCGTTATAAGGTAGAGGAAGTTGGTCAAAGATATATTTATACTTTTCAGCAATGTGAGATACTTCGCTTTGAACGGTATTGCATATAATGAAAGAAGATTTAGAACACTGTTGCTCTATACGAATTTAAAATTTTACGATTGATAGCTTACATTTAAACCTAGATCCGTGTTTAAAGTCCCAGACACAGCTATGGCTACTTCCTCTGTAACGCGATCGACCCGTCACTCGCGCGATGACTTCATGGAATGCTAAAACTTTGGTCTTCTTCTATCTGACCGCACAACGCTGCGTTCAGCGTCACAACACAGCGTGCCGCGGTTTCTGTTCACCGTTGACGTAGACAGAGACGGAACTTATCTTACAATTATGTATCCGACACCGCATGCCGCACAACGCAGCGTTTTGTTTTGCGTTCCAGAGACTTAAAGCTTAAGATATTCGTCTCATGCCGCATCCAGACATAGCTTCATTTGAATGATCATGTAGACTGGCCTGGGAATTTGCGTAGCTGCGCAAAGTTTTGCAGTCTTTAAGGACAAACACTTTGAACTACGTCTGGCTCCGGCATGTCAAAATGTCATATAATATGATTTATTAGAGTCTATACTGCGATGGGGATGTGGACTGCGATGACGGGTCGGACGAGCCGCCCGGCTGCTCGTCTCACGGTAACATCTCCCCTGCCCCGGATGGATCTACACCACGAGCTGCCGACGAGCGATCGTTCGGTACACAACTGTGCGCCGGGTCTCCGGTCGCGGTGTACTGCGCCGGGCGGTGTATACCCGCCGCGCAAGTATGCGACGGACGCGACCATTGCGGCGATGGAGGCGGGTTGGGTGCCGGTACTGATGAAGATCCCCTAGTGTGCGGTGAGCTTTATGTATTTATTTTATTTTTATTACGTAATCCATCAGTTTTTAACAATTTCGATTGGTATAAAATAAATATAACATGTATTTTACCATCGGTTCCAATAACGGATTACACACTATTACTTTATAAAGCAGCATAATTAAAGTTTCAGATAACAGCGAGAGATACGTTTGCGTTAGACTATGCAGTTTTTTAATTGTTTGAAATTTATAATTAGATTTTGTGCCGGTCGCCTGCTTAGGTTTAGAAAACTGCCCCACAAAATCTCCGGTCTACCAGCACTTTCCGTTCCCGTTCCCTTCCCCGTTCCCGTTCCGATTCCCGTTCCCGTTCCGATTTCCGTCCGCATTCCATTAGAGATAATTTAATATAATGGTTAAGTATTCTTAAGTTTTCTAATTTTCTGTGCAATTTTCCTAATTCTTTTTTTCATAGGAACCTTCTCCTGGCAATAACAGCACAACAAAAAAAGACTTAGCGAAATCGGTAGAGCCGTTCACGTGTACACACCAAGGAATATAGTAATTCAATTTTATGTATGTAGATTTATGTCCCAGATTTGTGTTTAGTTTCAATTAATGTTATTCCTATGGACGTGTCGGAGTGTTGCTCCAATAACTACACTTGGGGTCGAATAGTTTGTTTCACTTGAAGGACTGAGTACTTATCTCACCGGCGAGGAAATGCATTATCCAGATATACAAAAAATAAAAAAGAATATACCGATAGATAGGAAGGAAGACGATTCCCGTCTCGAGTCTGGGCGTATTATCTATATGTATATATTTATATTTCTACAGAAAAATATTTGTGTATAACAGCCGTCTGTTACCTATAACGCATGTATTAAGTTATCTACCGTAGGGATAGATGTCCGTGTATCATATAGTCATGTATATATTTATTTTAAAAAAATACCTAGGAGTGAAAGGCAGAGTGGCTGCCAACGGCGTCAACTATATAAAACAAATACGTAAAATGTATTAACAATGTATTTTATAGAATAATAAATGTATTTCATGTCTCAAATTTACACGATTATTTTGAATGCAGAAATTTCGATGAAATTCTACCAGAATTTCATATGTTATCGAATATCTCATTTTGAATTTCAAATACGTATAATACAGTGCGTGATGAATCCAATGCGATTCATCTGCGCTAATCTACAAAGCAATTACCCACTTGCATGTCATCACGGGATCCATTTTGATGTGCCATTCGGTTATTCGTCTTGTATACATGTATAAATTGGGCATGGAATTGAAATTTACGGCTAAGACTCAATGTTTGAAATGTAGAAGAACGGATATAGGTTATGGATGCTTGAATGTGGGTTAAGTAACCCAGAATATTGCGATTTGTTAACTCTATTCCTCTCTGCCCAAAAAACTCTAGTAAAAATATTTACTAGCAGAAACACATCACTACGAGTGGTAGTGTTTGAGTGTGGTTTTCTTCTTTTTTATGTTACAAGAGGCAAACGAATAGACGCTCTACCGACGCACCCTACCGATGCTCATGGATATCTGCACGACCAGAAGGCTAACAGACGTGTTGCCGGCCTTTAATGACGAGTTTAAGCCAACGGGAAGTCTCACAAAACGAACGAAACGCGACAATAATACCATCACTTGACGTGACAGCATTACCGCCACTTCACGCTAATCTCATGTGGGAAAGAGATACTGGTACCTGGACGTGCTGGCTCAATTCAGCTACATTCATCTGCCTTCTGCTCCGGGGGTCGTGGGTTCGATTCCCACTTCGAGTCTGGGTGTAATATCCATATGTATGTAATTATATATTTCTAAAAAAAGAAAATATTTGTGTATAACAGGCGACTGTTACCTATAACACAGGCATTAAGTTGTTTACCTTACGAACAGACGTCCGTGTGTCATATAGTCCTGTATATATATTTATATTTTCTACACCAAGGGCGACCTGATAGTTGTTCAGTGAAAAGCAAATGACGTTTTTTGTTTTATTACTAAATAAGCGCCTCCTAGCATTTTTCATAATTAAGTAGTCATCTTAATATTCTTACATATATACAACTAGCTGTGCCCGGTGTAAAACTAGGTTTAAAAAAATAGTATGAATTTTAGCCTATAGCCTTCCTCGGCAAATAAGCTTTTATCAATTACTTCCTATTATTTTATAGTCACCATGACAACGCTATCGCATTTTAACACTTCCAGGGGTTTGAGAATAAGATTTATTCTATTGGATCGCGCTTTATGGTTCCAAGTTCACAAAGAACTCTTGCACAACCCGTGACAAGTTTATTAATCAGGGCTTTATTCCTTAATTTGTAATATTTAAGCCCTCTTTGATTCGTGTTTTATGTCGCGCCCGCAGTGATAAATAATAAATAAATAATAATATAAATAACGTTTATTTGAACAAAGTACACATTACAATAAATCAAAACAGTATTGGCCCCCAAACTAGGATTCCCTGTATCTTCCAATAAGAAATGCTATTAATTTGTATTACAAACTATTATAATTTGAACTATTTATTGGTTATTACATACACTTCGTTAGAACACAGGGTTACAGGAAAGTATAGAAGAATACATTTAATCCAAAAGAAAACTACATTTAAAATACCCAAGTATACCCACTAGCAAAAGCTAGTATTGGATTTAGCCGATAGATTAAAACTCAGTTTCGCTTTTTAATAAATGTATTTAATATTTCTGGTAGTTTTAGTGATTCGAACAAGTTAAACTACGAGAAGAACCAGTAAGAAACCCGTAGTTACTCTTTTAAAAATAATTCTTACAAAAGGAGGTTGGCGTTATGACTTTGCAAAAAGGTGTGTACCGTTTGCTAGCAGAAACAAGAATGACGTATGCACACTGTACGGCCTTATTTATACCTTTTATGAAGTTGAACAATGTGTCCGGGTTAATGTATTAAATAAATGTGAATAATTACATGAAAATCGTATTTAACTGCAGTAAGCCTCTCTGTCGCAAGAGCTCAAAAGGGACTGACTGTACATAAAAAGCACATCGATTTTGTTAAAGAAGGTTCGAATATGAAATCGAGAATCAAGCCGGTCTCCATCCTAAGATGGAGACAGGAGTATCTAAGGGCTCGGCTAGGGCTCTTTTGATGGATAGGTATAAAAAACATTACAAAATCATAGGATCAGTTCCTTGAATCTAAAATTGATCTACGTGAGAAAGACATATGGGAAAGCATTGTGAACGGTACCGAAATTATGTTTTAATTGCCTTTGCACACTGAAACTCTTTGGATTGCGACTTTCCAACGTTAGTGATGATAAAGATGCAATTGCGATAGCAAAAGCGTTTATTTTTGTGTGATTCCTTTCAATTATAGATTGTATGGCGCTTTTAAAGGATCTTCAGACTGTTTCAAGTAATGTCACACCTAACAGACGTTGTTTTGCCCAATTTTAGGCTCGTCTCTTATTAGTCAGTCAATCAATCTCCTTTGTCTGTTCGTGACATCGTGACACTGGAAAAATGCTTTATGAAATCATTTTACATGGTACGTCAGTCAGGTCTAGTACGAAGGTAATGTTTGTATGAAGGTCAGGTTTTAGAGCCTCAATTGCTCAACGGTATAAGGCATGCACTAAATCCGAAAGGTGCCCGGTTCAAACCCCACTGACGTTGGGATATTGTCGCACCCGCTCCTTATACAAGCTTTTAAATTAAGCTTAGTAGGAGGTGAAAAAAGGGAATATTAGACATACCTAAAAAGTACTCCTAATATTATTTGCAAAAAAAAAATATTTTTTGAAGAATTCTGTACGTTTTAGTATTTTTTAATAATCTTTTGACTTTTCCCTTCTTTCGTTTTTTTTAAACCTTCCGGGGGAAAAAAAGGGGGATTAATAGATCAAGCAATTCACCTCAATATAGTTGGAGAGACTGAACGAGAAAAAGATTAATGAACTAATTGCTAACTGTTCGTATCACATAATTGCACTTGACCCAATTCATAGATCATATCCGTGGTAATCATATAAACAGAAAAATGTGAGAATGGATATAAATAAATGAATTAACTCCACAACCACAATCGCCGGAAACGCGCATAGAGTTGATACAATCGCATCGGTGCGAAAATAAGACGCGCAAAAACAAAATAAGATTGAAGATGCATACGAGTAGATTCAGTGCAAGGCCGTCGCCGACCGCATCGGGCGAACTATATGGTAGGGGAGTCGAAGAGAGGATTTTACGTATTCTCGAGCGCGTCATATCCTTGCATCCTGTAATGTATCCCCATAAAATTGAACTCTTAATATAGAGGGTCCGTTATTTGAGCCTTATAAGATCCTGAGAAACGCTCGAACGCGTCTGATTAATTAAGGTAAGTGAGTTACATGGAGAGAAAGAAAATTGGAGAATTACAAAATTGTACATCGCCTAGAAATATTTGTATGCTAGTACTTGGAAAAAAAATATAGGCGTCATGTCTTTCAGGACGGAACACTTAAAAAAACAAATACTTTACTTATTTTGTAACTCCTAAATTAGTATGTAGTAGCTGACGGTACCTTCATTAACTCTTTTGATAACTGTACATCTTAATTCTCCTTTACACTCAACCCTTCTCTCTTCTTCTCTTTATGTGTGTATGTGTGTGTGTCCAGTGTCTAAGTGTGAGTGTAACTATCTATCTTGAAGGAATAAGGTTGTTGAAAGAATGTTGTTGAAGATTTGAATGATCATTTCAATGATCATGTAGTGTGGCCGGGGATTTTGTGTAGCTACGCAAATTTTGTACAACTTTGCAGTCTTGAAGGACAAAAATGTACAAACACTTTGAGCTATGTCTGGCACCTGCATTAGACGCATAAGAATGTGTGATATCAATATGATATACACTTCCCAAAATGATAGCGCGACCGTCCAAACGAGATTGCCACTTGACACAAAGCAATCGCGCTCATTTCACGGCCGAAAGCGCTCGCCCGCTCCCGTCGCCGACTCCGCTCCAGGATAGGATGATGCCCAACGAGCCGTGAAGGCATTACAACCTTACTTACAACACGTTCCGGCTAATCTTTTATACATTTACATATTTCATCTTTATTGAGTCGCTGTGGTTGAGACTTTTATAATACAAAATGATACTACATTCTTTATGTCACAATAAACGCTGCTATAAAATTGCACGAGGCTGTCTGTATATAACGTTAATATTTTAGTCCTCGACAACACCATATACAAGGATTGTTATCAGCATATGTACCATATTGCAAATAATGATCTTACCCAAGAAGTAAACACATTAATCTGAAAGTTGGGCTTCGCTACGCACCAGACATCGCATATTAAATCGTCTGAATGAAAGACTGCATGCCTTAAGGATAGCAAATAATAAGAATATCAGAAAAAAATTAAGAAAATTGTTGATACTTGCGTCATTTGACCACAGGCTAGGGTTGCCAACCATACTATATTTATTGGAATTATACTTTATCATACAAATAATGTATATGAAAATATTTTATTTGTAACGATTACTACTATTTAAGAGAGAGCGTCGATAAATTTAATTAAGAACGAAATATTTATTTATTTAAATTTTGATTGACAAACAAACTTTGAAACATTTAAATAAAGGAAAAAAAGGGTTAGCATAAGCACACAAAAATATGCAATTAAGGCTACATAACGTTTGAAAAATACTTTTTTTCTAAACACTTTATTTTTCCGTATTTACTCTATTTTATACGTTTTTCTTAGTCAAAAAAAGTTGTACACCCTACCACAGGCCATCCCTACGCCAAAGTTGAAAATAAAAATTGGAAGTTTATATCTTTAATTTGTAAGTTACATTTAGGAAGTGTTGCTACACTTAATAATTCCTAAATCGCTAAGAATAAAAATGCAAGTTTAACACACTTTATACATGGTTGACGGCCTGATTATAAATCGATAAATCTTCTAGATACTAAGTCTGGTTTAATATAGTTCAAGTGAACGGCGGCGAATTACATTAATTAAATATTAAGTCGTATAATTAGAGTAGCAAATGAAAATAGGTCCCGGGTGGGTCTTTGAAACACAGTTATCTATTTCGTTTCCTCCGGGGACGGCGGCGTCGCTTAAATATTTGATGTTCATATCGATCATAACTCCTTAGCGTCGGTTAGGCGCTCGCCTCATTGCAAAATGAACGTTATACGCGATCTATTTTCCAGCAACTAATACCGGAGCCAGACATAGCTCAAAGTGTTTGTACATTTTTGTCTTTGAAGACTACAAAGTTCTACAAAAGTTTGCGCAGCTACACAAATTCCCCGCCTACACATGATGATTGAAATGGTCATTCAAATTAACGTACATATTTCTGGTTCCGGCATAATAAATCGCCAAATACAATAGAATTATTAACCACTGGCTAGTGTCTGTGGCTTCACTCGCATATCCTAAAATCAATAAAATCTAATTTTATACTTCCTCCAATAAAAGAGAACTTTAAATTAATTTAAAACTCCTAAGACTGCAAGGAGGTAAAATATTAGTAAACAAACACATATTTGTCCATTCTTAACGACGCGGTGCGGCTAATTAGGATCTCGCTTGTAAATGCATAACGATTAAGTGATTGTGCAGTATTCTCAGTTGATCTCTTATGTTTACTTAAATTATTTTAATAAGTGATTGTTTATCATTTTTGATTTAGTACCGTGGTTAAATTGAATAAATCAAAAGCGATGGCTATGATTCACGGTAAAACTGGAATGAGTTTTACCGTGATTTTGATTCATTCAATGTAAAATAAAATGTTAATTTTTAATATTATAAAGAAAAGAAAAATATATATTTCTAACCAGAACTAGTTATGTAAAATTTCATGCTTTATAATAACGATAATATCTTTATTGTGAGATAAAAATGATATAGTACACTTGAATCATGAGTCCCTGAATCCTGAACTAGATAAAACTGTGTTTCAGGAGCCAATGTCCACCCTAAAGCTAGATACG
>JANCMC010050420.1:6294762-6519496 GCA_024363005.1 Charaxes varanes | reverse complement strand
ATTGCTTTTTCAAAATCCCCAGTACAAATTTAAGTTAACAAATAGGTTTTCAGTCATTTAAAATGGCGAATTTCCATACAGAGGTATGTCTGTTTTTCCCTTCGTATAGCCATTCGTGGAGATTACTGGGGAAAGGTTTTGTTTAGGAGTGGACGTACCCAGGCTGATATGATGATGATGAGAGAGAAAATTTCCAAATATATTTACAAATGCAGGGATAATCACCGAGTGGCGTCCTGATACAAATAAAAAAGCGACGTGGCCGACCACGTGAGAAAATGGTGGAACGACCTCGACAAATGCCTACCGAAGTGGTCGAAAAGGGCCTAAGACCGTCGTGGATGGAAGATTAGGAGAGGTCTTTGCTCAACAGTGGGACAGATGGCTGATTTCATTAAGTACTCTGCTACGTCCTCGCCGCATCTATCGGTTTTGCCGAAACTATTCAATTAGATCCTAATTTAATGTTTATCAAACATATAATGTATAAAATATGTAGGTACAGATATCGTATAACAACCTATAAATCTTACCATTAATAATAATGTTTTTGTTTCGTAAGCAAAATAATACACCTATAATTAACTGTACCGTCCGCCTGTTTGCCGCATTTCATATTAAAAAAAGGTATGTGATAACTGAAAACAATTACAGGAAAGGCAACCCCGTTAACGTATTAAGTATTAACTTTAGCGTGCAGCTTTGAGGAAGCCGAAAGAATATTTTACAGAGCGTAGCATTCAATCGATCAGCGGGCCTCATGACTTATGAAGAGGTGGTGGTTGAAGGATAAAAATAGAAGCCGACGCGACGGTAAGAAACGCATTCGACGTTTCGTGAGGGTAATTGGAAAATGTTGGTGGGCGTGTCGCACGCTAGCCGCGCACCCGGGCGGGAGACATCTTATATGTATTTGTCTCCCTGGTAATTTCCTCGTACGTCCTTGTATATTTAAGCGTCGGCGTCGTGCGCGCCGCTCTCATGCATATGTCATGAGCGGTTGCCTAGTAACCGTTTGTTGACGGTCGAGCCGCGGGAACCCGACCGCTGGGCCCACCACCACAATCACCACCACCAATAATTATCGTTCCACATTCAATAGGTATCGACGCCCGACCACCCTCCCACCCGGTCGGAGGATGAGGCAACCATTATTTCCGTTTTTCTCTACCAGTCCACCATCGGTGGATTGTGGTATAAATTGTATGCACGTACCAAATAGCAGAACGTACCGTAAAACGGGTCAAATCTAAATAAATGATAAGGCAACGGGAATAAATAACAGCGATAATTACGGACAGGCGAATAAAACACTCGTAATAAAATAATTATAGTTTGAAAAAAAAAAAACACTTTTGAAAGGAACGCAGTAATAAAGTATTATTGCGATGGCCCACTTTCCACATTCCGGATCTACTATCAGATCGTCACCAAGAGTGAAGTATTTGAAGGAAGTTTCAAAAGTACTCTAGAACATATTGAAAGACAAAACGATAGACGAACAAACAAAAATTTTAAACGTCTTTATGATAGAAGGTAGAAAATACAATAGAAGAAAAGCTGCCGTAAAAGGATATATACATTATTTCGTTTCTTGTTAAGAAAGTGGTCCTGGATTTAAAAGCTCTCCTAGACGGTCCATCAAATAGATTGCCCAAAAGATTTAACAGATGTTCGACTCCGTGATTGATTGCGAAGTTACGCACGCGTTTTAATTCGCGAGCACAATCTTATAACTCAATTACGTCCTAATATGTTCTAACAGATATAAAAAATGTATATGTATTGTGATTTATTTCTTAGTTTTTTACCTCTTAGGTACTTATATGGAAATTTTGGATACCCGTAAATTGAGTAAGAAAGGTTTCTTTCAGATAAAAAAGTACTTTTACAGAGGGACGGAGACTTAACACGATTCAAACGAGTGAGGAATATTAGACAAACCTATACTAATCTTACTAATTTAATGAAGAAGTATTGGCTTTATCAGTGGCCGACATTTGAATAGATCGCTAGGTTAAGTGGCTCTTACCGCGGTTGGATTATAGATGGGTATCCTAACATCACCAATCCTTACACCGGTTTTTAAATAAATCTTCAGTGTTTCGGAAGGCACGTAAAACTGGGTCCCGATTAATGTCACTAAATGATATTAGTCGTGAGATTTTAGAGATCGTGGAGGTTTAGGGATGACGTCAGACGGCAGTCGGTCAACTCGCTTCACAGCTACATCCTATTCAATCGAAGCGGACCCTGGTACTAGCCCGGGATAAAGCTGGGAAGAAGAATCCTAGTATTTTAATGGCTAAATAGGCTAATTAGTGTGATAGAAGCAACTAACGTCAGTAACTAGCTAAAAAAGGTAGGAAACACCATAGAGTTGCGAGCAATTCACGAGTAAACACGTCAGTTTATAAATAATCGATGAGGTGACAATCGCACAGTGTAAATCTAGCGAAACACAATCTTGTTAAGTCTCAAGTACGCTACGTCAGTAAAGACCTCTAAATCGAATTGTTACGTGCAATGAAAAATGGATTTATACGATAACAGAGGACAATATCATCTTTGTCCCGCTTCGAATATCGCTTTCATCTCTACAGTCGCGTTAATAAATATAATATAACTAGCGGACCCGGCAGACGTGGTCCTGCCCGAACGTTGGGTTACTTACTATTTACTGCATTCTATTATCCTCTAACATTATTCCCCGTTTCCGTTCTATTTCCTTTTCGCTTTCGCTTTGCCATTCCTTTTTTGGTGTAGTCGTTTGCTCGTATTTGGTGCGGTCGTTCGAAAGTTATGCACGCGCATACATTTCAGAGACTCATTTTTTCTTGCGCCTTAAATTGAGATGTATTCTATCTTTCAAATTGGGTCAAACTGCACATTTCCAAGTTATTGGAATCAAAGCGTTATACAAGGTGGTAGGTACCCTTAGGATTCCCAAACTATTAGATGTGGAGATTTGAAATTTTCCACTTTGATAGGACATGTTAAAATTCATAAGGAAAATTGTGTTGAGCGAAATTGAACAACAACTTTCGTAGTTTTTTCACATGTACTTTTATAGAGTATCAGATACGGAACCCTCATATACAAGCGTGGCTTAACACGCTCTTGGCAAACAAGGGAACGCAGTCACAAGTTTATTCCTGCTTTTACATAGTTTACATCGCATGCATATCACAATTTTTTTTATAGAGATGAATTTGTTTTCCAACAAACATATATAGGTGTAATGTTGTTATAAAGATGCAATCTTTTCAGGTCTCTGTCACGCGATGCAATAACCGAGGAAAAATGTAGCAAATCACTGCCAGAGAGCGAAAGGATGGGCGTGCGTCGGTTGGCTCTTGGCCAACAGAGCTTACCCAGGGAACCCTTTAGTCGTCAATTGACCATGGCATCCACCCTGCTGACCAGCTCATCGTCAGACGAGTCTTCCGACGACAACACCTGAGTGCCCCGCCGTGGTAACCACGATAGGTTGCCACTTTTAAAGTATAGGACTCTAGAGTAGGATGTTCAATGCTGGTCGATCACGAGGACCTTATTTGATAGTTTTGTATGGTGGTATTTCATATGGAGTGTTTAGTGAAGATATCTTACGGATATTAAGTGTGATATGATATTGACTATTTTGTAATGTAAAATTGTATTCTTATTATTATAATTAGGTATATAGAAATTGAACACTTATTGTTGTCTGCTACGCTAAATATATTGGAAACTATAGCTAGTCTTAAAAATGTAGAACAACTTGTTTATCTGTTCATTCATAACGTTAGACAGCTATAAAGTGTTTCAATTCAAAACGTATTAACAAATAATAGAAGCGACATATAAAAATATTGCGTATGTAATGATGTTTCAAGTACATGGGACAGGATGTATGATTGAGAGTTAATTTTTTCTCAACTGGATACACCTATAGATAATTTTGATGCATTCGTAGACATTTTTTTTTGCATCCGTAATCCTCTAATGCCGGAGCTACACATAGCTCAAAGTGTTTGTACATTTTTGTCATTTAAGACTACAAAGTTCTACAAAACTTTGCGCAGCTATTTAAAGTCGCCGGCCACACAACATGATCATTCAAATGGAGCTACGTCTAGCTCCGACATAACAGAGACTATTGCATTTTTTTTTATATATAAAACATGGAGCAAATGGTGAAGCGATTTCCCTGCCATTAAATGACTGTAGATAGTCTATGGATACTTGCATTATCAGACTCATTGTCGGTCTGTGTAAAATATGGATGCTCATAAAATCTATTGTTTGGTATGAAAATGAACTGCTGACATCATTCTAAGTAATTCCACGGAACATACAAAATAATATGATCCGACTGGCCTGTTGATGTGGTTGGCAGTGAGTGACATCGATTACTGTCACCAGTCTGGGTGTATTATCTATATAAGTGTAGCGGCAGCTACATAGCAAGATGGCAATGATGTCAAGTGGAAATAGTTACACCAAAGCAAATTAGATGGCGCTGTACGGATGACGACCGCAGTTACTCACGCAAGCGAAGTTTCTACTTACACTCATTATATATAGACCTTTAAAAGTAGATTTTATTATAATTTATTTTTAATGAATATTTTATTATTATTATTAATATTATATTTAACTTTTACCCTAAAAAGTATTCCTAATACTCTTTAAAAATAAAAAATAAAAAGATACGGAGAAAATCACAAGAGTAGTGTGTAAAGGGACGAATGGGTTCGGTCTAGGCGAAACTAGTTTATCCTAAAATCGGGTTTAGCCTGTAACATAAACCATTGACGCAATATTTTAAAGTCCTATTTGGTTTTACTTTTTACCACTATTGTTAATATTTATCTATTTCATATATCATCTATGTTTTTACGTTAATTGCAAGTATTTACAAAAACATTTTCAAATGCGTCAGAAATTGTGACCTCTTCAGTCATTGACTTGTAATATATTGCTTTTAGTTTTTAAACATTTTTAATACCAACCTTAACGTTAAGGACAAACCGCATTGGTTTTTTTAAATGTTAAATTAAAAAAAAAAAACAATCTTGTAATTTCTTATAAATAAATAAAAAATATATATATTTTTCATTTTCTATTACCTATAATTTCAACATTTTCCTTTTCATATTAGACTTTTTACTTCAAACTAAAAACTAATGATTTTCATTTATGTATTTTATTTGTGAACACCTACAAGAGACTCTAACACTTTCAATCACTGTGTGTGGCATTTGAATATGTGCTTGGAATGTGTGTGTCGCAGTGATCAAACTAGTGTTCAATTATTGAAAAATTAAAGGTCTAGTCTGACAAGCGTCTAAACCGGCGCTAGACATAGCTTCATTTGAATGATCATGTAGTGTGGCCGGGAACTTTGTGTGGCGGCACAAAGTTTTGTAGAACTTTGTAGTCTTCAAGGACAAAAAGGTACAAATACTTTGAGCTATGTCTGGCGCCGGCATAATACCTGGATTCCTTAAAATGATGAATACACTTGACGTGCCAATGGTTGGATACAGTATGACTTAGTATCGGAATCGTATCAACACAACCGCGCGTCGCCTGTCGCCTTGACCGAGACGTTTAGCTACGCTCGCTCGACCGCTAATTGCATATAATACTAGAGAAGAAAAAATAACCTTCCTGAATTTTTTGAAAATACACAATTTATATAATTAATGGCGATACTAACTGATATATTTCTCCCAGGGGGTGGATCTTCTTTTATCTGTCCGATATATCCGGTCTGGATAGATTAACTACGGATACACGTCCCCAGAGTAATCAAGCTGCTTTGACACTCCCCCTATACCGTCCGTGACAGTAGTATCCGCATCCTTTCTCTCCTCCCCATCTACCTTTATATCCTTTACTCCTTCCATTTCCCTTAATCCTGTCTTTCTAATTAGAGGAAGCGCCATGTTTGTAGCCGAATTGGGCCGGCGCGTCCGGGTACCAGTACCTCTTTCTCACATAAGATCGGCGTGAAGTGGCGGCAATGCTTATACATATGGGTATTACACCCAGACTCTAGGCGGGAATTGCACCCACGGCCGTCGGAGCGGAAGGCAGGGTCACTGCCCACTGAACCAACGGGCCATTCAATAAGAATTTCGCATATTATAAGAAGAAGAAATAATATATATTATTTCTTCTTATCTTATCTATTATTAATTAATTATCTATCTTATATACCTATTTATATATATTTCCAAAAAAAAATGTACATAACAGGCGGCTGTTGCCACATAACATAACACAGGCATTAAGTTGTCTTCCTTAGGAACAGACGTCCGTGTGTCATATAATCCTATATATTTATATATTTATTTATTATTATGACGATCCAAAGACAAGTTTATATCAAAAAGGCATATATTAAGAATATGTATCTTCCATTTTTGTCCTCCTTTCTATAAACAAGTTTTTCTATTGAGCCCACGCTGAAATGGAGGAAAATCAATTAGCTGCCTCAAAGAAAATTGTCAAACATTCTATTTTCGTTTTTGTTGAGAAGTTAAAATAGAAAATAAAGAATACAACAACTCCCTGTTGACATTTGGATTCATAAGAACCATGTTTGTTTTAAAAAAAATGTATATACATAAAAAATAATTATTTTTTTTTATATAAATACAATTAAAGTGTGAATTTGTATTAATAAAAATGGTCAAAAGCGTGACAAGACACGTTTATACAGAAGGGTTCCGTATCTGATACGCTATAAACGTATTTGTTAAATAACTTCACAAGTTGTTGTCCGATTTCGTTCAGAATAATTTTCCTAATGAGTTTTTAGCATGTTCTATCCACATGGAAAATTTCAAGTCTCTACGTCTTATAATTTGGAAATTCTAGGGGGGGATACCACATTACGGGCAGACAGACAGGTGGACGGACGGACGGACGGAACGAAATTATAAGGTTTCCTACTACTACGGAACCCTAAAAATAAATGAAAGAATAAAGATGAATTTCATATTTTTTTTAACAATCTTAATGCTAAGTTGGCAAGAAAACTAGTACTCTGGCAATAACTTGGCAAGTTGTTGAGGTTAACGTCATAAGTTGGAATAGCTATCGCTTGCGCCAGATTTATGATTCAATAAACTTTTGAGCATACTTTTGGCAACAGCACAACGAGTTTAAATTTGTTTCATTTTCATATAAATCATGATATAATTTAGCTAACATACGTAAGTAAGTAAAAACATTTCCACTATTATACGTAAATAATAATAATAATAAATATATATAGGACTATATGACACACGGACGTCTGTTTCTTATGTAGACAACTTAATGCCTGTGTTATCGGTAACAGACGCCTGTTATACACATTTTTTTTTAAAATATATGAATACATACATAGCCATTTCTCACGCTATTGTACGCAAGGCAAAAACTTTTCCATGTGTTCGTTGATAGGTCTATAAAAACGTGTGATAACATTTTTAATTTGCCATATAGTATGTACATAATTGTGTGCAATATTTTTCTGTAATACAAATTTTATGTGTGTGTGGGTGTATGTTACATTAACTTCTATATAAGATTCTAATATGTTTTTTGAGTTACAATAAAATTTAAAATAAATACAATTTCAGATATATGAAAAGTATAAATGTTCGTGAAAATCTATTTTAATATTATTTAAGTCTATTCTATGATGATAAACTATTGTAAAAAATCTTAACCTGGGTAAAAACATTATAGTTGTGTATATAACTAAAGATATTGACATAAATACAAAGATATAGTATAGACTATTCATAATCTATATTAAAAAAAATTAGTCTCGCTATAATTCGAAAACCGTTGGACAGTTTTAAATTCCCTTGTTTTGTTCTCATTTCAGGGTTTATAAAGAAAGAAAAGTCCAACTTTTTTTTTTTAAATACTAATCAATGCAGATTTGTCCAACTGCTGTTGTTACTTCAAAATACTCCAAACGCCATGTGCCGTATAACCTAAAACATTCGGTGAGTGTCACATTTTATGGAAAGGGCATAAAGGAGATTGGTAAATTGGCTATTATAACCCGAGCCTAAACTCGGGCGAGACAACGTCTGTCGGGTCCGCTAGTAACAATATAAAACAAATTAAAATAACACCACACAAAATGGAAACAAACTGAATACGAACTTTTTAATTAACAATCGTTTGCCAAACGTTTAGCAGTTCTGACACATGTCGCTTGTTTTAAGCCTCACAAATTTCATCGGTCGCCGGTGGCCATTTTAATAACATTCCAATTATTGGATAAAAGTAATTAAAACTTGCGGCAGAAGTGTTATTCAATCGTTGAACCGAATTGGGGGCAAAATAATGTCACAAGCATTTCTCTTAAATAGCAACGTGAAGAATTTCTTAGGTTTGATATTCACCGTGTGGTCCACATCCGATTTTAACACATCTTATTCTTATGACGGCTCTACATTAGGGCCGTAAATTCACGCCATAAATTCACGGCACAAATCATGCCCACCATCCTCCTCCTCTGTACCGTGAATACATGATATACTAACATTCGTTCGTGATACTCGCCGCAAAATGGACGTGGAAGATGCTGCTTTCTGAACTTTTAAATTGACTTAGTATATGATTAGAACTGTCTTTATTAATTATATAAATTGCATTGGAGACTTTCTATGAAGAAGCAGTTATCAGCGATGAATTTCTTAGCATTCCATGGACTGACCGTGCGGTGCCGGATCCATAGCGTTGCAGAGGAAAGAACCATAGCAGTGCCTAGTAGACCCTAGTGTTGGTTTAAGAGCGCGCTCTTTATAGTGATCACTCTCTCACCTTCACTGCGAGTGTTCCCTCCCCTGCCAAGCTAAATCGGATGTGATCCTACTAGTGTGGCTTTAGATGTCCTTTCTAATAATGAACAATACATAGCTTACTTATTACTAGTTCTAGTATACTTATAGTATACTAGTTGTGACCAGTAACTTCGTCCGGCTAAACTTGTGAGGGTCGTTAGACTTTCTAAATCTGATGTTTAATACTTTAAACTACCTGTTTGCTAAATGTCACGCGGTTTTCGAAATTTCATGCATTGTGACCTTTCGCTTTTATATCCTATTAATATTATAAATGCGACGTTTTGTACACATGGATGTACGTTTGACGCTCTTTCACGGAAAAAGTACTGAATGGATTTTAATAAAACTTTACAATAATATAGTTTATACAAAAATTATAAAGAAATTGTGTGAATTATTATAAATATAAAGAAAAATAACAAGTAAGTACGATAAAATTCTGCTATCTACGAGCTATTCTGCGTGCACTGCAAAAACCGTTAAGAGTAACACGTATGTATGTACTCTATGAAGGAAATGTTTATCTTAAATAGTTGTACAAAAAAGCCTGCGACAACATATATATCTTCAATCTTTCATTATTTTTTTTTGATAATTTGAAAATTAGTTGAAAATGTATTTGAAAACAAGTTTACAGGAACAGATGTAAATTAAAATTAGGATAACGATGACAACCGAACAAGTTAAAACTGCATATCAGTTGTCACGCCCACCTCCAGATACTTAGAACTAAAACAATGTTCAAGCTAAACATTATTTTTAAGCCGTTAACGACAAAATAGTGAACCATTAAAGAACGAGATTGGGAAAGAAAATGGGAACGGAGACAATATTATAGGATAATAGAATCTAGTAAATCGTAAGTAACCCAGTATTCGGGCAAGACAGCGTCTGCCGGATCCGCTTGTATGTAATAAAATAGATTGCAGTATAGTAAGCTTCGCTTGCAAGTATTGCTCGAAATATTTTAGCACTTCAAGTAATTATTCCCTTTCGACGTTGGAAACGTTCAAATGGAATTTTACGCTTAATTACTATCGACTATATCTCACTAATTGTTTTATTCGTAGCAGCTTATGGACTCACGGCTGAGTGCTCCGAAGAGTCCCTAAATTAAAACTTTCAACTTTCGTTAAGATCTTTTCGGGAAATTTCTGTCTAGCTTCGAGCACATGCTAATTGTCTTTAAATCTATTATAGGTACTTAATAAAATTACTTAATTTCTATCGTCTGACTGTGTTTTATCAGATAATGCCTTTTTTATTCATGCTGTTTTGTTGTTTTTTTATCAGTCTTATTTTGAGTATTTGCTTGTATCGTGCGCTATATCATCATAAGTGCAATTTGAGTAATTTTTAACACCCGCGTAATCGGCGCGTCCGGATACCAGTACCTTTTTCTCACATGAGATCGGCGTGAAGTGGCGGCAATGCTGTCTTGTCTAATGATGGTGTTGTTGTCGCGTTTCGATATATTTTTAATATGACAAATATTTAACTACAGACAAATCTTTTTAGTTATTTTGTATTCTATAAAGAATTTAGCTACATATTAATTTGAATGTTCCAATCTCAACTTTGATTATGGTTTGTAAGCATGTGGATCTCGACCCTAAGAGCACCATTATGATCAAGCTATCCCCCAATCTATGTTACATCCAAATCGGTCAATATGGATGTGACTGTATGAATAAGTTATACAAATATAGACATTTATAATTAAATCTCTTATTAGAATCCATATGGTCTAGATACGAAGTAAAGCAGTCATTATTTCAATCATATGTTGAATCCAATTCCAAATCTAATTAGATAAACGTAAAAACACGCACACATTGTTGACTGGGCCTTTTAAATCGAATCTCCGAATCTCCTATTGGCATCCATATTGCTCAGCAGTTAAACCGCTGCTCAGCAGTATGGATTCTAATCAAACAGCCAGCGCGGATGTTAGTGTTTACTGAAATAGTTACTAAACACAAATTTTAACACGTACACATCGCTTATTAGGCATTTCAAATCCAATATCGGCGTAGAAGCGAACTAATTATCTAAAGCTATCGACACTCACCTCCTTATCTCAAGTTGCGGGCAGACGATAAAAAAAAGCTATTCCAAACGACTGTCACAGAACAAACACTTAAGGCTCCAACGGCTCGGGCACACTTTGGACGCGATTTTTTATTGCACGTGATTTAAGGGTCTTTTTTTGTGTTAGGACACGTGGAGCTGTGCAAAGACGTCCGTAAGGCGCGACGGTCGGGCGAAGAATGCGTTCGTGACGCGCTGCGCAGGAGTCGATACGACTCGCACTATGGGACTTGGTTAATTTCTTTGCTGATAACGCAAAGTACATACATACAAGCGATTGTTTGCACTAAAACGTATTTATGGGTGCGATTGGAATCGATTTTTGTATTGCCAACCGATATAGACTTGCGCAAATGAATTTAAGAAACTACATTGTTGTATTATATATTCGTTCTTCATATTTTTCGGATAAAGAGCTTGGATAACGATATTTGGTTCGATCCAAGTTTTGCTCTGGTGGGGAAAAGAGAATTCATTAATTGAAATACATAACAGGGTAACAAGGCAACAACTAGGGCATTCTTGATGTAGTTTAAATCACTGTTAAGGATTCCATCAAAATCGACTCAGCCGTTTTTAGAGATAAGTACACAGGCAGACAGACAAACTAAAATACTATAAATTGTTCTTCGTAAATTGTGATATAAATTGTTTGGTATTTAATGTTACGAAAATTGCATATAGTACGCGAATCTAAATTATTTGTGGCCGAATTTCGACCAGCTGGCTAACACTAGTTTATGTAAATAAAAAAGTCATAAGTAAAACATTTTTAATTCTTATTTAGGGTTGCATACGTCAAAAGGAAAAAAGGAACCAATACAGGATCACTTCGTTGTCCGTCTGTCTGTCTGTTTTTTTGGTAAAGATGACCGTAGAGCGATCGTCGAGAGGATGAGTTTGCATATGGACATAGTCTCACGCGGAAGTATTATAAGTAAGCTGTTATTTTTTTTTCCAATGAAATGTTTATTGTAGAATGATAGAATAATAGTTAAGGTAAAGATATTTGTGGAATATATGTTTATAATAAATAAATAAAAAGCACACCGCGCAGGTACATCGCCAGCGGTCTCCTTACGTGATGGGAACTATATATATGCAGAAAACACCATTGGCTTGACGCGGTCTCCTGTCTCGGTCTCTAAAATTTTCAAATCTGAGTTACTTTGAATACGATTAGCGAATATACAACTGTTTTTTTTATTCTAATACTAGCCCCCCTCCCGGCGTCGCATTTCGTACACAAGTATATATTTACCAACATAAAATCAGCTTATAGCATACAGGGATAATAAACCTTTCTAACAGTAGAATAATTTTCAAAATCGGATCAATAGAACCGGAGATTACCCGGATCATACAAACTTACAAATTACCGTTTTTTATCTATATACTAATACTATTATTAGTATAATTATTTGCGAATCTTCCTTTGGAGACTTAATTTAAATTTAATCTGTTTAATTTGCTGGCTTACAATTTTTTCCTACGATCAGCGTTTTAGGTACAAGGTGGTCAGGTTTAGTGAACGGAACACTATCGCAGTAATCTTTGGAGATAAAAAAAAACTTGATCATGGAGTAAAGAAGTGAGGGCCATAAAATAGCCATTTACTTGAAAGTTTTGTTATGTAATTTCAGAAATAATTATAGACGAAACTAAATGTGTATAATACCGAGTGATTCAACCTAGCATCTGTTATAGCACAAGAGAATAAAACAGCAAGTTTTTAATTTAATTATAAGTTATTATAAGAGCTTTGATTTTATAATAGGTTATTTTTAAGTTAATATATATTATGCGCCAACTGCTAGCAGCCTAGCACTTGCGTTGCCGTACTTTATGAACAGGTTTCGAGAATGAGGAACACTGAAAATCTTTATATATACATATGTATATTTAAGCGTGGTAAAAATGGAGAACTCTTTCAGGAGTATTATGTGATACCAGAATGCCCATACAACTTAAGGGTAAAGTTTATAAAACAGCTGTAAGACCTCCATTGATGTATGGTACCGAGTGCCGGGCTGTCAAAAAACAGTACGAACAAAAACTGCACACCAATGAAATGAAAATGCTACGATGGGCAGCGGGAGGTACGAGACTTGATAAAATACGAAATGAGTAGATCAGAGGCACTTTTAAGGTAGCACCCATCACCGACAAAATGATAGACAGCCGTTTGCGGTGGTATGGCCATGTGATGCCTAAAAAAAAATGTAGATTCGTTCCTACTTAAGAAATCTTCAAATATTTGACATTTGTACATTATGACTGACGTGCCACATTAAATTTCAATTTCATAAAACGCCCATGGACATCTTCACCACTAGAGGGCTCGCAGATACGTTATCTTTAGACTCCTACCTCACCTAGACGCTATGGGATATTGGAAAACCACTGTTAGAATGGCGCATCCGTCTATCAACCGGGTCCGGCATGAACTAATCAACCTAGCTATAGACTCAAATGTCGTTTAATGATTAAGCTAGGACCTGCGTTTAATATGTATGTATGCATATATATATATATTTAAAAAAATAATAAAAAATTTAAGTAAAACTTTTTCTAAATATATGTATAATTGAACTTTAAAAGTTTATTCACATTTAACGTAAAATGTTTAATCTGTATTTTTTATCTGATTTATTTAAGGGTCTTAAATCTATTTAACATTATGCCAGACCCATCCAAAAAACATATACTTCTTACATAATACATAAATACATGTCTATATCAGTTTACAAATGCGACACACGAAATGCACTACATATTATTTGTCACACTTGCAAATCAATTTAAACAAAGTCATAGCCGCCTCGGATGTCGACCTGGTCAAAATAGAATGCAACATGCCAACATCCTTTATATTAAAGCTATATTTCTCAATGAAAAAACTTCGTACAGCTTCGGTTCGCACACATTCCACCAAAATACATAATTTTAATCTGTTGAACAAAATATTAATTTATAAAACCGTTCGCGTTATGCATTCACCAGCTTACTCCCCGAGTCAAACGTGCGTAAAGAAGTTTCACTTCAAAAACATTCGTCTGTCTGTCGGCTGTGACGATAACAGGCTTTAACTTACCTACACCATAGAAACAGTCGACTTGTGCCTATTAATTCTATCGCTATAACGCTGCCTCTCGCCCAGGGTAGCGGGTACGATTCCTACCCCGAGCATGGGTGTGTTACCTGTTTCACACGACTTGGTCCGCGTAAAATTTAACTTGCGGGAGGCATTGGACCTTCGTAATCTGGCCCTATCGAAAAATCCGTATTACTTGATGTGTACTAACTATAAACTACATCATTGCCAAATTTCATCTTGTACGTCTCACGGCTTTCTTCACGGGTTTCGAGATTTCGTGACAGATGACCTGTATGTGTTTCTAAACATAAGGATAGATTTACTTAATAACGAATTTTGTAATTACATAATATCATATCAATCGACTGTATAAAACGAGCAATAATATTATATTTAATATATTAATTCACCTTATAGGCCTTATTCAAAATTGAACCTTAAAATTAACGTAGTAAATATGAATTTCCTACGACCACTCTGTTCTCATGACTAATGAACCTCTATAGTTCAACGATTCAAAGGTAGACTAACTTCTAATAACTCTTACTGGACTTTTTTTTTTTTTTTTATATTACAAGGGTGTAGACGAGCAGGCAGTAGGCACCGAAGTGCCTACCGTCGCCCATGGACATCTGCACGACCAGAAGGCCTGTAGATGCGTTACGAGTTCAAAAGGTTGAAACAAGTTGAAAGGTTCAAAACGTTCGTCAACCCGTATACTTTATTTTGATTCCATAGGTTTTTTTTTTTGTTTTTATTTGAACCTACCTATTTTGGAAAAAACTGGTATTGGAAGAGGCAAAAATTGTTTTTTTTTTTTTAATTTTTAAGGACATATTATTGGGGAAAATGATTTTCTTTTCGTTTAAACACTGGAACCCTCATAATTTAGCTCTGTCCGTCCGTCCGTCTGTCTACCCGTAAGGGGGTCTCGCCTAGCATTTCCAAACTATTAGACATAGAAACTTGAAATTTTCCATGTTGATAGATCACGCTAAAAACTCATTAGGAAAGTTATTCAGAACAAAATCGGACAACAACTTACGAAGTTATTTAACAAATACGTTTATAGAGTAACAGATACGGAAACCTTCTATATAACCGTGTCTTGACACGCTTTTGGCCATTTATATTTTTCATTATAATTATTTAATGTCAATTCCTTTGATCTTCTTTTCATAAAGTCAAATAGATGACACGTGTCTACATTAGAATTTGACTTCCTGTGGGTTGATGTTTGCTAAATACCATTTGCTGTGCGCATAGCAGATTTTTAAGGCTGTAAATAATAATAAACTAGCTGTTTTCTGCTACTTCATCCGTAAAAAAATTATCTTGCCCTTAGGTTTTCTCAATCTGACCCTATCAAAAGATCAAAAAAGCGAATCTCTACTTACAAAAAAATACCTATCTGCCCAATCCCATTGTTATACGTCCCGCGGTTTTCGAGATTTCACGTTAGGTGACCTTTCACTTGAATATTAGATTAACCATCACGCGGTCAAAGCTATAGGCAAAGGCCAGTTTCTAATGAATATTTTTCGTATACGGAGGCCTTTATAAATAAAATCTTAAGTATCTGGCCAATAAATATCAGCAAAACGAGGCAATATATTAAGTTTAGTACCTAATACAGTATCGTTTAAACGTATCAGCGGAGGGCTGAGGTGGCGGGCCATTGCCTCGCTAATAAATTGTCAACTTTATTGGGCCGATTGCTGAAGGTTGCTTACACAATTTTCACTATCTTTAGCTATGATTCAGAAGCATTGACAGGTACTTATGGGGTTAGGGGTACTAGTAGGTGATTCATTGTATTTTATTTGACTGGCCCGTTGGCGCAGAGCGCCGAGAACGTGAGGGTTCCGAGGAAGACGTCAGAAGGCAATCGGTTTTCTTAACTCGCCCCACAGCCACATCCTCTACAATCTCGGCTGGCCCGTAGGTGCAGCGGGCAGTGACCCTGCCTTTTACTCCGGGGGTCGTGGATTCGATTCCCACCTCGAGTCTGGGTGTATTATCTATAAGTACGTATTTATATATATATATTATTTTAAATTTTCGAAATTAATTTTTGGATATATATATCGAATCGAGTTGATTTTCAACCAATATTAGAATTGGTCACTCGTCTATCGCCCGGTCGCGGTAAGAACTGCTACTCCTAGCGATCGACTCAAATGGTCCTCGGAACCCCCACGATTCCTACAACCTTACGACTAATATCACAAAGTGACATTAATCGGGCCCCACTGTTTTACGTGTCTTCCGAAAAACGAAGGAGGTTGGATATCAAATATAAACTGGTGCTGGAATGGGGGTCACCCATCTATCACTCGATCGTAGCCGGAGCAACTTAACCTAGCGATCGACTCAAATGCCAACCACTGATTAGGCCACGACCTCCTTAATATAATAATATATATTATGGTATTATAGAATAATATTAATGCGCTAAGCGAGTACCGTATTATGGGGGGATTACAGTGTATGTATATAATACGCGACTTACACGAATTTATTGCCATCCAAACCTGTCTATAGAAGGTTTCACCTCAAAACTCAGAAGAAATAATATTCCACCCGAAAATATCGGCATGCGGTGCTGCAGTCTGAACGATATTCAAAAAGAAGGGGATGAATAATTTTCATTATCCGCGAGTTAACACTTAGCACGGATCCGTTAACTGCTCCGTCGGCTGACGCTTAATTTATTCCCTCAGTTACGCTTTTACTGCATTTACTCTTCATTTAACTATAGGAGAATGTCTAATAAATTTTTTATGTAAGCTGACGTCATCTATTGATTTGACATAAACGGTATTCGCGGTAACTTGATAAGTTTAGTCATAACCTTCTTTAGACTCGTGAATATTCATTTTATGTATGTTTTTTTCTTTGTATGAACGTCTTAGGTCATGGCAATATAATTTTTTGCAAGGATCAACGACTAGTGGTTCTTTTGAATAAAAGGGAGTATTGATGCTAGCTGATGCGTGTCGTACCTTTGAGTAATGAGTTTTTTTAAAGTTCTTTGTTTCAATTACCTGGTGTTGTTATTCTCTACATGCCTATTCTCACACCATTTACTGACCATGTATGAACTACACGGAAATTTGACTAGTACTAAAATTACATTGTAACTGGTCATATCGACACTATGTACAGTGTCACTATTAAACTGGAGCCAGAGAGCTTCATTTCAATGATCATGTAGTTTGGCCGGTTACTTTGTACAGTTGTGCAAAGTCTTGTAGTACTTTGTAGTCTTCAAGGACAAAAATGTACAAACACTTTGAGCTATGTCTGGCTCCGCCATTAGAATAATAACTAGGACCAAGTTGTGATTGTAGCTATCATGTCGACACAATATACAATCCTACGACCCGAAAAAGAAAACTAGTACCAAGGTGCAAATGTAGCTGTCATGTCGACCCTATATACAGTACTACCATCAGAAAAAACCAGTACCTAAGTGCGAGTATCGCAGTCATATCGAAATAATATAGAGTACTACCATCGGAAAAAAAAAGTACCAAGGTGTCAATGTAGAGTCCTATGTATTTATGTAATTTTCAGGCTAACTCCGGTCGCATTTTTCGCTCTGTGGCTTACAATTGCCTTACCTGAACTAGGCACGGGGCCGCAGTGGTCCTGGCTGATAGGTCGCGAATCGCACGACTGCTCAGAACGTTGGTGGTACCACATTTTATACATACACAACTACTTACCTTTGGGAAAATACTGCATGGGCCACACTTGGTGAGTATTTAGGGTCATCCTAATAGACCGCGAATGCGCGATATGACCAAATTTAGTTCGAACGAACGTCTGATCAAACATATTGATGTCTAGGAAATGTCCTAATTGAAGACGATGCGATCGCGCACTTTCAAACATACTTCTTAGACATCAGGAAGTTTAATTGCAAGTTCGATCACATCGCACATTTAAGTTTTATTAGGGCGACACCTTTTACAGAGTACCTACTATATCATCTTTTAGTGGAAATCACAATGTCGATTTTTGAAGTCAATGTCTTCTTTAGCACTTTTTGCGTGGACAAAAATCATGGTACACTCGTCGTTAACGCACGATTTACACGAGTTATATGAATACTATGTATATATTAAAACTTATTTAGCCGTTTGGTCATTTTTGAAATGGGAAAAGACATAGAACTCGCGATACTGCTACCGTTATCATTGTGTGTTCAAGTTTTGTTTTCACTTGTGACGGCAATCCCGGAGTGCCACTGCTATCTTTTTTACAATAACGTTTAAATTTATTAGAGGGGATTAAGAGAGGGTTTTGTTCAGCAGTGGCATACAGTTTTTTTCTTTATTTAATTTCATTAAAATTTTTGACACCACACCTATTTATATTAGTTTCAAAGTAATTAACTAAAAATATAAATAGTAGGCGTAGATAGTTACTTAGACGATGACCAACGTCTGCCCAATTGCACCTGCTATTGTGGCATACACTTGACTGATAATAAATAAAATGTTAAAAAACATCATAGAAATACTTCTGACTTGATTAAAATGTACGAGTAAACATTTAAACAACATAGCGTGTACCGAAAATTACGAAAAAATATCACGAAATAGTATATAAAAAATTATAACGAAAAACAAAATTGACTATATTTGTGTTCGTTAATGTGATCCTAGGTACTTGGCGGTAGACATGCAACTTCATGTTATTGGAGCGGTTCTGTTGCTGATATTTTTGAAGTGGAGAAAGATTGTAGCTCCTATGTTGAGTGTAATGTTGGCTTTCTCAATTATTATATCCGGATTAGTGACATATTTCTATAATTTGACACCCATTATAACCGCGCAAACACCCGAGTAAGTACTATTTCGTTTAAGTTTGACAAAGTGAATCTGATACATTTGTTATACAATCTATCGTTTTTGAATATCGTTTGGATGTATATCATTAATGTGAAAGTAATTCTGCCTGTTACGTTTTCACACCTAACTGTTTGAATCAACTTTGATAAGTTTTGGTATAGATATAGATTGGATATTGGTGAAGGAAAAGAAAAATGGTACTTTTTGATGCAAAAATGAAACAGAATTTACCGCGGACGTACTCGTATATTACAGCTAGCAATATGTACTAGAGATGGCCGGCTGGTCGAAATTCCAAGACCAACGAATCTTTACACCTGTGTACTATATACATATATTACCTATGCTTATTTAAAGCTATATACCAAATTATAATTCTTTGAACAAACTTTGTGTTAATTTCTATTGGTATGCAATAAAATGTATAAATAAATTGTTATGTTTAAGAATTAATATACATACGGTCTTCATAACTATGCTGTGGTACAATTTTATCGTAAAATGTATACGTGTATGTATAAATCGTTTGGCATTGGTGTGCGTGAGGCTTCATTTTAATATTTTAATAATTATATTAATTAGTAATGCAGTATTTAAAAGAATATTAGCATTCGCACACCATCCTCTATGTAAACTAAAATTGTGCCCAATTTCATACTCCTCGGTCTGCGCAATTTTCGTAAAATCGTGCCGAAAGTTTTTGCTTTACGTATTAAAACGAGTATATAAATAGTTCAGTAAACTTAATTTGGTCTAAATGTTCAATTTTCATGCGGGAAATCACACGTTTTCAGAATCGTCTCCAACATGTTTGAAGGTTCCCAACTTATGATGAAGCTGTACTTGCCTGTCTGGACAAATCTATCTGGATACCTGTGTGGATTCGTCACCGCATTTATTTATTATAACAACCAACTGAAAGGCGTTAAGCTCAATGAAACAAAGGTGATAATGAAATTTATTAAATGAACACTTGATCTTACTAAGTGACACTAGGTGCAATTTTGATGTGTAACATCAAAAAGCAGCAATCAAAAATCAACCGAATCGAATTCCACTTTGGTACTTATATGAAAAATGAATACAATCGTTACATAGTATAAAATGAAGTCACTTCTCGCCCTTGTACGCCTAGCGAGTACATATCTTTTAAACTATGCAACGAATTTTAATGCCGTTTTCACCAATAAACATAGTGATACTAGGAGAAGATTTATAGCTCTAATACATATATGTTATAGAATATAAAAGATAAGAATTTCAATGATTTGTAACGTGATGTCGTAAAAGGGTGTTTTTGTGCGCTTACATTGCGTACACTGGCTAAATAAAGAGATAGATCGAAATAATATAGGCCGTAATTTTATATCTGAAAAAGATCTATAAAAAGTCAGCAATGGCATACATCTATCTCCTAATGATAGGCCACAATAACATTTCTATCTTTAACTTATTAAAACAATAATAATGAACTATTTAAGAAGCTATTGTAAATAATATCGTACTAATCCTTATCGAATTAAATAATCTAGATACGTTGCACATTTTATGTAGATTAAAATTGTCCTTTACAATATGTCACTTAAATAAATATCTTAGAAGACATTAAAGATTTAAAATGTTGCGGCAGAGCGACCGGTGGGCAGTCAGTGCGGTAAGAGACCAAAAGATGGCGCTTTGTTTTGATATTTAATAGCCAGCCAACGTTCGGGCAGGACAGCGTCTGCCGGGTCCGCTACTAAATACTATACGTTAATTTTGATGGTGGTAGATTGATATCCTTTAAATCTATTATCAACTTTCTTGCATAAAAAGGATCATACTTTCAAATGTAAAAAGAAAGCAACTAAAAAGTTTGAGAAATAATTAATCTATTTTCAGCTTTTCTTTGTTTCTGTTTTTTTAATTTCAGTGGTTCAATTTGTTGTTTCACTCGTGTCTATTGGTAGCGGCCTGCGTGACCCTGATTGGGGTCACGTTCCTGTCTGACAATAAGCCGCCACAATGGGCTTCTATCATCTATGCATCCTTCGATCGCTTCCTTATCGCGCTCTGTTTCAACATCTTCATATTAGGATGTATCAGCAATTGTAAATGTAAGTTTAACTTCACATTATACCTCTCAAGATTCGTCAAACACACACAAACACTATTGTTAATACTTCTCTCTTTGTTTTCTTCCTTTCAACCAGTGTCCATTGTTAAATAGAGACCTTGCTAAATTTTGTAATAATTTAATAAGATATCTGTCTACAGAACTGCCAAAGGCAGCTTATTGATTTTGAATACTCAGTCTTTGCTAATACTCTACTATTGATTTGAGTACCACTCCAAGCTTCGCCACATCTCCACACTATTAACTATTGATTTGAGTACCACTCCAAGCTTCGTCACATCTCCACACCATTAACTATTGATTTGAGTACCACTCCAAGCTCCGTCACATCTCCATACTATTAACTATTGATTTGAGTACCAGTATAATCTCATATACATTTGCAAGTTTGTATACGTTGATCATCTATATATTTTTTGTTACAGTTATATTCCGAGATATCCTGGCGTGGAAAGGTTTTCACATTCTAGGAAGGCTTTCGTATTCTGTCTTCATATGCCACTTTATCCTTATGCGACTGACTCTAGCAAGTAACACGCAAATAGGACACGTTTCAGCGTACTCCATGGTAAATTTAATTTTCATTTTAATGTTAATATAAATTAATAAATATGTATAGGACTATATGACACACGGGCGTCCGTTCCTAAGGTAGACAATTTAATTCCTGTGTTAATAGGTAACAGACGCCTGTTATACGAAAATGTTTATTTTTGTAGAAAAATCTAAAAGCAATATAGAGAATACATCTAGACTTGAGGCAGGAATCGAACCTACGACCCCCGGAGCCGAAGGCTACTGCCTACTGTGTCAACGGACCAGTTTAAAGTTGTAAAGTTAATTTAGAATAGTGTTAGTCGGGTATTGCGTCAAAAAAAATTGTAGATTGGTACAAGTTCTTATTACGAAATAACTTTTGTTTTTTTTTTTTAAATCTAAATAAAAACTTTTAAATTAACTCAATAGTTAGTTAACATTTGAAAAAATCTTATAAGAAAACCAACTGACATATTTTTAAAATTGTTTATTTATAAAGAAACTAAAACTATAACTGGAATTTCTTTGCAAAAATTATGTTATCTAAATAGTCGCCGTTACGAATTTTGCACTCTTCTAAGTGAATATCCAAATTTTCTAATATTCGTGGGTAAGAGACGGCGAGCTCACCTACATTTTTTCGCTGATTTTTTTCTTTTAATTGACATAGGTTTACGAATGTAGACACGACTCGTTAAATGGCCCCATAAAAAGAAGTCTGCTGGGGATAGATCAGGACTCCTTGGTAGTCATCAAGAAATAAGCTTTCCCGGAAACATTGCTGTGACCACCGGCAGGGACTCGTTGAAAAGTGTTTATATCTCGCTAAAAACATATGTTAAGATTGTATCCAGCAAGTTCCAGTAGCATCGGTGTCAAATAATCCCATAAAAATTTCACACAGCAGAATTAACAGTAACAATATATTTTTGTCGTTCTTTCAGATTTCACTTATAGTAGTGGGTGCTGTTTTATCATACATGATAGCTGTACCGACCTATCTCATCATAGAGATGCCGGCGGTACAAATCTTTAAAGTTCTATGTGGTGGCAATAAGAAGAGCACAGAGAACAGTGAACAACCAATATCTATACAGATTAAATTACGGCAAGTCATAGACAATAAACAGGAAGAGACTAATGAAGTTTAAAATAGATCTGGGTGGGTTTAAAATATGCCGAAATATCCGTCTAATATAGTGGCTGCTTATTTACACAATTTCTCTAAATTTTTGAGTCCTTTTTAACTTATTGCGCGGGAATTTTAAATACTTCTGGGATGAAAAATAAAAATATGTTCTACTCTTTGTGTAGCTCTAGAGCCTAGTATATTAATTTATCTTTGAATGAAAATTCCCATCAAAATTACAGACCGTTACGAAATAATTTATTTATAAGTATAGATATGAATGTTATATTGTGGAATGCTATTGGGAAAAGGTTTAACTATGTGTACAAGTAACTGATTATTGCATATCATATATTATATTAAACGGTTGTGTTAAGAGTTGTGACTAGTTATAATTATAATTTTGAGACATAGGGATCATTCATCAATTAGGTCACACGAATTTTACGATTTTTTAACCCCCCTCCCCCCGTCCTTGTCGTAGGTTGTCGCGTTTTCTAAACCAATGCAACATTAACACGATTTTATACATTCCATTTTCTTCTTCCCTTTATTGTTTTAATAATATCAATAATGGGCGCCGGTAGGCACTTCGGTGCCTGCTGCCTGCTCGTTTGCTCGCTTGTAACATAAAAAAAATCTTCATCCGCCATTATGCAATGTTATAGAGATTAGATATAGACACTAATTGTCACTACATAGTATAAAACCAAGTCGCTGTCGCTGTCTGTCCGTACTCCGTCCCTATGTATGCTTAAATCTTTAAAACTACGCAACGGATTTTGAAGCGGTTTTTTAATAGATAGAGTGATTCAAGAGGAAGATTTGTATGTATGCGTAATACATTTATTTCATAGAAGATTACAGCCGAGAACAATAGATGTCGCTATAATATAATGTAAAAATAAGCCAAGTCAAGGTCGGGCAGGACAACGTCTGCCGGGTCCTCTAGTTATAATTATAATTTAAATTAAAACAGTAGATGTACTGAACTTCAGTTAAAATGTCATTGTTATCCGTGTTAAATGTCTATCAGCATTGCCACCATATGATAATCATGCCGTAAGTCCAATGTTATTGGTCGGTCGCAATAACGGCATTAGTGACATATCGCGATAGCAGTGCTACCAGACATGATAACAGTATGATGAATTTCTACCGCAGGAGGCTATGGCGGCATTGAGAAAGAAGTGTGTGTATTTAAGAAATTTGTTAAATATATCCGGGCTTATTTACTTAAGGGCCTTGAGACTAATAAAGATGAAAGTGCAACCGCGTCATTTGTTTTATTCCTTTCACAAACAGCACATATTTTCAATATACAAACATTTTTTGCATTAGATATTTGTTAGCGTAATATCTTGCGTTATTAACAGCAATTATCTGTTGAGCAGCAACCGCGGAAGGTCGCCATTAAGGCGTAGGTCGCGGAACAAAAGCATCGGTTACCGCTCTAAACGTGCCCTTTGTTGCACGCCCCATTTACTCCCTTAAATAGATTTCACTGTCCCAAGTCCTAATTATGTTTTCTATATACCTTTCGGTATTAAAAAAATCTTGGGTGCCTTGTATCTTGTCAAAGATAAGGTCTACCTTTTGATATGGTACTAAACTACTGGTCGTTCGTTTATATATTGAACTGATTTAATCCACCCATAAATCCTCGTTATGGGTGCAGTTAAATTTTCGCATTTTATGTTAACGAAAATTTAGTATACCAGCATTCAATATCCGATTTTTACTTGTTTGCTTCACAACGCATATTCATTTTCCCAATCAAGCTACGACTTAAACTGTTTCAAGTCTAGTAATTGAATTTTCTGTTTAAAGGCGAAGAGAGGCGAGTTTATCTTCGATTTCAGATCAGGCGTTTTATTGAAGGAAAAAAAATTACTGCAGCTCGCGGCGGAACAATCTCGCCGGTTCTCGCTAATCCAATTATTTACTTTTGTTTCATAATTATTCATCCAGCGCATTCTAATTTGTAGCGCTTATTACTACACTACAGTAATTTTAAAATATTCCTTTGAGATTTTCTTTCTTTCTTCTCTTTTAATGCTTCTCTGAAATAATGCGAATAATTAGTTGAAACAGATAGAAGTCTAATATATATATTTTTGTATATGAGGAGCCCAGCCGTTTTTGAGTTATAGCGCAGGGCATACCTAATTTAGGTTACATACCGACAGCAGCGGTACGTACCGTGGCCAAATTTTCTTCTATATGCCAGTATATACATACAAAATTTTATCCAAATCGGTCCAGCGGCGTAGAACGATTAGGGTGCCAAGAGCTTGTACGGACGATTTTTATATATAATGATATCATGTTTCATTTCGTTGAAAATAAATGCTGAGTGTGTACGTTAATGAATTCTGTATGTATTCTGTGCTTTGTCCGGACATAAAGTATCGATTGGCTACACCGTTTCACCGATACCAAATAGAGCACATTTTTGACTGAAAGCGACCCTCAAAACTACCCAATTTCGTTTCACTTTGAATGCGCTCGTAGGATATTGCGATAGTTTCAGAAATTCTGCACCCGACGGTTTTCATACAGTCGTAGTCATTTAACCGTCTTGTTACAGCAATTGTTTCCGAAATGGCGCTGTTGATGAGTCTGCTTATACACTGTTATTGTGATATTCTTAGGTGGGGATGCATCGTATTAAATAACAGTTTAAATTCCCTGCATCCACGGTACTTAAATACCAGCTATAACGTGAACTGGAGATCGCCTGGTGATAGAAATTGGGACACGAATCTTTAGATTTGCGTATTTAAAGCTATATACAAAATTTCAATTCTTTGTACAAATACATTGTAATATTAGATATTATTATTGTTATGTCTACGCTTTACTTTAAGATTGTGTATCTTAGAGTAAAAGGTAAACATATGTGTTAAAAGTACGTAAATCGTTTGGCATTTTTATTTTTATTTTATGAATTTGATTTACATAACTGTCAACGACAAAAGATATTATAAAACATGAATGTACATTTAGACAAACTGTGACGTGTTGCGTATAAAAACAAAACCAAAATAGACTATTCAAATAAATACAATTAATTTTAAATGGACAACATTGATAATAATGAGATGAAAAACTAATTTTATATCAAGAATTATTTTAGATTGTTTGTTTTAGATAGTACGCGTGTGGTTTTATTTTAATAATTTAATATATAAATATTGCATATTATAAAAAAAAATTACCATTCGCACATCGTCCTTAATAATATAAAATATAACTGTGCCAAATTTCATACTCCTCCGTCCGCGCAGTTTTCGTAAAATGGTACCGGAAGTTTACGCTTTACGTATTAGTTTGTAGATGTTGTGGCTTGATTCGCCTCATTCTGTACATATATCTTGTTATAATGTAGAGTTAACATATATAACTCTGACGAGTTAACAGCATACGTGGTTTGTTACCCGGTAACACTGCAGCCTTGTGAACCTGCGAATGAAAAGACTCTTCACCTATTTTTTAGAACAAGCCCTCTTCTAAGGGCGAGCTCGAAAAACCACCTCGGGACGTAACCTCGAGAGGAGCTGCTAAAGTCTACGCCTAAAATCAACCCTATTCCTAGTGCCAAAAAGTATGTTTTGTAACAGTTACAAAATTTTCACACCTTCATGACTATGTTCACAAATTAAAAAGCCTATAGTCACGTACTATTTCTTTTGCGAATCTAGCTGATGTATACAAATCTGTTCACAAGGTGAGAAATGAAGAAAGAAAGAAGTGGAGTGCATTAAGAACTAGTAAACTCTTATTTTTAAGGTTCCGTAGAAACTTCCGATTCACTTGCTTCTTTGGTTCCGTACTACAAAGGACTTCCTTTATAGTTTCCTCTGTTTGTCCGTCCGTCCGTCTGTCCGCCAGCAATGTTGCTCCCATCCTAGGATTTCCAAAGTAATAGATGTAGACATTTGAAATTTTCCATGTTGATAGAACATGCCAAAAATGTATTAGGAAAATTATTTTGAACGAAATCGGACAACACATTATGAAGTTATTTAACAAGTACCTTTATCGCGTATCAGATACGGAACTCTTTTATATAGGCGATGTTTGACACACTCTCGGCCATCTTTATATTAATCACATCAATACGATACGTAAATTCAAACTTTTCCTTTTTGGATTTTTTAGATTCCCTTTTTTAATAATAAAAATATCGTTTTTATTTTATCTATGAAAAATATTCTGTAGTTGTATGTTTTTTATGAATTAAGTACTTTACAAGCAATTCATGAGAGTTCTTTTGGGGGAAATCCCATGAAAACGGAGAGTATTTGCTTTGCTATGTTGGCAGGTTAAATGGTGTAGCTTTGAATGATTTTTTTTTCTGGTTATACTCGAATTTATGCAAAGTAATTAAATTCTTCCAGCTTATCTTGAAACAGTTCCAAGAAATTAATAAATTGTTACCAAAACAAAACCACGTTTGCGCGAAATATTCTCCGAGCGTTCTCGGCTTTGAAGTATTTATTAACCGTACTATTTCGCTCGAGTTGTAATTTGCACCTCTTTATGTAATGCTGTGTTCCTCTTTTGTAATATATTTAAAGACTTGTTTAAACTTGCCCATTTACAAGTGTCAGTAGAAATGCCAAACGCCATTAATATATTACAACGGAACGTATGAGCAATTTACACTCGATTGGTTCAATATTTGTTTGGAACGCCTCTGGAGTGCGGCCAAAAGCTTCATCCAATACGAAGATTTAAGGAAGAGAAGGATGCTCCATAAGCTAAACAAATAAGATTAAAAGCAAATATTTGACTTAAACACATCAAGTCAAATAAGATAAGGCAGTCATTTAAAATTAGTAGACCGACCAAGCCATTGCATATAACTGCAGACGGATAGATTAAAAGCCGTAATGACCTAGCACCAGCTTAAAAGCTTACTTGGAGAATATAAGGCATATTTTCTAAATTGAACTTATAAATTAAATTGAAGGGTCTCTTTGCAACGTCGAAATTAATATTTTTTTACTAATTGCATACGACTATATGTATGATACCTGTAGCAAAATTGCTAGTTAAACAATTTTTGTTTGTTTGTTCCGGGAATCTCAGAAATGGATGGAGCGATTTGGACATGTACCTACCTGATTTTAGAAAGAATAACAGGCTTCTTAGCTTTTATCTAAATAATTAAGGTTCCACAAAAAAAATATAAAAACTCTCAAAATTTAACAAGATCGTTAAATTCACGCGGGCTTAGTGGCGGGTTATAGCTAATTTAAAATGACACTTTATATTATAGACGATAAAGATTATTACACCGAAGCAAACTCTATCGAAAAGTTTAAACGAAGCATCTATCAGAGTCCAGCGACGTTGGCTTAATAAGATTATTGGCACGTGGTTGGAGGGCGGCCAACAGGCTCCGCGAGGCATCCAGTCGAGAATCCGGGGGTAGGGGGCACGGCGTGGACGGAGGGTGCCTCCGGAAGCAATAACAGCGATTTGCCACATTATGCATGGCAGCATTCCAACTGCGTGAGCGTTGCGGTGCAACTCTTTCGGGCCGCGGGTCTGTTGGATTCGCAAGAATGTGGGATTGATGAAAATCCCCCAAATTTATTGCCGACGTGCTGGTGCATTTTGTTGTTTTATTGCTCTGTCCCTCTTATTTTTATGTTCCCTGGTGTCTCTATTTTTATTGTTACTTTCTGTTATTTGGTGGAATTTGTTATATTTCTCTTTATGTGGATATTGATTCTGGCCTATAAAGTGTGTGTCTGTAATTAAGTGTGACTAGCTTTGTCCGCGAATCCGTCCGCGTAAAATTAGTTTAAAAAAAAAAGAGTTCAATTTTAGCGTGATGATAGTAGTTTTATCATATAGCCTTCCTCGGTAAATGGGCTAACTAACACTAAAAGAATTTTTCAAGTCGGACAAGTAGTTCCTGAGCTTAGTGCGTTCAAGCAAAGAAACAAACCCCTTAGCTTTATACTAAGTTATATTTCTGTCCCTTTGTTTAATACTGCAATACCTGTGTTTCTTTCTTCTATTTATTTATACATCCTAATCATTATAAAAAACAAGTACACTTTACATAAACATGATAAAAACATGTTAATATAATATATTCGCAAAAGTCTACGTTTGAAGTTTTCCTAGTATGTTATTTAAAACTGAAATAAAGTACTCGTTCTTATCGTATAAACTTAGACCGCAAGACCTAACTAAAGCACGACGTACTGCAAAGTTAGTATGTAGCGTACGGATATTTTAGCTAATATGAAAAGTTTGAAAACGCGTCCGAACTTTGCAACGACGCGTAAATTTCCGAGAGTGAGTAATCCATAAAAGCGGTGTTAAATAGTCTTACATCTCACCTTTATTATATTGTAACGCGATTTATTACGTTAGAAACAGTATATGCAGAGTTTGTTTGTAGGGGCACGTAAAACTCACAAAGGAAATTTCTAAAATCTCGAAAAATTGCTATAAAAGCGAAAAAAAAACCAATGTATTTGATAATTTAAAGGGCTCTTAGACCCCTGTCCACTCTGTTGGAGGTATACTGACAAAAAAAGGCCTGACTATATGTATATATTTTATTGGCCCAAACATTTTAAACAATATCCACAGTACTACACCTGAATTGAGTTTAGAAACAGTACATTGATACATTTAGGTAGTTACAGCGCGTTCAGACAAAACGTTCGTTTACCCTGAACTGGGAACTCGGAACGGGATTCGTCCCTGCGGGGTCGTTTCAGCGCTGCGCTGTTATTTGTCCGCTTCAAGGCCCCTCGTTTTAGAAACGAAGCGAAGTAGAATGAGATTAGCGCTAGTCTTACAAGAAGTTGTATTTTCTACTAACTTGGTAATAATAGCATGATGTCAGGATATTAGGATTACATTCAATACTTTATAAAATACCTAGATTACAAAAATACCTTCGAAAAAGCATCTTGAGTTACTATTATCCTTATAAACACTTTCAGGACTACTCTTCTGCCTCTTCTACCCGTTTGCTATATAAAAAGCACTAGTCTCTTAAGGCCGATTTACATCAGACGAACGAATGCTCATTCTACCCATGCTCTATCAAATTCTTTTAGTTTAAACAGACGTAGAGCATTCTTACGTTGTTCTGTCTGCGTTCACAATAATCCTAATTCAGGTTTTGTGATCATTGATATTTTGGTGTAAAGGATAAAAATAAGCTTTCGTTTACACTAACATATCGAGAAAGAATGCTCTTGTTTTAGCTCTAGCTCTATGTTCGTTTAGTCTAAACCTGCCCTTACAATAACGCGTATAATAAACTTACGGAATATGGGACACAAATGTTTATTAAAATATTACAATATGCTTCCATTACAACTTTATGAATGCACGATTCGAGTCGTGAGGAGGCAATTTATTATAAACTTGGCTTAAAGCTCGCTCTGGAGTGTCTACTCTGGCAACAAACGTGAACTAGTGAGTTAACTTTGCGTTTTGCTAGCGCTGCGGCGTGTTATAAGTTGAAGTGGAAAACTTGGAAAGTTCTTTTGGGCACAGTGTCATTTTAAATGGATTTTCTTTTTTCTTTTGCGTGAAATTCGGAAATATTTTTTTTATCTCTGTTCCCAAAAGGCAGTATGATTTAGGGTAAGGGTTAAAGGTCTTTTTCGGCAGAATTCAAAAAGAAAAAGACAGACTGTCTTTCGATGTCAGAAATCCCTAAATAAATTTTACCACTCCCAAAGTAGGGAGACTTGGTTTTCGCTTGGTTTTAATCCATAGAATACTAAGAAATTCGTCTTATATTTGAAAGGCCGTTGTTCAGTCTGTTGGTAAAGTCAACTGAGTCATCGTGGTTTCGTGGGCGTGGTAGGGAAAGTGCCGCACCGCCCACCTTTTGACACGTGCAACTAGACCAGCCAGGTCTAGAGTATTCATTGCTGCAACGAGACGCGGTGGCGGCTCGTAAAATAGAAAGAATTATATGTAAATGTCGCAACGTTCTTTGTTAAAAGCGTTTGTTTTAATTAAGAAAAGAGCTTCAATAATTCATAGGCAAAAAAGGTTTTTTTAATGTTAAAGAGGTAGCAAACAAGCATAATTATATAGCTTTCTGATGGCATGCAGTCACCATTATCTATAGGTTGTTTGCAAAGAACTCATGGTATTACTGCCACTTAGCTAACTCTATTCCCCCTTCTTTTGACCCCAAAGAATTCTAGCAACCCTATTCCGAAAAGGAAAACTCAACACCATAGATAATGAGCCCTCTTAAATTACTAAAGATGTTAAGACATGTTAAATTACAAAAGATATTACAGAGCTGTTAAACGTTAATAAGCTTTAAAAGATTGTTTCACAGCTTAAAGCTTTAAGTTGAGAGAATAGCACGCCTTTTACCGAGATAAAATTTTATATTGATGTGTTTATCCGCGTTGCTTTTAGCCGCTAAAGAATAAAACATTTTGCGCTTTCAAAGCGAAGTAAAAGCTCTCCACAGTAGAGCTGATAAAAATTAAATCTATAGAAAGCATTCAACAAAAGTACTGCGCTTAGAAAAATGTTTTAAATATATTCAAACGCGTATTTATTTAATAGCTTTTTAGTACTTTCATTATACTACCTACTTGCAGATTTATTTAAAACTAGATGAGGCCTGTAATTTTCCTGGCGTATTTTATGTAACTTTTAAATTCAGATTGCATAGCAAATTTTAATTTCCTTATTTGAGACTAAACTTACACCTACATGTATTATAGGTTTTCGGTAACACAATATCTCCATACTGCGGTTTAGGATTGAAAAGTTACGAAAGACGAGAATTCTTTACGCTTGCTTGAACGGTTAACAGTAACAGGAGTATGTCTAGCGTTCTTTATAAAAATATCTTGTTGGAAGAAAGCATTCAAAATGAGAGCGCTGTTTATTCTAAAGAGACGTGCAAAAGTTGTGCTTTGTAAGAAGTTGCGAGTTTGTTCTAAAGTGAGGCAGCTATCGAGATGGAACGCGGACAAAGAGCTGGAAGCAGGTGGCGGCCGGGTGACCTGAAATGCAGGTGCCACTTTATGTCAATGACGTAGCGCTGGTGTGCGGCCCAAAGTGTAGAAGAAAGCGACAACTAACTTCGAAGACTATCAATTTGACAAGTTTATGCATGACAGATACATATATAGGTACAAGTACAGATGCCAGATCAGATCGTAGACTAATGACAACCGTAATACAGAAAGGACGCATCTTTCGGGCATTTGCAAAGAGGATTACGTGCTCTTGCTAGACAGTGGAAGCAGTGGTTTGAGGCTATAAGGGAGTGGACTGGATTATCAATTAAAGATAATTTTATTCTTGTCGGAGGCCAAAACTCATTTAGGGTTGCTGAGCCGCTCCAGTAAGTAAATAAGTAAGTAAAGAGAATTACTGTGGACCGTAGAAGTTTTCACCAGCTGACCGCCAAACTTGACATTTTCATAAAATGTATATATATGAAAGATTGATGTAAAGTAGAAGTCAAATCGCTTGTTCTTTACAATTGGACCAAAATAATTTTAACTGTTTTAATTCATAAATTATACAAAACTAGTTAAAAAAATTTGAATAATCATTCCGAGGAGCTTTTAAGATAATAAATAAATGAATTCTTAGATGCCCATTCTTGACTAACCGATGCTTAGTAAGATTCGAAGTTTTGTATTCTTATTTTCTGTCTATTATTTCTTAGTGTGAGCCATGATAAAGGCCTACCTCCTTGTCATCTGCTTCTGAACTCTGTCAATTCTATGGCTATGGTTTGCTAGTTTTTGTTATATAAATCCATCTCTTTTTGGTCTACTAAAAGGATGTTGTTGTTGCCCACACAGTGATGGTTTTTGACCAAAGATCAACGAATATATGACTTTATGTTCAGATCGATTGTTCTTCTGTTGACCAGTTTTTCGAAGATTCTTATAGATGCAACTAGCTGTTTCCGGCGACTAATTCCGCGTTAAATTACACTTACGAGAACCCTTATACCTCCTTAATCTGGTCTCAAAACCCGTTCGTAGAGAACGTCTACTAATTTAAAACTACCTCCCTGCCAAATTTCCTCTTTGGACGTCCCGCGGTTCTCTCAGATTTCGTTATAGGTGAGAATTTTTGCTTTTATATATTATAGATTAATGTAAGTTGACTCAAGGAAACATGAATAAAGAGACAGTAATATAGGATGTAACACAAAAGAGTGGGATCAAAAAGCTATTTACACGAGAGAATGTAAAGAGAATGTTTACCGCGAAATCATCCTCATCTCGTGACGCCTGCGACATTGATGACGATTTTAACAATTTGACAACAATGGCGCGTGATGAATGAGTTGGCCGTTCGCCAGCGCTCGAATACATTGCCTCAATTTTGGGGGAGGATGGTGCCCGCGTATTGTTAAAAAAAATCCAAATTGCTGTGCTATTTCCCTTGTGGTAAGACCCATGTTATTGACACTGATCGAAAGATAGTAACAACATTTATAGCATTGATTTAAGACTAAAACATAAATAATTCACAATGAATTATATATATATATATATATATATATATATAATTTGTTATAAACATTATACTATGTTTACGGCTGCGTACGACGATATTTTTTTTGGTATTATGCTAGAGTGGTACGTAGGTGCCCGTTATAATATTATAATGTTATTTAAACCCCAAAAGATACATACACCGGCAGAATTAGCGGAACCCAAAAAAACATATAATGAGTAAACATGAAACATCAATATATTGACACTAATTTGCAATGCTATATCCAAAATTTAATGAAATAAACTTAACTAAACAAAACGAATTGTTCTTACATCGTTCATTGTTCGTAATGACAGAGAAACAGAGGTAAATTTTAGATTTTGTGACTGTTCGTTCGTTTCGATATTAAACATCCATACCAAACATATAGGTTGTGTATATATACATATATGTACAATGTATATACTTCTGTAACAATAAACCTGGTAACTCAAGGATTTGTGTCGGCCCTTTCTACTATGGATCCATCGCAGCTCTCATACTTTATGACCTTTTAGCCAGTGCACGCGATAAGTTGCCGAAGAGTAATGGCTTCTTTCGTCTCGTTACCGCACGTCGACGGTTTTTGCTTGTGATTGATGAAGTCAACCCCGCTGGACGCGACTCAGACTTCATATAAGTCATCATTGTAGCTTTTCTTTACATAGACGCTCTAATTATATATATATATATATATATATACACATATACATACAAATCTTCACATGTAAGCAATAATCTTACTTTATTTTGAAGCTAGCTCTTTCCCGCGACCTCATCCGCATAAAATTAAACTTGACCTAGGCCTCTTTATTTTTGGAGTCTTTGAGTGTACAAGGGATACTGTTACATATGCAAAATGTAAGGAGAGAATTTTGCAAAAATAATAATTAACGTCATTTTGCTCACAATGGGAACGATTAAACATTAAACCCATTATTTAATAATTGTAATACTATGTCTTGGTTATTTATAGAGTAAGAACAAAGTTTAAATTATTATATTCAGTCCGGTATGTGGTTAAAATATATGTTCGTATAATAATATAATAATAAATAATATCTAGGATTAATATCAAAGTTGATAAACTTGAAAGCTGACGTTGATGTTCAAAATTAATACATCAGCATCAGTTTAATTTTGTCTGTAACTCTCTATAGTCTATACTAAGCCGTAATTGCTAATAATACATATTAGCAATCATTGCAGAGGCTGATGTCTTTAAAAAACGCTGTTCTTAAAGCAATCTTCAGATTTATAGCGGCGGTCTAAATGAAGCCGAGTGGCCTGAAAAACAAACAGGTGAAAAATATTTTAATTTTATTTTACCATGTTGTACCAGTTTCGATCGAAACATGCATGAAACACACGTTAATAACAGTGATTTTTCAGAAGTTCCCACGCACTTAATCACCGATTCAATTTACTCGAAAAAATGTGAAAAATACCACATCCAGGAATTGTCTCGATGATAAACATTCGCGAATAAAATTAATAGATTCAATGTTAAAAACAGAGCGTTCATATTTTGCTGTTTCGCTGTTTTATTGGTGTTCCTAATCCAATTTGTTTTAATGGCCACTTTATTCTGTTACATCTTTGAGGTTTTAATCAAAATTGACACATTACAATGTGAATATCCTTTTATTACACATTTTTTTGTATTCATAAATATGTTAACTGTGCCTTTAAATTTCTAATATCAAGGTAGCGAATATGTCATCTTGTTCGTCCAAAAACCAGTTTACGATAGTAAACGAGTGTACATTTCAGTTATTCCTCAATATAATTTATTCCTAATACACCTTAAAAGTTCCTACAATATCATCATGTGCATATTACCGTTACAAAAAAAATTATACCTGACGGGATGTTCGAGTAATATTTAACTAGATTGCAAATAAACAAACCAAAAAATCGTACATTTGAAAGGAGTAAGTTCTTTGTTTCAAAAAGTTGCGAAATCAACATAAAGTTAATGTTAAAACGTCACAGGGCATTGTTCCAGAAATTAATTAAATTAAAATCAAATAACGAAATGGCCAAAAGCATGTCAAGGCACGCTTATATAGAAGGGTATAGAAGGGTTCCGTATCTGATACGCTATAAACATATTTGTTAAATAACTTAAAAAGTTGTTGTCCGATTTCGTTCTGAATTTTCCTAATGAGTTTTTAGCATGTTCTATCAACATAGAAAAAGTCTCTACGTCTAATAGTTTAGAAATGCTAGGGGGGAGACCACCTTACGGGCAGACAGACGGACGGACGGATGTACCCCACGATTTCTACAACCTTACGACTAATATCACAAAGTGACATTAATCGGGTCCCACTGTTTTACGTGCCTTCCGTAACATGGGTCACCCATCTATAACCCGGTCGTAGTAACTGCTACTTAACGTCGCGATCGACTCGAACGCCTACCACTGATTAGGCCACGATCTCCTCATTTCTGCATGTTAACTATTAAAGTAAAGAACAGGAGCGTCTCAATTCCAAGCAGTTTTATCCATAACGCGATTACTTCAATCACAACATGACGGATAAGTGGTAGCGCTGAGCGGCTTGCGCGCGCGCACATGTGCCCCTCAACTGAATGATTGCCCCCACAGCGGCGGGGGCACGCACTAATTGCCACTTCACATTTGACTCGTGACATATGCATTTTTTGGTTAAGTTTAATTTAATACAAGCACTGTTGTTAGGAATATTTCCTAGAAAGCTACTTAATCGTTACAGCCGTTGGTTATGGCGTGATCAAGTAAAAGAGGAATTTATTATCTAGACTACGTGGGACCCGCGATTTCGCCCACGTGATCTTGGTAAATTTTAAGGGTTTATAATTTTTTCTGCGGAACCCTAATTATTTGGCCAAAAACCTATGATATTACTTGTAAAATCTGCTATGTACCAATGAAAGTCCTGTCAAAATCGGAGCACCCGTTTCGGAGATTATCTGGAACAAACAAACAGACATACAGACGGACAAAAAAGTTTCAACTTGCGTTTTTGCTACAGGTATATATATTTATATGTAACAGTTGCAAACACACATTTCAATTTTATTTACTTAGGTAACTATGTTTAGGTAAAATTAAAATATTTAGGTTTGACAAAGTTACTGTTTTTAGAAAGACATTGCTCTAAATTTTTGTTGATTTTTTTTATTCGACATAGACAATGCGCTTGACCGCAATCACACCTAATGTTAAGTGTAGATGCGGTCTACGGTGGAACGCGCTTTCCTGGAATGCACCCATTCACTCTTGTCCTAAAGATATCCATGTGAATAAGTATTAATTAGTTATTTTTATTTTCACTTTGCCTTCACTTCACTTCACTTTTGTATTTTAGGATTTATTTTGAGCGGACAATTTACAAACTGATGCTTTTTATCCTAATTGTGGTCCTGAGTGTTTTCATACTTGTATGTTTCCCAAAAATGTAAAAAAATGCGCGTTTTTTACAACCTATACAATGCGAAATGTTCCGAAGAACTGTTCAATGTTTTCTCACGTTTCACTTCCATCGTACTCTTGGCCGCTGGGAAAAATATCATAAATAAATGTATAATAAATATATAGGACCATATGACACACGGACGTCTGTTCCTAAGTCAGACAACTTAATGCCTGTGCTATATGTAACAGCCGCCTGTTATACACAAATATATATTTTTTGTAAATATATAAATACATACATATGGATAATACACCCAGAACAAAAACTTGTAACAATCATATCATCTTATAACAGTATGAAAACAACATCTTTACATATTATTAAGTCGCTACCCGATGTTGTGCGCTTAGATCTTTTAAACTACACAACAGACTTTTTTGCTGTTTTCACCAATAAACAGAATAATTCATGAGGAAGACTCGTATGTATAGTCGTCCAAGAAACTGCTTTACTATTTTGAATGACAGTTCCTACTTAAAGGAAATTTCCTAAGGGTTATTGTTAGAAATCAATGTTATGCATTACAAGCAAAAATGAGCCTTTGAACTAATTGACGTGCAAACGACATTCGACCTTAGCGTGGGAAACCAATTTCTTGGTCGACTTTACTAGAGATCGCCGGCTGATCGAAATTCGACAACGAACCGTATCACATGCTTACTACAACGAAAAATGTTTTTGGCAATTAATATAATATCCAACAATAAAATGTATACATGAGTGTGTTACTCGTTTGGCATTGGTGTGCGGGAGGTTTATTTATTTAATATTTATTGTACACAATATATTATATTCAAAATAGTAAACAATAACAATGAATAATAACTTAACATAATACATTAAAAAAAGTGTGCAAAGGCGGTCTTATCGCTTAGAGCGTTCTTTTACAAATTATTCTGACAAGACAGGACGTGACATTTTTGGAACAAAAGATGGTGCAAAAAGTAATTAATATACATAGATATAGATTATTTATAACTCACTATTATTTATTTAATTTTAATAATTTCATACATTTATGCGTGTGCGCAAAGCTGGCGCGGGTTGCTAGTAATATATCTTTACTTCTTTACTCCGCGTTTATGCTCATATGATTGGATTCACGCGCGGCCTACCATGAATATTGCTTTCTTATATTCTTCACTTCATAACAAATACTTAAAAGTTCGAACTTTTTTTCAAATACATATTATAAGTGTAAAAAAAATTAAGGCACATATAAAGTACCAAAAACAGTTTGAAAATATGAGTTTTGCAAAATCGGCTGAGCGAAATTAGCCACAAATCTTTGGATTCGCGTACTCTTTACTCATACAAAATTCAGATTTTTTGCCCAATCACACCCATTTATATTTTAACATTGATATATATTATTATATCGGTCGTCATGACTAAACTTTGACACAATCTTATTGTAAAATGTGCATACGTGAGTGTAAATTGTTGGCATTGGTGTGCGTGTTCGTTTTATTTTAATAATTTAATATATTTATAATGCCTATTTCGAGGAGGTCGTGGCCTAATCAGTGGTCGGTATTTGAGTCGATCGCTAAGTTAAGTTGGTCTGGCTGCAACCGGGCGATAGATGGGTGACCCGTTCTAGCACTGGTTTATATATGATATCCGGCCTCCTCCGTGTTTCGGAAGGCACGTAAAACAGTGGGACCTGATTAATGTCACTTTGTGATATTAGTCGTAAGGTTGTGCTGTTGCTGCGATCGGGTGATAGATGCGTGACCCATTCTAGCACTGCTTTATATTCGATATCCGACTTCCTACGTATTTCGGAAGGCGCGTAAAACAGTGGGTTCCGATGAATATAACCGAGTGATATTGGCCGGGAGATTTTAGAGGTTGTAGTGTTTTGCGGGGATAAGGTTTCCCCGTCCCCTAAATTGTCAAAAGGTCTATGGTTATATTAGAAATAACTTTATATGGTGGTAAGATCCTTAAATTTTCTAATTTCCGCGCCATTTTTTAATTTTTTTCTTTCATAAGAACCTTCTCCTGCCAATAACTATCACAACAAATAAGAATTAGTGGAATATTGTTAGTGTAGTAGAATTAGTGGGCCCAGCCGTTCACGTGTGATGCCGTGATTAAGGGATATTCATTTTTATATATCACCATCATCATTGGCCCTTTCATCTTATACAGATGATTGTTTATGTACGTAGTGTACACCTCCGTTGATGGCAGAGCAGACGAATTTCACGGGAATGTTTTATGTATTAATATAATTAAGATAAATATTAATTGTAACATTTATGATTTGATTTGTTATACCCAGAGATGGATTCATGTGTCTACATGATGCAAAGAAATGAATGAAAATAAAGAAAAAAAATTAAAGCGAATATTGGGTAACATATGAAAAATAATAAAATTAAGAAAAAGCACTTATTCAGTAATCACAGACGAACACCCCAATTTGACTAATATATAGATACAAAACAAACCAGATGGCAGGTGATCGCTGAGCATGCTATATTAAAAAAAAGTATAATTTAAATAAATATGCAGATTTTGATAATTCATTCACATATTTGCATGGTTAATACCTAAACTAGATCAATTTTATTGCTACTTTCACAAAAAGAATCCTTGTTATGCATTCAAATAAACTAGATTTGTAGGTAAATTTAGCTATTAAGACAAACAAAAGCGTTGAAATTATACTAAAATATGTTTTTTCATGCAATTTATCGAAATTTATTTTATGCTAGCTGTGCCTCACGTGAACTAAATGTGAAATCGGTGCATCGGCTGAACGGGGAACGTGTTTGGTTTAGTACCGAAAACATCAGTAGGTGTCTAAACAATGAACTGTATTTAGTTCTTATATAGTTCATTCATTTTAAATGATTTAGTTCATTATAAACTAAAAGAGACGGAAGAATGAGTCATTCACTGTATAATAATAGTTTTATATTAATATAATGTATATTATTTTAAATTTTGAGGAGGTCGTGGCCTAATCAGTGGTCGGTATTTGAGTCGATCGCTAAGTTAAGTTGTTGTTGCTGCGACCGCGTGATAGATGGGTGACCCATTCTAACACTGGTTTATATTCAATATCCGATCTCCTCCGTGTTTCGGAAGGCACGTAAAACAGTGGGACCCGATTAATGTCACTTTGTGATATTAGTCCGGCAATGTTGTCACGTCTAGTGATGGTGTTGTTGTCGCGTTTCGTTCGGTTTGTGAGACTTCCCGGTGGCCTAAACCTGAATGACTCCTAACACGAGACTAAAGATTTGGAACGGAACAGTCGGTGCGCGAGTTCGATTCTTAGTTTTTCAGTTTTACTTTCCTCCAGGGCTCTCTGTTGTCATCTGCCTGCCCCGGATGATACTTGTTCCCCAACCAACCCTTAGGAAAAATCCCTTTATGATTACCATAACGTGTTTAGCTCATTCTTTAATCTATACTACATATAAATAAAATAGAAGACTGTTTCTAATGTCGAAATTTTTTTCTACTAATTGCATATGACTATAGACATGATCTTTTTTTTTACCAGGTTTTCGTCTGTCTGTCCGTCCGTTTGTTTGTTCCGGGTAATATCCGAAACGGCTGGACCGACTTGGATGGGACTTTCGTTGATAGCTGATTTTGTCAGGAATAGCAAAGGCTACTTTGCTTTTAGCTAAATAATTAGGGTTACGCTCAAAAAATAGAAATCATGAAAATTTAAGAAATTCTTTCAAATTTAACTGAATTTACGTAGGCAAAATCGCGAGTTACATCTAGTGAATAGTAAAGACAATGAAATTAACCTGTATATCATGTAGGTACGTTATCGTACAATATGATAAGCGACGTTAACCGATACCATATTGATTGAAAGAAACATTTTACCCTACGATGAAAGGTACATAAAGGAGACTCTAACTCTTATCTAGTTTTCATTCCATTTCGTAATTACTTTGGAACTTTTATTATGCCGGAGCCAGACATTGCTTCATTTGAATAATCATTTCAATGATCATGTAGTGTGACCGGGACTTTGTGTAGCTACGCAAAGTTTTATAGAACTTTGTAGTCTTCAGGACAAAATATACAAACAGCAATATACCAATACGCTTAACACAAATATATTTCTTTTTTAACTTTTTTTTACTTTTTTTACAGCTGTCACCATGCTGTGAATTAAAGTGGGGTTACTTTTCAACTGACTTTATTTAATTCTCTTTGATATTGACATACAATGACATGACGTATAGACAATAGACTAAACATCTCTAGACCCTCTACTTTTATAAATACTGTAGAAAAAGTATACAATTAATGTGTGAGTACGAATCCTTCTTTACTATAATTAGTCTCTATAATTAAAAAAAATAATGTGTGTTTCAGGACTGCCCGTAGAAGTGAATTCTTGAACAGGCTGGCACAATTGTTGAAACGGGGACAGTGTCCCGAGTTCAATTATTTTATTCCATCTCAAAATTGTCCAACGCGCCTATAGAAGTTTTTACTTCAAAAGATTTAAAGTTTCAATAATAAAATAACGCGTTTCAATGACCATGTCAATTTCACTAATAACGAATTGTAATAACAAAAACAATTAAGTGTGAATATGACAGCGTTAATGTAAATTGTTGTAACCCCAAATTCCAAACATCACAGCAGAGCGTTACAAACGTGTGAATTGAAATAAAATCTTCATTGTATAACATATTTGTGTATACAATTATGTCTTCAATAATGACGATTACATTATTGTATACAATAATATATTAAATGTGACTGTTATATTACAATTTAGTTGTTTGTAATGCTCTACCGTAAAGCTGGGAATTTGGGGTTACAACAACATACGTGGGAGGTATTGAATTATCACAAACCAACCGAATGCGTTTTTGGTCTAAAGTGAGTCAATGATACAGGCAGCATCGTTTGAATGTCCTCTATCAGCCTATTTAAGAATTATTTCCAAATCTCCATCCAACACTGAGATACAGCTATTTTGTCTTTTTAACTAGAATAGGTTACTGTTAAAAAGACAAACAAATAATAAAATATGATTAAAATAACATTTCAATATAATTCATGACTTTATTAACTATAATTAAAATACGTAATTTATTATATAAGCGGAATAAGTCGTAAATGACAAAACAGTTTTTGGGATTTCCTAAAAATCAGCTTTTCCCAAAATCCGTTTTTTTGAGTTAGGTCAGTTTACGATTAAGCATGCGATATTTTTTTTTAATTAATTAACATTGCCTTTGCCGTCATTTTTCTTACTGTTTAGAGGTTAGCGGTACCGTCTCGTCGACTCTAGACACTTAGATATAATAGAAGAGATATGTAGACATATTTAAGTTCATACATATATCTAACTCGCCTAGACCCTCTCTAAAACACCTAGACTCGAAGCGGGAAACGAATCCATGATCCGACCCCTGGAGCGGAAGGCAAGGTCACTGTCTACTGCGCCAACGGGCTAGTCAGTTCTCTATGCCAAAACAGTTTGACAAATTTTGATGTTTTGTGGCAAACTCCACGTTCAACAACACATATTTTTGGGAGCCTTATATAGTAACTTTCCTACAAATTATAAGTAAATGAACGAAGCTAGGAAAAATCGCTAGTATCTGATCATATAAGGAATAAATTAATTAGGCATATTTGCTTTCCGGTGTTTCTGAACCAATATCACATAGAGAAATAGCATATTCATTCCTTAAAGGCCGGCAACGCTTCTGCGACCCCACTGGCATTGCATTTGTCAATACTCATGGGCATTGTTTTGTAATATATATCTTCATTACAGTTAACTCGTCGTTAAAGATGAGATGTAGCTGTAAAGGAGACCGACCAATTAATAAAAAAAAAAACATCTTTTTTTAAATGCCTCTATTGACAATGTTGGCGATTATTGTCTTAACAAATACACCATTAGCAAGTTTTGTTTAAATCGTCATTACATTGCTTTTTGTCAAAATTCTTGGTTCAAGTACAGCACATGTTGCACAAGACCCTGTAAAAACAATGTGTATTTTTTAACGAATCAGCGTGGTAATCATACTTTCTAAAATAATTATAACACCAACAAATTTTATTGATAAATCATCAGTTATAAAATCTAAATAAAAAATATAATTTCAACGCCCGATTGATGTCACTTTGTAATATTAGTCGTAAGGTTGTAGAAATCGTGGGGGTTTCAAGGAAGGAAGTCAGATGGCAATCGGTCATCTTAACTCACGCCATCCAACGTGTTAAATTATTTCTAATGTAACAGCGCTTTTGACAATTTAAACTTTTTAATGACGTTTTATGACGTTTGTCATAACAGTGACAGAATGCGTGATGCGAATATCGTCAAAGAGAATATAAAAAAAATTAATATCGTTTAAAGCAGATACTTCAGTCGAAGCTATCTATATAAATAATAATGAATTTCCAAAGTGTAAGCACGCGCATAACTTTCAAACGACTGCATCAAATTGGATAATTCTTTTTTGTTATGTTCGTTATTGTCAGAACAAGGTTAGTATAATAAAAAAATGTTTGCCTGTCTGTCTGTTTGTTAAGGGTAATCTTCAAAAATATTGGGCAAGGGAACCGAAATAGGAACGGGTAAATGAAAGGTAAACAGAATAATATTATAGGATAATGAATGTAGTAAATACTAGATATCCCAACTTTCGGTTAGGCCAACGGATGCTGGGTCCGCTCGACTATATTTATATCTATCTAGAGATATATACATAAACACACACAAACTATTGAGAGTTTTGAATATAAGGAAAATATTTTGTTTTTATTAATGAAAAAACAAATTATTAATAAATAAAAACATACCTTTTCGTCCCTTGTCATGTAAAAACTAAATAAAGAACATACTCGGGAAAATTACAGACTTTTTTCGTAATATCGCTCCCAGCTGTCGACTTTGTTCCAAACATTCTACGGGTCTACGACAGGCAAATTGCCCCAAGAAACGTATTAGAAAAATTCTACCTCAAGAATAAATACGAATGACCCATATAACACGAAGCCTAACATATCGCAAGAAAAAAGAAAGAGAATACTTTTATTCTAGGTAAAAAATTACAAACAACAACTCAATAAATATTGTCGGGTAGACAAAAAGAATAAACTTGTACATCTCTCTTATCATTATGTATAACATACGACTATCACGATTCCGCTTACACATCATCCAATAATAAGATGTATACATGTGTGTGTAAATCGCTTGGCATCGGTGTGCGCGAGATTTCATTTTGATAATTTAATATATTTATAATGCATTTTTTTATTAAAATATTATCATTCGCACACCCTCCTCTATACAAACTGTAATTGTGCATGAAATACTAAACTACTTTGCTTAAATCGGCGAATGAATATGTCGGAAAATCGGTGCAATGCTGTAACCCGAAAGCTACACCACCATCCCGACATTAATTTTTACTCAGAGCAACACTGAAAGTAATGTGTATAAAAAATGTGTAAAAGTGACTGATGTGTCGTTTGACTGATGTGCTATGTAATAATTTTACTTTTTAATAAACCATACAGCCTGTGTCACGTTTTATGGAAAAGACTTAAATTACATAGAGATTGATTAACTGTCTAATAGCAAACGAGACAAAATTCGCGCAAGACAACATGTGCCGGGTCCGCTACTATTAATATAAAATCGAGTACGGTAATTCTTTTTTTCTTTATACGATAATCAGAGTACTGTATTAAACATAAAGCAAAGATTATTATTATAAAGAGCGCCCCTCTACATGCCGGAACCAGACATAGCTTCATTTGAATGCTCATTTCAATGATCATGTAGTGTGGCCGGGTTTTTGTGTTCACAAAGTTTTGTAGAACCTTGTAGACTTCAAGGTCAAAAATGTACAAACACTTTGAGCTGTCTCTGGCTCCGTTATAACTAAAGCAAAGTGATTACTATGTACTTTGGCGTAATTTGGAAAGATAATGTAATAAAGATTTTGTTAATTGCCATTGGTTTACCTTTTTGCAAATGTTATTTTAAACACAAAAATGAAAATGAAAGTTACATAAACTATTTCAACTACGGACAAAAGCCACTAGTTAATTATAAGTATATTATATTACAGTTAAATATATTTCAATGTTTAAATGACGTTCATTGCAGGTTTTTTCTTCAGACGCCTTAACGACAACTACGCAAAGAGAGAAATTGTTTGTTTTTCTAAGCTTACTGCGAAACTTTATTGGCAAATTAGTTTACCTTAAATAAAAAATAAATTTAAAGTATTCTGATCCTTCCCGGTTTCCACAATTTGAATTTATTTTCTAAAATCACAGTATACGGAAATACGAGGCAATTTTCATAAAAATTCAAATCTAAAAATGGCGTATTCTCGAACGCAAGCAGTCGGATGGTTTTTCATAAATATAGCGGTTATAGAAGTTCAAATTGCATGCAAACCTGCACTTTCATGCATTTTACGCAAGCTAAGTTTTATTTATTTTTCGACGTTTAACTATTTAAAAAGATTTCATATCTAGTTCCACTTCGTCATGTATGGAGACTGCTAAGAAATAGTCGTTTTGTATACCGACATCCAAGAATAACAAGTTGCGTTGCCGCCCCCTAACAAAGGAGTTTGCTCTTCTCCAGATCCGCCTGCCGTTTTTCTTTTAAATTTTGCCAATAGAAAATCTCAAGCAAGGACTTCCAACCCAGGTGTAGGTTTGAGGAATGCAATTTTTTCAGATTAAAGCTCGCCTTCACTGCAAATGTCATTATATGCCCAATTCGATACGATACAAAAGTATCGTAAAATGTGATTATAAATTCAAACGTGTAAGCTTAACTCCCATCAAAAGCAGTTGCTCTTTTACCGACTCCCAATTAAAAGTTTGACACGATACGAATACACTTCTATAAACGAATGTGGGTTGGATTTGTTTCGGATGGGCGAATTTTTACATGTGAGAAAGAGGTACTGGTACCCGGACGCGCCGGCCCAATTCGGCTGCAAGCATGGCGCTACCTCTAATTAAAAAATAAATACATTTGCTTTACTCTACAGTATGCTTAAACATTCGCTGTATTACGAAAAATATTAGAACATAGATATATTACCGTGGCTAGGCTAAAAAAAAACCTTCAACTGCGAGCCTTCTGGTTGTCCATGGTCCACAGTAACCCCCGTGAACCATTTGCCCCATGTTCTATATAAAGTACGAGTAGAAGAAATGCGTAAAATACCTGTATTACTTATTTTTTATTTTACTTAATATATCATCATACAGCATTAAAATATCGCTTAAGTACAATTTTCCTTACATAATTCATATGCCAGTGGGCCTAACACGAACATTTCGAACCGAAGATATTCGTGCTGGGACCCTCCTTAGTGTCAACGCGGATTGCATTAGCATTGATTAAAAGCGTGACAAGATAAAAACTTGCCTCCTGTGGGCCTAGCACGATTATTTTCATCCTAAATATAGTCGAATCTCCGAATTTGAACGGTTCGAAATCTTCGTGCTGAGGCCTCTGTAAAGTTTTAACTATTAATTATACAAAAGACGCTTATGTTCTAAGCCGTATATATACGTATTAGCCGTATATATATTATACATGCTCTATCTATATCACATTTGTTTAATGTATAATGTTATCGCCGACAGGGTACGAGGTCAAGGCGGTAGATCGCTTAAATTGTCGAATGATTTGCGAAAGTCCAACCGGAGCGTAGTAGTTAAAAGCACGCGAACTATAATTGTTTGCCTTTGAAAAACGATTCATTGTACTCGTACCTACAAAGGGGACTTATTTTGCTACCATTAATAGTTGTATTTCACAAAGGATTTCAATACAGCTTATATTTGCATGGTCTCTCTACGTATAGCTCGATATTTTCTCTGTTGGTTATGCAATTTCGGTCATTCCATCCTATTTAACAATAATCATAAAAATGTATATGGAAAGACAGTATTTTTAAATTTATATACAGTACTTGCTGGCTTGTAATTGCCTTTAAAACAACGTGTATATGTTTCTATTAAACGTGATCTATTCTCGCAAAATCACATTATTTACTAGCTGTAACCCGTGACTTGGTTCGCGTAAAGTTAAAAAAATTTATCAAAATTATAATAGATTCAATTTTCTTAGCGAACGTCTACTAACTCAAGTATATACAAAAAAATTAAGTGCTCTTTGAAAGTTTGTAAAACTTGCGAAGTCCTTGTCGCAAATACGTTCTTAGCGATCCTTTACTACCTATATACTACCTCCATACCAAAAATCTTAAAACTTGGAATATAGATTAATAATTTACCGTAATAGGATTTTGAATTCAGGCAATAGTATTGACGTGATAATCTAACAAACATACATACAAACAGCGAAAATTTTCACACAAAGTTCATAATGTGGTATCGCTGTATCGAAGAAGTACCGACACCATAGAAGAAATTACGTGTACATTAGAAGCAAGTGAAGCCGCAGGAGGAAGTTTGCAAAAAATAAAACCGTAACGACCAGTAATTGCAACTGCAGCCGATACATTTAAGTTGGGTTACTTACGACTTACTACTACTACTCTATTCTATTATCCTATAATATTCATCCCGTTAACGTTCCACACATTAACAAAATTTTAAATTGTCAAAAGCGCTAAAGTTACATTAGAAATAATATAATATAGTCCAGTTTTCTTAAGTTTTCTAATTTTCCGCCCAATTTTCTTAATTTTTTCTTTCATAAGAACCTTCTGACAGTTGCAGACACAACAAAAAAGAATTAGCGAAGTGGGTCCAGCCGTGAACAGCCGTTCATGCGTGTTATCATGACCAAGAGTATTTCTCTGGAGTTCATTTTTTATATAGATAAAACATATTATCAGCCAAATCATTCATGTTATGAACTATCTAAATTTGTATTTGAATAAATATTGATTAAGTTATGAAGTGAGGTTTACTAACAAAACACACTAATTCTGATTAAAATTAACGTTAACATTACTTGCATAGTTATCTAGATTTCTTGCGTGTTAATTACTCTGTGGTATCTATTATTATTCAATTTTTTAATTAATATTCGCATAGTGATAAAAACAAGAAATAAATCCTGAAAGTCAAAACAAGTTATACCTATTCGTCGACCTTGAAATTATCTCTATTCGTCAAATAATAGTACTGTATTATTACACTCTTTGATGGTCGCGTCGCGTCGTTTGGCGATATCTGCAGTTTGCGAAAGCGTCACAAAAACAGGTGGGCCCAATTAGATTTTTTTATAGTATTAAAAAATAAACATTACAAATAAAAACCACCATAGTATGATTTTATTTATACTGTCAAACAATGGTTTTTGTTATGTATTTACTTACTCATATTAACAAGATAAACATTATATCACGGGTTGTATATGAGATAATACTGATAATGGCTACTGAGTTTTAAAGATATAAGATTTGCAGTAGGACGTCTTGTGATTAAGGTTGTATTTAATACATTAAATTGTATAGACCAGTTACGAAACTTCATAAAGAACGATCGCATCATTCCACGGGGTATAAAGTCTTCCAATTCGAGACCTACTAGGTACTATATTTTTCTATACGTAACTCCTGTTCTCTTTATATACATCATTAATCATCAATCAAATAGATAGTTTTTATTCTAACTAATGACCTTTTTTAATTTTGTGTCTTAAATCCATCGGGTTTGCTAGTACATACATAGAAAGGGTCAAACGGCCGGCTGTTCATCTGATGAGTAAAAAAAAAACCATGGACAACTACATTACCAGAGAGCTTGCAGATGCATTACCAGCCCTTAAGGAGAATACTCTTTTCTTGAAGGTCTGTAGTGCTGTGCTTTGGTGGCGGATTCGGTGGTGTAGCTTTCAGGTTGCAGCATTACACCGATTTTCCCTCGTATTCTTTCGCGGATTAAAGCAAAGTAGTTTAGTTTTTCATGCATGTCATGAATTTCGAACGAAAAAGTAACGCCTGATTCTATCAGTTCTTTTGTACTTAGCAGGTAAGATCTCTAGAGGAAATTACTTGCTTCACATTTTCTTTGTGTTTATAGCAGGAAATTATTTCAATAACAGGTAAAGGCTTCGAAGGTATTGAGAAGTCATCGTCTTTGTCCTCTTTTCCTACTTTCATTGCCTTGGTATTTTTAATAAAGGGCATTGACTGCTATGGCATTTACGTCAAATTATTTACTAGCGACTCGCCTCGGTTTCGCACTAGTACTTACGTTATCGAAATTTTCATACGGATCCCTAACTTTTTTGGAAATATCCTATCGCCTATGTTCATCAGGGTAATGTAGGATACTAATGTTGAAAAAAGACGAAGTCGGAAGTAACAATCAGTATGTTATATAACAAGAATCAAGAATCTTACGATACTTTTAATTTATATATGACTAGCTTCAACCCGCGACTTAATACATAACAACTTTCAACCCCTAATTCACCCCCTTCAAATTTCATTTTTGCAACCAAAAGTTGCCCATTTTTACCTTCAAGGTCCAATCTATCTCTATACCGAAATATTACCTTTTGCCCTTCAACTAAGGGGCCATCCACATGTAAGGTAGGATATTGTATCACCAAAAAATGTCATTGTGTTTAAATTTGATGCCGGAGCCAGACATAGCTATATTTGAATGATCATTTCAATGATCATATAGTGTGGCCGGGGATTTGTGTAGCTGCGCAAAGTTTTGTAGTACTTTGTAGTCTTCAAGGACAAAGATGTTCAAAGACTTTGAACTATGTTTGGCTCCGGCGTTATAATATTAAGTATAGAAAGGTCAAAGTTAAAATAATTTCCATCACGACTACTTTAAGGGCACTTTAAACCGTGCACGACTTTTTATATTCAATCTGTATTAACAGCTGTAGCCCGCTTCTTCACTTGCTATGAATTCAAGAATTTTGTTATCTAGAAGCCTTAATTATTTGTTAAAACAAAAGTAGCCTATTTTATGTTCCTTGTAACATCAGCTATCCGCCATGGAAATCCCGTCGACATTGATCCACTTGTTTGAGATTTATATATATATATATATATGACGATTCAAAAGAGCTTGTAAAAGTCTACTTGTTTATTCAAGTATCATTTGAATTTATCACTTTCGTAATTACTTTCGACATATAACACAAAAGCGTGTGATAACACCATTAAAAAATTCCACACAACCTTGAAAGCACTTTGGTACTCTTTTCGTTACTTGATTTTTTTTCCCGCGAACCGTAAACTCTTAGAAAGTAATTCAAATTGTATTAATAAATGTCATAATCGCATTCGTAATTACTTTCGACGTATAACACAATAGCATGTGATAACACCATTAAAAAATTCCACACAACCTTGAATGCTGGTATTAAGTCAAGCGCCGGCCAAACTCGCTACCAGAAGTTGATGTAAAGCCGCGCTTTCTAGACCAAGGTCGGTTCGATTTGAACGTACGTCGGTTGGTACAAAACGAATTGGTCGTTGATTCGCGGTATTTATTCGAGTAAGAAACTTCATATTTAAGAATTTTTATATTTATGCCCGGGATATTAAATGTTTAAGGATGTTTTTATGAACCCAATTTAAAGAAATTGTGGGTTTGACTATTCTATTTTTTATCTATGTATAGTCGATACCATTCTACTAATATTATAGACGCGAAAGTTTGTACACGTGGATGTATGGATGTATATTTGAAGCTCTTTGACGGGAAAAACTACTGAATAGATGTAATAAAACTTTACAATAATATATGTTAGACATCATCATAAATTATAAAGATACTGCGTGAATTATCAAAAAAATAACGACAAATGTAAGTAGGAGAAAATTCTGCTATCGGCTAGCTATTGCAGCGTGCGTTGCAAAAACTATTACAGTTACACGTATAAAGTGTATGAAGGAAATGTTTATCTAAAACAGTTCTACAAAAAAGCCCGCGATAGCACATATCTTTCTTTGATATTTAAGCCGTTAGCGCCAAATTTGTGGACCACTATGGATCGGGAAAGGAAACGGGAACGAGGATAATATTATAGGATAAAAGAATATAGTAAATAGTAAGTAACCCAACGTTAAGATATTTATTTTTTTATTTATGTCCCGCCAGTTCGGACAGGACATGAATGATAAAATTTATTATAAAAGTGATATAACACAGTTGTCAAGTATTAATAGTTCACATTGTGTCTGTGTCGACACAATTAATACACTGAAAATCAGAGCCGATTGTCCATGTGATCTTTCGTTTGTGACAGGCACTCGGAATAAAACTGACATGTATACCTACCCTTTCATATTAGGCAAACATTCTATTGTTTTTTTAGAAATAAATAAAACTGAGGTTGTAAGATCTATTCTTGGAATGAATAAAAATGTCTACGAGTAAAAACGTTTTTTAAAGTGAAACCTTCTTTAGGCATTTTGGGTACTTTTTGAATTGGGAAATGCCACGGAATTCTCGCCATCGTCACCAAACGCTGTCCTTAAGCTATATGTATACTGTGGGTATGTGTACTTTTTGAGTGAACAAAAATAATGGAACTCGCATCATCGTTACCGATATTGAAATATTGAAAATATCATAATATTTTAAATATAATTCATTGACTACGATTTATATTTATTTGACATTTTTTTATTATTATTACTATTCTATTAATTTTTTTTTAAACCTAAATTTTTTTATGTTATAGTTTATATATATAATTGTAATGAATTATAATTGATTTCATTTTAACACAATATTTAAATCTCTTGATCTATTTGCACACTAAAATTATAGTTGAATGTATTGGAATTAATTACTATATAACATCATTTGTACCACATTCTTGCAAATAAAGATATGATTATGAACGCTAGCCTTTGACGTCATCGTTTCCGACACCTCTGACGAAACGTTCTCATTCTGTTGGGACTCCCGTAGTGGCAGTGTTCTTTAATTTTTTAATTAACGACGCCAATTCAAAGTGTGGGCACTATAAAAAAAACTTACTTTCTTAGTGGTCAGTGCACTACGACGATCTCGCTTACGCCATACCTAAACCATGAGTTGCGTCATTGTTTTTGTAGAAATATGTATGTGCATTTCTTCAGCTGTTTGGTGGCTGTCGAAACTGAGATTTGGCGGATAGGTACCGGTTCTTGGGTTTCGTGTTGGTGTTAATGCGAAATCTGCGCGTCTACTACACCCCCCACACTATTAACAAGGCCGAACAAACGCGAGAAAGAAAGGAACTCCCGTTTCTTTTTAGGATTCCGTAGTATTATTATTATTATACAAGGAATATATATATTTACATTTTATCCCTTATAATTTCGCTTTGTCCGTCCGTCCGTCTGTCTACCCCTAAGAATTCCCCTAGGTCCCCCCCTAAGGTCCCACCCCTAGCATTTCCAAACTATTAAATATAGAGACTTGAAATTTTCCATGTTGATAGAACGTTTCTGAAAACTCGTTAGGAAAGTTATTTTGAAGAAAATCGGATAACAACATTTGAAGTAATTTAACAAATACGTTTATAGCGTATCAGATACGGAACCCTTCTATGCGTGTCAAGACACGCTCGTGGCCATTTTTATTATATATTACAAGGGGAAATGGGCAAGCGGTTCTAGACGTCAGCACTAAAAGAAATCTCGCAGACGCGCTCCCAACCTTTACAGAAGAATACAGGCTGCCGGGAACTCTCACAAACCGGACGAAACGCGACGACACCAACACTACCTTTATTTGACGTGATAGCTTTGCCGCCACTTCACGCCGACTTTATATGAGAAAGAGGTACTGTTACCCGAACGCGCTGGCCGGCTGGTCCAATTCGGCTGCAGCCCAAAAGAACAGGAAGCGTGCCGCTATCTTTAATTAGATAATCCTAATTAGAGGACTGCACCCACGGTTGCTGTTAAATTAGTTCTGTTTTAAGTGTGTTTGTGCACCCACTAGACATTTACAACGCTGCCGGACAAAGCTAAAAAGACGAAGTGTTTCGTTTAGGAGCCATACATAAATCACTTCATACGTTAAAGGGCAGGGTGAGGGCATCGCTAAAATGTCAGTGTAAACGGGCAGGGCAGGTCTAAAACTTTGTGGCGTCACAACTTTTTACAAACGCTTGACTAGGGGAGTTAGCTGGTGAATGCCCGAAGAGAGCGTTACTAAAACTGTGATCGGTCGAGGCGAATATATATGTCGCAACCAACTAGCTTTATCGGCAGTTCAATCAAATGACTGGCGTCACTGACACCTCTGACGATTCTTTTTCACTTCCGTCGTGACTCTAGGAGTGCCAGTGGTCGTTTTAAGTGTCACTACACTCATGATTTGAAAAGGAGGATACCCAAATCCTTCCAAGCTGGCAAAGTAATACCAAACTCTCTTGTGCTGTAGATGTCCCTTGAGTAACATCCGTGCAAGCAACCTTAAAGCCTCGTTTACGAAGACGCGAGGCGTTGCGCGTGCGGCGTGGCCTCTCGCGGCGTGTAAACTCTATGGAAACGTAATCACTTCTTCGTAACGGACTCATACAACGCCATAGATTTGAATTCGGTACGGACCGCGCCGCCACAAGCGACGCCCTGCGTCGCCACAAATGACACTCAAGACTGATACTCTTTTTCTTTAATACAATACTAACTAGCAATGTGCCGGCAGCTAAGATCGCTATTCATAGACCCTTTAAAATTGTTTTTTTCTTCTTCCTAAAAGATTGGTTTTTTCCTTCTTGCTAAAAGTGACGAACACCTCCAATTTATTTCTTATTTTAAAATGCCTACATCTTTACATCATTCCATTATTTTATCCCTTTACAATTTCTGCAAATGCTTCCTTATTCCATACAGATTATAAAAGGTACCTATTGCCAACATTACAAACTTGTCCCCACTGTTGAAGGTTTACAAAGTAAAGGTAATAAAAAAAACTCGTTTAAAATTCTCACAATATTTATTTATCAACCTTAATTAACAATTCATTTAAAACACCTAATCTTGATCATGAAGCGCAGCGTATATGACTTAAACAATTAGCTAGCATTTGTCACGACCGAATGCTTTAATCATATTTTTATATTATATAAGGAAAAATTTGACGTTTGCTTCCATTGAATGGGCTCTGAAACTACGGGACCTATTTAGCAAATACTTTCACCATTATCCCTGACAAACATTGGCGATAGAATATTCAAAAAAAAGTTAGGGATCCGTATGAAAACTTCGATAATGTAAAAACCCGTGCGACCGTTAATCATAGAATACAAACTTAGTTATTAATCAAGAACATTGACAACAGTCCTACTGGTAAAGTCATGATGGTTATAATAAAAATTTTCGAAACCTAACCAAAGTGGGCCCTCAATTAAAGGCGATTATACAGAACAAACAGGATTTACATCCGTCTATCGGTTAGCGAGTTTTAACGCAGACTACGGTTGCAGCCAGAGCAACTTAACTTAGTGATCGACTCAAATGCCGACCACTGATTAGGCCACGACCTCCTCATAATCTCATTAGTTTGTGTTTCAGCAAACATTTGAGACGCGGAGAGAAACCGCGGTAATCCCAACAGCATCCTGAAACTGTGTGTAGTTCATCCACAGACTACTCGTGTAAAAGGCTGGCAAGCTTAAACAGTGATATCTTAACCGCTATACTACATCGAGGAACCCTGTGGACCAACATATTACATCGAGCGGCTAGAACCCTACGTTCGAGTTCGATAAAAATCGTAACTTTGAACTTTTATCTTCACTATCTTATATCTTCCTCGAAACTTTCATTCGCCTCGCCCGACCACACTTTTCGTAACGCTCTCACCAGGTTACTCCCCAAGTCAAGCGTGCATAAAAACGTTTACTTCAATAACCTGCTTTATTTGCTCTTTTTTTGCCAACAATTGTAATTCAGCTAAGTCCTAGAAAATTCTTAAAACTCTTATAGTTATAATCTGGATGCTGAAACTCGTACCTAAATTTTTTAATCTTCGATCACTATTGATACCAGAGTTATAAATCACACGCTTAATGCTCTTTCTTAACTTCCAACTCGCAAAAACAAAATTTATCTTCGTCTATGAACAGTCTTCGCTAAATCGTAGGAAATCGCAGGCCACTGTAATTGGAAGCCAAAGCCTTGTTAGAAGAGTTGATTGGAATAACATGTAAAAAATTATTTACAATGGAGAAGTCATACCATAATGTAGTTCCGTGAAAGATCTGGATGTTATTTTAGATCCAACCTTGTCATGATCCACAAACTTAAAGGGACTTAGTAAAAGAACATTCTTGACGCTGAGTTCTTCGCGGCGACTGCGGTCACTCCTTCCCACACCGACTTAAAATTATGTTAGCACTCACTCTTCTCTTGTCAATTCTCGTCTATTTTGATAGTTGTTTTCTAAATATAAATGATAATCAACTTAATAAACTTGACCGTCTTCAAGATCTCGCAATTCGATTTATATTTGGATCACGAAAATACGGTCACGTTTCAGTTTCGGTCAAAGCTCAAATGGCTTCCCATTCGCCGGAATCTTCATATAGAGACTCTTATGTACTGTGCACTATTTAATCTAAATTCTCCGTCTTATTTGAAAGAGAGGTTTAAGGTTTTCGGGTTACGAAATGAATTTCTACGTTCTTTCTTTATCCTAAAGATTTGATTGCCTGAGCCCAAGTCAAAATTTTAAACATTCTTTTACTGTGCATGTGTGGAATAAGTCGTATTATTTGACTGCGGTTTTCTATAGGGCGGAAGCACACACCTTTTGACGGCGCTCCTGTAACTCTTCCAGAGCGGCGCAGGCTCTGGAGTGCCCATCGCTGGAGAAGGGCGACCGCTACACGCAGTCGGAGTTCCTGTCGCGGCTGGCGAACTGGTGTAGCTTTCGAGTTGCAGCATTACACCGATTTTCCCTCGTATTCATTCGCGGATTAAAGCAAAGTAGTTTAGTATCTCGTGCATGTCATGGATTTCCGCAAAGTAACTCCTGATTTTATCAATTAGCTGTAATTCAGTTTTTTTTGTGCAGAACACTATTTATTTAGCTGAAAGCAAAGTGGCCTATGTTTTTCTTGTAACATCAGCTATCTACCACTGAAAGTCATGTCAAAATCAGTCCAACCGTTTCGGAGATCACTAGGAACAATCAGACGGACAGACAAAAATGTTTTTACTTCCGTTTTTTTTTAAGAAGTATCGTATTTATTGTATATAAGATCGGCGTAAAGTGGCGACATTGCTGTCACATGAAATGATGGTACTGTTGTACCGTTTCATTCGGTTTGTGCGAGTTCCCGGTGGTCTTAATCCTTCTTTAAAGGCCGACAACGCATCTGCGAGCCCTCTGGTGTTGAATTTGTCCATGAGCGTCGGTAGTCAAACAGCTCGTGAATGCAGCCTGCCAGTTTGGCCGTTGTTATATAAAATAAAAACAATTTATCATTTTAGAGTTATTGTTAACACTATGCAGAAAATGTATAACAAACATAGTCCAGGTAGAACATCACGTTATTAGTCATTATATAAAGCCTGATCATTTATAAACACGACCATTAATTATTATCTGTGTAAAGCGATTAGTGTCGAAACTGTCTAAAACTCATAATCCCGAGATTAATACGGAGCCGCTAGAAATAATTGTGAAATCGGAAAATTTTCGTATGAATATAGTAATAGGCGAGACGAAAAATTTTGAAAAATAGGTTTATAATGTTCTCAAGTATCTATTATGGCCAAAAAAGTTAATACTTCTGCGGCAATTTACGTTTTTATAGCAGAACAAAAACATTATAAATTTTAGGATTCAAATTCCCTACAAAATAGTCGAAATTGTCCTGACGTCACTTTATCTTAACAGTGCGTTTCAATAAGCGTCACCTCGATGTTCTCGACTATAACGATAGCAGTCGTCAAATGTCGAATACCATTTTTTTTGTATATAAAGTACAAGATACGTACCTACGTTATAAAATTATAATCTAGCTCAATAGCTAATAAGCTACTTCATTCTAACTTGATGACTACGAATGTGTCCAATAACACAATGTTATTGTCTCTAATAACTTAAGGGTAAGACACTTTGTTCTTGTGCACATGAACTAACACTAGCTAATGTTTCACTTATTGTCACACTAGGTCAGAAGGGTTTGTCCGTTTTAGCCTTCTCACTATGTCCGTGGTGACGAGGAGCTGAATGGCCTCAACGTTCACATGATGGTGAAGCCTGTTTTCATGGGCTTCGGCGTATTTTTGCACTTTAGTTACAAAGGTAAAATCGCACGCACACCAAAGCCATACGATTTACATACACACATGTAACACTACGGTGCCGTGGTGGATGCTGTGAACGGCTCTGGTCAGACGGCTCTTCATATAGCAGCAGCGGAAGGAGATGAGCCCTTGGTGAAATACTTCTATGGAGTACGAGCCAATGCAGCTATTGCTGATAATGAAGGTAAGAATAAGTAAGTGAAGAGGATATAGGCGTTCTATTCGGTATTAATAACTACTGTAGCCTGCAGACAACTCTACCAGAAGGTTCGCAGACGCATTACTGGCTTTTAAGAAATTAGAGAAGAAGAAGAAAGAAACCATGCATTTCAGAAGTATCCCACACATCAAGTGAAATATTTGGCATATTTGATAGCTAGATCTCATATCGGCATACAGAGCTGAACTTCAGCTGAGACCTAGGTTCGTGTGACGCCACGGAGAAACAAGCACATTTGGCTTTGACTGGGATATCAGTATTCTATTAATTAAAACAAAAAGTAGGTAATCATGGGTACTTGAACCATTCTAATGCCGGAGTAAAATATAGCTTCATTTGAACGATCATGTAGTGTGGCCAGGGACTTTGTGTAGCTTTGCAAAGTTATGTAGTACTTTGTAGTCTTCAAGGACAAAAATGTACAAACACTTTGAGCTATGTCTGGCTCCGGCATAATTATAATTCTATTTTCTTGAAGGTCCTTAAATAGTATTGATTGCTATATTAATGGATGAAACATTACATTATAGAGAATTTTTACACGGGTCCCTTTAACCTTAATGAATAAAAAAATGGCGAAAGAGCATAAAATAGCTATGCTAATATTGTAGCAGTCAATCATATATGTAAATGACATTTTTCCTGAAAGAAACCTTTACTACGAAAAAATCGTAATGTGACTTTTTTTCATTAATTAATATTTTTTTCGTAGAAAATTAACTGGCATAATTATTCACTCTCTCTTCCTGGCTATTCAGGTAACCTTGTAGGAGAGATAAACCCTTTTACATAGAACGTGCGGAAACATAGAGTGTATTTGGGGAAAAGGTGATTGTGAGAGTCATTTCCTTACTCAGATGCTCTCTTATTTCTCTTTGTAACAAGACTATCTTTCTTCCTTTGTTCGTTTTTTTGTTAAAGACCTTTCAGGAATAATTTTGATAGGCAACGGAAACTCATCTTCAATATTGGAATTCATTATTCCGGCAGTTAAAGTTGGTATCATTGTTGTAGATGCTGTCGATGGTATTCTATCGACTGCTATTAATCATATCGACCACATATTCAGTTCTGCAGATAACGTCAACAAATGTAACACCATCTATGCTTTAATTTTTTTTCCAACCAACGAATTAGGTCTCATTTTACTGCGCCAAACTCAACACATATTAATATTTCGGTGATCTAATGTATCGTCTTCGCTAATAATAAATAAAAACATGTGTATGATGCATCACAGATCGCACACCCATGCATTTGGCGGCGGAAAACGGCCAATTGTATATTAACCATATTCTTAAGTAAGTGACTGTATTGTCTTATTAAGAATAAATATCTTTAAAACTATAATGAAATAAAATAATATCTGAGAAGAAAGAAAGAATGTCATGAGCATTTATAGAACAAAACTAAAAGGGGGCGCAGTAGAAAGTAGAGCGGTCTGATGACGTAATTAAATGCAATATTTTAGCCTACGTGATATCTTGATCGTGCTTAATACCCACGCAAAATCTCTTGTTTATATGACTCATGCGACCGCCTTCATATAATCTTCAATGATTAAAGTACGTTGCCCGGATCCATATGCGACTGATAAAATCTTGTTTTTATAATATTCAGCCTTTATTATAACGCTCACAAAAGTTGAATTACATTAACTTTGGCAAACCTGTTCAAAAATCTGTTAAGTGAAGGAGTCGTTGCGTAGAAGGCATCACTTTCAGTCATCATAAAGATAAATAAATTTTGTAGTATCGTACACAATCTGAAAAATTATTCCTTGCTGTTGTTAAATAAATTACTTGTATTACACAACTGAAAAATTATAACTAGGATTTTGTCATTATTTTTTACTATACTAACTGTGCCCGCGACTTCGTCCGCGTAAAATTAGGTAAAAAAAAATACATTTTAATTTATTTTATTAGGGAAACAAACAGTATAAAATTTCTTACAAAAATTCTTATGACATAATTTATAAACCAATAAAGTTTCCACATTTAAATATAACATATAGTGTAAAGAGTAGATTAAAGATAAAAAAAAGTGTTAAATGTATTATATGGATTAAGAGAGAAAAAAAGAGAAGTTAAAAAAAAATAATCGTTACAAAAATCTATAATGAAATTATTGTTAATCGTTTGATAATTTGGCTCTGATTTGCTTCCTAAATGACAGGAAAGTGCAGTTAAAAATGTCAATATCCAGATATATTCGATTGTAGGCCTTACAGGAGCGAAATACAAAAATATTCGCAACATAACGCAACATTCAATTATAGCGTGATGATATATAGCCTATAGCCTTCCTCGATAAATGGGCTTTCTAACACTGAAAGAACACTACATATCGGACCAGTAGTTTCTGAAATTAGCGCATTCAAGCAAACAAGCGAATTCTTCAGTTTTAAGTATTAGTATAGACATGTTTATCAGCCTTATACTATTATATTTGATAAAAAATATCAAAATAAGTGACTAGAATACATAATTAATGAATATTCAAAATATAAAGGTATTAAATTCTGATGAAAAATAAAATTTTATACAGTTAAGTACTAGTTCCCTTTTAAAAGTCGATTTAAAAAAATGTATTTTAACTGCGGCATTGTGGTAGTTGAATTTAAATAGTATTTCACACGAACCAAAAAGTTTGTAATTTCTCTTTTTAAACAAATCAATTTTAAGAAATGTTACACGTTACTTAAGGAATAACCTCCAGTACCAATTCGGTTCTTCCGAATTGGTCCCACCGTGACCGAATCTTTGACGGTTGCATAAGAATTCTAGATGTGCTTACATAGAAATCAATTTTTCAATTGGCAAGAAAGAAAATTGATTGTGTAAGAAAAACCCTTCAGATTTAAGAGTGCAATATGTATAATGCTTATTATAAAAGATTTAAGATATTATCTTGAAAATTTATTGGTAAAGATTTTAAATTTATTAATACCAAAATCTAATTTCTGCATTTCATTACCAACTTTATTTTTGTTACTTTAAAGATAATATGATTATTGAAACTGTAAATTATGGAAAATACTGTATCAGATTTCAATGTTAAATATCCTGCTGAAATATTTTATAACTTTCTGTAAGAAAGTTGTATATTAAATTATTTAAATATTACAATATTGAAATAACTAGAATGTTATTCATTAAGTTAAGCAATAGTTATGTTATAATTTAAGACGTTCTTATATTATTTTTACTGAAATGTCAATGGATAATATAAATAAATCAAAAATAGAAGCAACCCAATTGCATAATAAATAATATTTCTGTATCTGAATTGAATAAAATAAAAAAGTAAATTATGCCGCATCCAAACTTATGATTCGAATTAAATCAACTCAAAAACCGACAAACATCGGCTGTAAGAGGCATAAAGCGGAAGGATTCCAACAGAAAACTTTGCCACAAAGCGACCGATAAACAAAAAACGAAGATCGCTAATCCCCTTGTCCGGCCATTTTTGTAATTCCTTTGACGGTGGATTTTTCTTTATCATTCTGATGCTTTTAATGAAATTGCCCGGAGCGATCCGCGCCGTGCAGTCTCTATTTTGCGCTTGTTTTTTTTTTTCAAAAATCACACCAAATAGCACCTCGCTTGCGCATAAAAGGGAATATTATATCGCTGATGCAAGTTAAACATGTTTTTTCTCTGCGACGGTTAGATTAAATTGCCCTTTGTCAATTTCATAAAATGGTTTTTTTTTTAATTGTAAAATTTAACTGTGAACTATACTTGTATAGACGATCGAGAAACTGGTTCACCATGGTAAGGTCGAATGTTGTTTGCACGTCAATTAGTTAAAAGGCTTATGTTTGCTTGTTATGCATTACGTTAATTTGTAACAATGACCTTAGCAAAATTTTTGTTAACTAGGAGCTGTTATCTAAAATGGTAAAGCACTTTCTTATAGAAGTCCGTCATTTAGGTAAGAAATTCTAAATATTTACGGTAAGAAATACGAAATTTAATATAGATTTTGTTAGAAAAAAATATTTCGACGTTTTTCAATATTTTACGACCTAAGAGTTGTATGAAAATAAATAAATATACAGGACTACATGTCACACGGACGTCTGTTCCTAAGGTAGACAAATTAATGCCTGTGTTATAGGTAACAGCCGCCTGCTATACACAAATATAATTTTTTTTAAGTGAGTAGCACATCATCATCATCATCAGCCTATGTTCGTCCACTGCTGGACATAGACCTCTCCTAAAGTACGCCATTTTTCATTGTCTTTGGCTTGAAGCATCCAGTTTTTGCCAGCGTCCTTTCGCAAACCGTATTATATTATTTCGCAAATTGTGAGTAGCACAAATGGGCTAATTATAATTTAGTATGTACCTGGTTGTAAACTCATGTTAGCTTAAATTCCGACCGATTCCTCGCTTTAGGTTGAAATTCCTCCCGATGCTGTGGTATATTTAATACGTACAAACAGATAGTTTATAATACCAGTTTCATCTAACCACCACATTGCGTAAATGTGAAATCGTACTGAGAGTTATATAACTTTAAATGTCACAATTGAGTTACTTATGGGTATATATTATGATTGAAATACTACATTGTTAATTCAGCTAGCAACACTCGAATTCGTTTGCGTTTATTTAAATTGTTTTGTCCAATTTCAATTGTTTTCAATATTCACTTTTAATTAATGGCAAAAAAGAAGTCAAGTAATAATAACACCCATAAAAAACGTTATTAAGTACAGACTGTACAATTGCGAATTGATTACAAAAATATAATTATAGTTTGGAAAATCAAAAGTGCATGCCTCATATTTCCTAAAAAAATTAAGAGCTATCAGTCATGTCCGCCGCCATTGGCGTAAAGCGCCATCTCTGCAATTTAGTTTTTGCTAATCACAAATAAAACGATACCGAATTACACACCTATTTTCAATAGGAAACAGCGCGCATTAATCGTAAAACTTATAAAAAAACATTAACATGATAACTTAACTGTTTTGAACGTGATCGTGCCCGATCCACACACACAGACATCCGGACGTCTGAGGAAATACTTCTTAAATCAGTTATTTCTTATACTAAATAAAATAAATATACTTCCGAAATATGAAGTTTTAAAAACGACTTTCATCATAATGTTCGTCTGTTTAAATTATAAAAAGGTGCTTCAAGCCGTTTATTCGGATCGAGACCTTCGGCCATCATCAACTGTAGCAATCTAGGTACTATCCCTTGTTGTATCACAGAACTCTTCTGCCGATTACTTCCAATCATTGAATTCTTTAGTGTGACTAAAGCTTCCATCACCTTTTCAGGGTTTGGAGAGTACAACTCGTCGATATAGGAACGGGAACTCTCCAAAGGAATAGAGTGATTTTAGTTCACGAAATCATTTGATTTTGATTAAGTGAGAGTAGAGCACACCCATAACGCTGTGCTTTATGAGGCGTGCAATTTACCTAGAGCTCCAGCGTATTTTTATTATTGTTTGAAAGAATAAAAGTACAGTACTGTCGGGTACGTGGTAGTAATTCATTCACTGCCCATTTTAGATAATACAGCCAGACTAGAGGCGGGAATGGAACCCACTGTCACTGCCCACTGCACCAACGGGCCACTCCTTTTATTACTATGCCAAAATCTACAATTACATCCTCCTACTGAGCTAAAATCAAAAGCTTGTATTAGGAGTGGGTGCGACAATACCCCAACGGAAGTGGGGTTTGAACCTGGTACCTTGCGGATTTCAGTCCATACCTTATACCGTTGAGCTATTGAGGCTCTAATGTTGGAAGGTTGTCGTCATAACCCCGTTGTGGCCGACGGTGCTCTGAGCGATTGTAGTCATTTGCCAACTAAGGCAGTGTAAATATGATCTATTTGAAGTATAAAATATGCATAAAATAAAAATTAATGTTAACCCTTAAAAAATAATTAAAACGCAGTAATGGCGAAAAGCGAAGAAAAATTCTACCGTCTTAAAATGTTTCTCGTAATAAGCAAATAAATTAAACTTTACAAAAAGCTAGAAGCTTAAGCAGCGATGCACAAAGGAGAGGGAAATGTTATGTTTTTCAAAAAACATTACGTCTAGAAAGAAGGAATATCAAATAAGTGTATTGCGAAAATGTAAAATGCAGTTTAGAGTAACTTCTCTCTTGAGCTTTGAGCAGGTATTTTGTTTCGTCTTGTGATACTAGTGAATAATTTCACCAATAAAATCTTTAAGCAAGTATTTTTTTTTTTTAATAGCCTGCACTGTCCTACTGCTGGGCAAAGGCCTTCTCTATTCTGGGTTACCTCAATCCACCCGAAGATGTAATAGGACTTGAGAATATATGCAACTGATCTTGCGACACCAGTTAATTTGCTAGTACCAGCTTAAAGCAGTGCTGCTGGTTTTCGTCTCTTTAACACAAGTTAGTCGTGTCATTGGCGGAGTAAATTACGCCCAGTTGGCATAGATAAAAGCCAAAAATTAGGATTTGTATTGAACACAAGTTAGTATTAGCTGAATAAAATTTTAATTGAAGATGTAAATAAATAAATATATACAGGACTATATGACACACGGACGTCTGTTTCTGAGGTAGACAATACCTGTGTTATAGGTAACAGCCGCCTGTTATACACAAATATATTTTATTTTTTTTTTATTTTAAAAACACACCCAGATTCGAGGAGGGAATCGAACCCACGACCCCCTGAGCAGAAGGCAAGGTCACTGCCCACTGCGCCAAAGGGCCAGGCACGATGTATTGCATTTGAAACTACTTTGGATAGAGATGGACGAATTAGGTTTTCCTATGAAATTTATTCCCAAAGGAGTGACGGCACGATATATGTATGTATATTAACGAACCCAACAGACTTTGTCATGCCCGATTTTCGAAAACTCCACTACGTAGGCCATCTTAGGAAGTATTACGACCCATTCTGCATCTTTTAATATTTTTAAAATATTCTTTTGAATTTTCCTTTCATTGCTTTTTGCTTAAATTCGAAGAAGTCAAAAAAGCCCAGCCGTTTTTGAGTTGTAGCGAGAAACATAACGAATTTAGTATATAACTAGCAATACGAAGACGTATTCGTCTCAGACCGATAAAATTACTCTATCCGCCGTGACTTATAGGGATGGAACTGTGATGAAGCGAAAGCGGAAGAAAATACAAAACATTGTCTCATAATTGCTCGATAAGTGATCCTAAAGTTCTTAATTGTATGTACATAAGATTACTAATACTCTATTATTATTAATAACTAGTTATTTTACCTACTTTGTATAATTTAGCTATTGTTTATCAAAAAGTTTACTACCAACATAAATGACTTTGCTAGTAAGGAAATTAAGTAGATTATAATATAACTATGCATTAACGCAATAATGTGTACCTAAATCAGCTAATTTATTTTTTATTATCATAAAAATGAAGGATGTAGTTTTCGCAGGCAACTAGCTTAATCTTACATAGCTCTCTTCTAAGCAGTACCCTTCGACTGACATCCAGAATGATATTCAGTCATTTGATAAAAAAATTCTTAGCCTGTTTAAAGTGTAAACAAAAAAAATATTTAAAATTATTTCTTTGTTTTAATACAAAAAAAACATTATGTATATTACCTCTTCTTCTTCTTCTTCCTAGTGTTATCCCGGTTTAATACCAGGATCCGCTTAGATTGTAGAGGATGTGGAGTATTATGTATATTACTATTAAGCAATAAAAGAATTAGTTGCAATGACGGCTGAATAACATTCCGGAAGTTATTTAAGCGGTGCCGTTTTGTAAAGAGGCCAAGCTGGCTGGGCATTTAATGAACGTCTGATTAAGCTAGTTGACAGCATACACATATCTCAGTCTCAAAATACCTCGTTCCACAAGAACAAGGCATTTTTACCGTTTATCTAAAAACAGTTGACATATAACTTATGGTTAACAAATCGCTGTACGCTTATCAATGTAGTCTCGCCTTTGTTGCACAGACATAAGTATGTAGGGTTTTATTTTTGTAAGAAACAGATACTTGGGTTGTGTACGTTACAGGAATCGGAAACAACAGAGAATATAGCTTTGAAGTCTAGTGTTTTCTACATAAACACTTGTCTCAACAAGGCAAGGCAAGCATACGTTTACGAGTTTAGAAAAGTGCATCTTACAAAGCTCCTGTTTATTCTTACAGAACACGAGTACATTGCGATTGAAAAATATATAGGTTTTTCATTCTGGTTGTTTTAGTTAATGTCTTAAATCTCCGAGATATATTAGGGATCAACAGATGTTCTCAGATATTATAAAACCAGGATTTTTAAAAAGGTATAATACAGTTCATATAGTATACATATAAGCTGTATTATGCCCCTACCCAATTTATATAGTAGTATAGATTAGCCTATTATATCCTACAGAAGAGCTGAAGAGTTTGTTTGTTTATTTTTTCTTTTTTTCTTTTTTTTATGTTACAAGCGGGCAAACGAGCAGGCAGCAGGCACCGAAGTGCCTACCGGCGCCCATGGATCCTTTGCGGTGGTTGAGCATATCGACCTTCGCTCCCACCTTTCATTCCTCGCCGAAAAGCCTCTCACCTTGGTGTGACTTTCTCACACCAAACAACGATCGAAAGACGAACTAACGAATGAATGGAACGAAAGACAACTCCATGAACGTGTCTATCTAACATTTGCGTCAGAACTCCAACCTTGCTTCTATCACCAACTTTTAAATAGTAACTTTTAAGGGATCATAAGATTTTTATTGGGACAAAAAGTTCGTATATCGTCTTGATTTGTATTCAAACCTTTCCCCCAACTTCTTTATTCCTATTTAAATCGTCACGAGGCTCGATTCTTGCGCGCTGTTAACAAATAGGCCACTCAATCTCTTGTTCAATGTATCGTTGTGTGGAATGGTCCCCTCAAACAAATGGCTCGGAAAGGGTGTGGTTACCGATCGTAACAAATAGCTGGGAGTGCTTATACAACCTTTGTGTACTTGATTTGAGATTTGTACTCGATGTTGGAAGAAGGAAGCTATTTTTTACGCCCAAGAGTCAACTTGCTATGCTATTATACGAATTATTGCAATGTGATAGTGATCTGTACATATTAATAAAAGTTTAAAGTCTCTGTTTTTAACGCCGAAATTTAATTCTTTTAGTAAATTTCATATGACTATATATCGGATAATAATGACCAAAATACTTTTCAGTCAAAACATTTTTGTCTGTCAGTCTGTTTGTTTAAGGTAAACTCCGAAACGGCTGAACCGATTTTACAAGGACTTTTACAGGTCCGTAGCTGAATTTACAAGGAATAATATAGGCTACTTTACTTTTTTGCAAAATTATAAGGGTTCCGCAAAAGTAAAGAAACCCCCAAAATTTTTCGGAATCATTGAATTCACGCGTGCGAACTAGCACGTTTCAGCTAATTAAACATATATTGGGATTGATCTAATCCATTCTACGGTTATTATATTGTTTTTAGGAGTTCAAGGTTTAGGTTTTAAATACTATCTTTTTTTCACTTTTCGCTACATAATAACTGACTCTATAGACCTTTAATGGAAGAATGTTCGCGTAATCCACGTCTAAATTGCCAAATGATTGTAACCAATCAGGACTCAGCAATCAGGCAATTCAGAATATAATTACAGTTCTGGGTTCGCATTGCTGGTAGATCTTTACTTTTTGCATCCTCCCTACGAGTTCCCTTACATACCTTTATAAACAATGAAAAATGTATATATAGGCTTGCTACGCATTTTTGGAGTCCAAACATAGAGTTGGCAACATGCCACGAAACGTGACGTTAGGTAAGGGATGCACGCCAAGCGTTAATAAAGTATTCTTACGTTGTATTCTGGAGCGTTCCATTTTTTTGATCCAGGTTAGAGAGATTGTACCTTTTCGTCTTCAGTAACGTACTGAGAGACACTCGAGGTAATATGGCCGCGTCCCCGACGTTGATATCCGACCTCCTCCGTGTTTCGGAAGGCACGTAAAACAGTGGGACCCGATTAATGTCACTTTGTGATATTCAACCACAAAGGCGTGTTATGAACCGGTTTACGGTCAGGAACCATTACAACTAGCACTACAATTCGTATAAGTCGGCCACTTTCACTTCAATACAACGTTTTGAACTAGATCTAGTGAAAGCAAATTGCATTATGACATCAGTTTTGCACGAACATCTTGTCTATAAATTTACATTTCAACAAAATGCATGAGTCATTTTGGCATTATTTAGTAAACTGATGACACGGATGAAAAGATGTTGCAGTCTTTTAAAAACCTATGATTTGACAAATATATAAATAAAATTTTAATTCATTTATAAATAAATAATAATAATAAATATATACAGGACTATATGACACACGGATATGTGTTCCTAAGGTAGACAAATTAACGCCTGTGTTATAGCTAACAGACGTCTATCATACACAAATATTTTTTGTAAAAATATTTAAATACATACATATATATAATACACCCAGACTCGAGGCGGGAATCGAACCCACAACCCACGGAGCGGAAGACAGATTTACTGCCCACTACGCCAAAGGGCCAATCAAAGTCTATATGATTGTATTTTATTTTAAAAGTTTTCGTTTTCGACTTTCAGTTAAAAAAGGATTAATAGTACTGAGCCTACATAATTATTATTGAGAAAGTAAACAACATTTATCTTATAATTCCTACCTATATTAATATATAAAGCTGAAGAGTTTGTTTGTTTATATATGCTATACATCTTTACGCTAAAAATTTTCACCTAATTTTACGCGGACGAAATCGTGGGTAACAATTAGTATTTCATATAACATAAAAGAGCTATTATAAAATTAGGGCATTTTTTTAATTTGAAAATAAGTACTGGCTGATCATCAAAAAGACCTCCACGAGAGGACTTCTTAACTTTAGATACATTTTATTTTTAGAGATCCTCTATCACAAGTATCTATGTACTTAAAAGAGGGTGTCAAACTCATGTAATATTTTAATAAATTAAGTGTTATGAAATAAATTATTTTGTATTTTTTGTATTTTCATGTATTTTTTTTATGTAACAAGAAGCAAACGAACAGGCAGCAGGGAACTGAGCGCCTACTGAGGCCCATGGACATTTACACGACCATGAGGCAAGCAGATGCGTTACCTTTAATGACGAGTTTTAGTTTCGGCTACAAGCTGGCATACATATACTAATTCTATATATGTATGCCAGCTATATAACTGTATGCCAGTACAACCAGGTCAATTCAAACCCTTAATCCTGGATTGTCGTCGCGCAAGCTCCTGTACAATAACATTTTTTTTTTTTTTTAATGCTACAAGGGGGCAGACGAGCTGGCAGCAGGCACCGAAGTGCCTACCGGCGCCCATGGACATCTACACGACCAGAAGTCTAGTGACGATGTTGTTTTCGCGTTTCGTTCGGTTTGTGAGACTTCCCGGTGGCCTAAACTCGTCATTAAGGGCCGCACCTACTGGCCTTCTGGTCGTGCAGATGTCCATGGGTGCCGGTAGGCACTTCCGTGCTTGCTGCCTGCTCGTCTGCCCCCTTGTAACATAAAAAAAAAATCACAATATTAATTGCCAGGACTGAAAAAACTCAGTCAATATGTGACGCGAAATCCAATTAGGGAGCGTGAATTCAGTTCAATTTCGTGTGAGATTTGTATAAAATTTGATAGGAATCATTAGCTCGTCACTTTTGACGTTTGTATTTAGTATTCGACTGGCCCGTTAGCGTAGTTGACAGTAACTCTGCTTTTTGCTCCATAGATTGTGGTTTCGATTCCCACCTCGAGTCTGGATGTATGATCTATATGTATGTATACATATATTTAAAAAATATATATTTGTATATTACAGGCGGTTGTTACCTATAACACAGTCCTTAAGTTGTCTACCTTAGGAACAGAGGTCCTTGTGTCATATAGCGCTATGTATTTGTTTCTTTATTCGTATATATTTTAAAACTGCAGAGTGTAAAATAAAATTATTCCAAAGTAGCTTAAAACATCCCATGGTCGAAGTTTCATAAGCGACAAAATTCTAAGTATCTGATAGACAATTAATAAAGCAAACCGCTCACTTATTTGGTTATACGAGTAGAATAATAGTAGATTGTTATACCGAGCGGAAAATATTTACTCACTTTGATCGCACACGCTGGGTCGACCGGTCTAAGGGCTGATCATTCAGATGACTGTAATTTTAATACAATGTACCTAAAAGGAAAAGCCGTTTATTATATATATAATAACTATTATTATTCTCAAAGCGTACTTAGAAAACCGTACCTTAACAACTTGAAATTCTATTTTATGGAATATATAACAACATTTTCCGCAAATTTGCACCGAAATTGAAGCCATAAATCATACGGCGAAATAGTTAAACCTTTTATCAAATTCCACAATAATTTTCATACGTTTCATACGTGGAATGTAGCTTTAGCAGGCATTTATTAGCAACTAGTCAGACTCTCTGACTCTGTCCGCACTTTGGATTAATTTCATATTTCTATCTATACGAATATATAAATCTGAAGAGTTTGTTTGTTTGTTTGCTTCAACGCACTAATCTCAGGAACGACTGGTCCAATTTGAAAAGTCCTTTCTGTGTTAGATAGCTCACTTATCGATGAAGGCTATAGGCTATATATCGTCACGCTAAAATTTTCCATCTAATTTTACGCGAACGAAGTTACGGGTAACAATTAGTTAATATTATTCACTTACGTCCTTGAGACTAGTAGCGACAACGGGCAATCAATAATTTATTCAATACACAATACACTTACATCCTAAAAATATATTTAAGCTCAAGTGAAATACGTTTAGAGAATCCTAAAATTCATTCTTCACATTTCTACAAGAATCAAAGCAGTTCATCTGTCAGAATCCTTCGGAGCGATTCCTTTGTACCATCGTGACAGGTTACTCGAACGTTTTTTTGCCGCTTTATGAATTATTCTCGTACCAACTGACATGTTTATAAATGGAAATCTCAAATACAACGCAAATGCCTTACATAATAAGTGACGTGTAACAACGAAACATTTTTAATTCAAAAATATATAAAGAGAGAAATAATAATCTAAGAGATTTTGACATGAATATGACATACTAAGAAGCAAAATTTCGTATGCCGGAGCCAGACATAGCTCACAGTGTTTGTACATTTTTGTCCTTGAAGTCTACAAAATTCTACAAAACTTTGTGCAGTTACACTAAGTCCCCGGCCACACAACATGATTATTGAAATGAACATTAAATGAAGCTGTGTCTTGCTCCGGCATTAGATCAATCTCACGACTAATGTGACTCAGTGACATTAACCAGGACCCACTGTTTTACGTGCCTTCCGAAATTCGGAAGAGGTCCGTTATTGGAAAACCATTGTTAGAATGGGTCACCCATCTGCCACGCGGTTACAATAAAAACTGCTTAACCTAGCGATCAGCTCAAATGCCGGCCCCTGATTAAGCTACGACCTCCTCAATTAATTAGATTTCTTAAGCTTCGATAGCTCATGGGTTATTGACTGCGTTTTTTATTTAATGTATTTGTGTCCTACATATATTTTTCACTTCGTAAGCACTTACTTAGACTAAACTTAAAAAATTATAAATCTTACACTGTATTTTTAATACGCGCTTCATTGATATTCCAGTTAAAAGCGAAACCTACAAGCGCTCCTCGCGTCCTGTGGGCTCGCACGAACATTCTTGACGGCTTACGTTCGAACGCGAACGTCACATGAAACCTTAATACTTAAGCTACCGTTTTAGACTGGCATCCTCGTTATTGTCTACCGGATGGATTTTTGTGCAGATCTGTATGCGTAGTCCGACGGCACGTCGGTAACGTTTATGAGAATGTTTTGTAGAAAATTCATTGAAAATTGACATTCGATTTTGCGCGGATAGCCTGGCCAGGTTCAAAAACCTGTCTCACAAACGCTCCGTTCTATCTAAACAGGTATGCCTGTACAAGAACGTAACGCCAGCCATTACTTGCTTATTATTGGTGGAAAGAACTAAATTAAAAGTCTGTTGTAACCTTGACATAACGACAATTTAATTCTTGTGAACCTTTTTTTCGTTTCGCATGAATAAATTTAGTCCAGACTAGACTACTTAGTCTAGAACATTGACGAAAAGAAGCCTGTCTATCGGTGTACTAGACGCCGCCAGGGCCTCCACCCTTATGTAGTTGATTTTCTAACAACTCGCACGAAGCGCTTTGACTCCTCCTTTCTGATGCGAATTGTTAAGGTGTGGAATGCTCTTCTTGCGTCAGTGTTTCCTGACAAATATAGTCTCATTACCTTCAAAGAAAGTGTGAATAGGCATATTCTTTTTAAGCGCGCTACATCCTAGACTGCGTCATTCCTTCTCGCCAGGTGTGATTACAGTCAAGCGCTAACCTACCCTACATAAAAATAAATTGTCTAGAAATGTTCGCGCTAAATTCACTGATCTACTAAGAAGTCACAAAAAAGTTATGTCGGCTATTCTTGGTAGCTAAGTCAGTAAATTTTCTTCGCAGGCCTTTGAAGAGCTCGAGGCATTGCTAGCTCGCCACGGAATTTGCATCGCTGTCAAAGAAAAGCTGGTGAAAGATTCCGGGGTGGCTACTGAAGCAGCCTATGACGAAATTGTTCAAAAGTTACTCACCAAACCGAGGGCAAGAGGTAAGATATTTATTTATATATATAAACTCAGTCGTTTTTCGTTAGTCTCGCTAAAATTTGAAAATCGCCGAACCTGGATCTCATGTTTTAAATTTGATTATTTTTTTTATTCTCCTTGATTTCAGGAAACATTAAGATTATTAATTAAAAATACTTATAAATATAACGTTTTCCACTTCGGAATACTTCTTAGAAGACGTTCATACTGGATTTTATTGACTGCCGTACCACGTAAAGTAACTATTTCATAAAACATTCGGTCAAATTCACGTTTAATGAACAAGACATAGAAGACATTGGTTAATTGGGAATATAAGACAGCGAGAGAATATGAGACAAGTCTAAATTCGGACAACACTGTGTCACACGTCGAGTACTGCTGTCACCTTAGGGGGGGGCCACATTATCAGCTGTTTCCATTTGACCGCGTTTAACGTAGAGTGGCCGGAATCGTCGGCAACCAAGCTCTTTCCAGTCGGCTGGATTCTCAGCCATTGCGGAGAGAAGTGGAGTCACTCTGCATCTTTTACCGCATGTATCATGGGAATTGTTCCGAGGAATTGTTCGAACTAATAATGGCAGCTGCATTCCACCACAGGACATCTCGTCAAAATTTGAAATTCCACCCTCATAACCGTTATTTTCTAAAGTCCACAACCGTGCCAACCGATTCTCTAGACACTTCTTACCTCGCACAAATCCTTTGTGGAATCAATTGCCACCTTCGGATTTCCGAACGGATAGGACTTAGGGACCTTCAAGAAAAAAGCATACTCATTTCTCAAAGGCCGGCGATCCTCTGATGTTGAGTTGTCCATGGGCATCGGTAGTCACTTATATGAATGCCGCCTGCTTGTTTGCCCCTAGTTATGTATATATATATCCATTATAAAAGAAGTGAAGGAAAATGAGTACATGCGACGCCCAAAAGTCTATAACCCTGCGAATTTCTAGAATCTTCTTCTCTTACACAACTTCTCTTAGGAACCAGATACAACTTAGTGACTCTTAAGAAAAGAACACTCGTTTCTCAAAGGCCGGCAACCCATCTGCGAACCTTCTGGTGGTAAAACCGTCCGTGGGCGTCATGATGTATGTATATATAGCGGACTCGACAGACGTTGTCCTGCATGATATTTCAAGCGATTAAAACATTAAACAAATAAAATTCATTAAACCAAACGTTCCAGCCGTTAAGTTGCAGTATAGATAAATAACCTAGACACCGTCTGCAGCGCCATCTGCAGGCCTGATTTGTGAATCAAAACCATCCAGGGCGCCGCCCAAAAGCAAACCAAAAAATCGTTCCAATCCAGCCAGCAGTTTCGTAAAGTTCTCTCTGAGTTCAGTCATATACGCACGTACAGTAGAATTAAATATATAAAGATACAAATATGTATAAATTAAGGACATTGGTGCGGAAGTGGAGTGTAAAACGCCTTCGACCGTAAAGGACTCTCAAATATTAGGCGTCTTATATCGTGTAACAACGTATTTCCGATTCAAACATTTTTTTACCATTTTTAGGAAAACATTTTTAAACGACTTTGAAAAAGGAGGTTCACACTTTTTTTTTGTATATATGTTACGCGATTTCTCCGCCGTCTATGAACCGATATTGATGATTATTTTTTGTTTAGTAGGTACTTTAAAGGTTGTCCCTTAGAAACTTTATCAAAATCGATTTAGCATTTTTTGGTAGTGCCATATATATGGCATCTTAGTGTCTACTAAATCGTATGACAGTACTAATTTATTATTTATTGTTTGCTTCTTAGTTCCTTGATGTTTTCAGAAGCCGGTTTTCTTTTTTTACAAATTTTTATTTTTTTGTTATGTCTATTACCGTTTCGCGTCCTACTAAGCTTAAATCGAAAGCCTGCGTTAGTGGTGGGTGCGACAGTACCCCAGCTCCGTCGAAAATCAAACCTGGTGTGCCTTGCGGATTTCATTCCATACCATCTACTGTTGAGCTATTGAGGCGAACTTCCGACTACAGTTTGCGTATCAGGATGATATACGAGGCAGCGCCTATTCCAATTTCCACCCTTATATACAACCCGCATTCCTAAAACTATTCGTATATATTAAAATTTATGGCTCTACATGCATGGCTGGAGCTTCCATTATGTCAACAACAGTCGAACATTATTTATTTAGACAATCCTAAACTCAATATGTTTACTTTTAAATCTATACGAATAACATCACATAATATAACACAACACAACACAACACAACACAACACAACACAACACAACACAACACAACACAACACAACACAACACAACACAAAGACGAATGAGGTGGTGTCCCGTGTGGTAATGTGCGCCAGCTGCCGCCTCTGACCGACCGACACACAGCCTTCGGGCTGGCAGAAGTACACCATGTCCAGTGGCAGTGGGAAGTCATTGTGGTTTGTTAGCGGGTACCGACGGAGGAGTTCTGGTGCCTACAACAATGGTGAATTATGTTAATGACATCTTCTTCCTAGCGATATCCCGATCTAGGACCGCTTAAATTGCAGAGGATGAGGATGTGGGACCAGTTAAGTCGTCACCCCCGAAACCCCCACAATCCCACGACTAATGTCATTCAAAAGCTTGATTCTAAAGGCGTGATAAGATTATACATCTATGCTGGTAATATTTTAAGAGCCGATGTAAAAATTGAATAAAAAAAACAATTTAAAATAAAATGTATTTAAACACGAAGTTTCTTGTATTCACTGCACCAGGTAGGAATTAGCTAACGGATTTCTTTTTCTTTTATATGATAAGGAGTATTATAGTGTATTATTACAGGTAACTACGATACGCGGATCTAATCTTCAAAATAGCTGATGGTCACAGCCGCCCAATATTTGACCGATTTTTGGCCAAATGCGAGTCACATCACATGTCGCGATGGACTCGGTAGCCGTACGGTAAATCCATGGAATACTAAGAAATTCGCCTCTTTCCTTTTGATCGATGTAGTTCATTTCTACATAGTATTAAATCTAAATAATGTATGATTTATAGATATATCCTCTGTAGGAAATAAGGTATTGTATATAATAGTAATTGGCTGTTATTCAACAGACCGTAAAAGTGTGACGTCACAAGTCTATCAAGGTGGTGGGCGCCTGGTAACTGCCGATATACAAGAAAACTGGCTTACAGAAATGCCTTAATAAATAAGTGATATACTTGCCTGTACTGGCGCTTACCTGTACTGGTACTTTGATAGAGTTACTTATATCGGCGCTTACCTGTTATGGGACTATGATATAGTTACCTGTACTGGCTCTTACCTGTACTGGCGCCAGGCCTTTGCCCGAGGTATAGGGCTTCGCCCCAACTATAGTTAGATAATCCACCAGCCGTGGACATAGCTGCTGCTTCTGAACGTCCATAATCTTGATATGCTCACTCCTAAGTCGCTTGAATCACTAGACATGAGTTTCTTTGAACCCATTATATTTTATATTAATATTGCTTGTCATAATTATCACGTTATTATATTCCTGAAACAATAATAATATCAATGAAATTAAACTAATTTAATAAAGATTACTTCTCTTACTTTAAAAAAATAATTTTTTAGTAAAATCCTTATTTGTTTGTAAAATCAGTTTACAGCCGATAATTTAAGGACGGTCTTTGGCTTGACTTTCTGTGGCTTGTTCCGCGCTCTCGAGTCGAGCGTGCAAGACGCTCGACTCAGGCGCAACGTGACACTTTTTCATGCGTGCAGCCGATGAGAGTCCAAGAATGCTGTAATTAATGCTATCAATGTTGATATGTTGATAGAACGCTAACCGTCTACTAATTACCAGGAAACAAACTACCCTATGTTTTAATACGTGTAAAATATGTTTTACTAACAAACATCAAAATAATCAAAGAAATAAGCTCGCCTTTTATATTTCAGTATAATGAAAAAATATAAAACAATAATGAGGAATACCGACAGAAGTGAAAACTAATTTTACTCCCTGTCTAAACCTGCCTAAAGAAATTTGAATTCAAAAAATAGTGGTAAGTATTTTTGTCTACCAACTAAGCGGCTGCGTAGTTATCATTAATCACTACATAACCGATTAGAATCGACGCCTTTTATGTTTAGAACCAAATCAGTGCAGAAATGATGTATGAAAGTTCATTACTGCACTATTTTTTATTTTCATATAAATTATCATGGAGCTTTAATGTCTCACATTAAGTTTCATATAATATGTATGCATTAGATCAAAATCATACTGGCTTAATATAAAAATCGACCGTAGTTCAAAAAAGTTGATTACCCACCTTGCTTAAGCAAGTAATTAATGCACTCGTGTTAATTTAGTACCAATATAAACTCATGCATTAATGACTCACTTTGCATTCCGTGCTATATACTACTATTAACATTGATTCCATTGCAGCTATATTAGTAAGATATTTATGAGCGCAATTTATCAAGATCAATTTACGGCCCACGAGCTAAATGAAATTTATACGCCACCGTTAATTTGAACTGAGGTAAATGAATATTTATTAAACGGTACGGAATGGCCAGTTCGGATCTTAACTAGATTGGCTGGATACTAAAGATCCAAAACTTTATAGAATGTCATTTTTATTTTAACACGCCGCCAAAGAATGTGGTATAACGATTTCAGCAGGATTGACGTAATGACTAATAGGGTTTTGATATTAATACTTTTTGGGAAAAAGATCATATTATTTTTTGATATGTCATCATATCATAAATGTATCATCATGATTTATCATCGCATCGTCATCAAATATTTCCTAGACCAGATTGAATCTGATAGGGCAGTTACAAAAGGAAGAAATATACTGAAAGAGATGAAGAACTGAAATGAAGAAAAGCTAAATTAATATTGTCAGTTCTCTTATTTAAAAATAAATATTTATTTTATTCGAGGCTGCAAGGAATGGCTTTAAATAAAACTTATTTTAGCTTTCTTTGAGTTCATAGTCGTAAGAAAGAGCACCTTTACACGGTTGACTTATAAATAAAAGTGACGTTTCAAATACAGAAATAAATTTAACATAAGAAAAAGTCCGTGCATATCTAGCTCACGTAGTTTTTACTCAGTTTTGCTATAAATGTCCATGCACCATTATATTTTCAGATCTGCAGAATTTTTCAGTTCTTGAAACATTTCTAAGAAACCCATTTAGTTTGATAAGGGAGGGGAAAGCTTTCAGGTATAAGGCCTTTAAATATTATAAGTGCCACATATACAGAATTTCAAAGTTATTAATACTGTCATACAAATGATCGATTTTTATGAAAATATCAAATGAATTTCACGTGCAGGCTCGGTGCATTAATTTATACTCGTTTATCATACACGGGGCACATTCAAAAGGTTTTTAATTACGTCTGACAGTGCTCAGGTGATGTTCGAAAATTTACTGCAATAAAAATATTTTTTTACATTTTTGTATTAATTTAGTGGAGTGCCGTTAGACTTTAACCCAGGAATCCAGGGCCAGTCAATGAATCTTTATATATTTTTTTCATTAAATAATGAAAATATTAAGATGGCATAATATTTTTTTTGTAACATTTTTTTATCCACTGTTACAAATACGTTTCAAAAGCTTTTATAAAGATTCATTGTCTGGTGCTAGATTCCGAGGTTTTGCCATATTTATTCTAACGACACTCCCCTAATTTTGATAAGGCTGTAGCATATTTGTTTTCGGGTCGAATACACTCCTTCTTGGTCCTTAAATAGTATTATTTAATTAGTAATTTCTTCATACTACTCGCTGTTTGAGAGAAGGGCTACAGAGAAATATTAACCTATTTCTCAAACCGCCAAAAAGTGAAAGTGTTTTAATTTCCGAAAATACAGAGCAAGGTTTTTAAAAGGCAAACAAGTGCCTATTTTGATAAAAAACCAAATAAGAGTTACATTTATTATCGATCAATAACAAGAAGCACCAATAATGTTCCAAGGTCGTACCTATAATGAAGTTTTATCAGCCAAAATTTTTTTTCTAATTATGGAATAGTTCTCGGGACTTATATACTTCAGTTATTATTATAATATTTTGAAACTAAGTTTAATTTTAAAACAGTTCGACTTCAAAACCATTTTAAACTAAACATGTATATTTATACCTACATGAATTAAATTTTACATTAGCATATAATACGCGCTTTAAAACCACGCAACGTTTTTCAAGGCGTTTTAAGTCTTAACCAATATTTTTTTTTTGTTATAAGGGGCAAACGAGCAGGCAGCAGGAAGCGACGTGCATCTGCACGACCAAGAGGCTAGCAGATGCGATGCCGGCCTTTAAGGACGAATTTAGGCCACCAGGAAGTTTCACAAGCCGAACGAAACTCGACAACAATACCATCACTAGACGTGATAGCATTGCCGCCCCTTCACGCCGATCTCATGTGAGAAGGTGTACTGGTACCCGGACGCGCCGGCCCAATTGGGCTAAAAGCGTGGTGCTACCTCTAATTAGAAATACAGGAGTAAGGGAAAGGGGATGGAGTAAAAGGATCTAAAGGTAGACGAGGAAGAGAGAAAGGATGGTTTACGGTTGGCGGTTTCAATTTTTTCTCTTAATTTCTCATTTAACTTGGCTGTATGTTTTGGCCTGGGAGCCATTATAGGTGAAGATGAAGATGGTAAGTTAAGGTAGAAGGCTGTTGAAGGTGATGATTCTTGGTGTTGAAGGCCTCCACGATAAAGGTTCCCTAGTGTGGAGACCGCCAGTAAAGTGTTTGGTAAACAGTCGATACGCAAACCTACATATTTTATATAGCAAATGTTCCTCTTATACCATTGTGTTGAATGTTGTTGAAATAAATATATTTCATTTAATTGTAGGTGCCACAGGTGCACAGATATGTGCGATCACGATATGATAATATATAATTTCGTATAATAATATAATAATAAATAATATATAATACGATATATAATTTCTTACTAATAAATCTTGTTTCACGAAGTTGATTCGGGACAAACTTCAAAAATACGATTTTTTCCAACGATCCCATTATACCATTATATTTGAAATTTTCTTATAAAAATCACGTCATATTTCTATAACATCTTTCTATATGTTTTTATTCTAGTTTGTGAATCGAATTCACTCGAATAGTAAATCAAACATTGTAAATAAAATGCCATACACAATGTTGTTTTTTTTAGGGAAAAGGAAGGGATAATCTCTTCAAAATCTGCACCACATTTTTGCCGCCAGCATTTCAATCCGGAGCTCTATACGCGCGATTTTAGACAAGAGTGATTAAAATATTGGATGGCTCTAAAATATGGCTGGATATTTTTAAAATACATAAATTTTAAAATGGAAATACCTCCATATATTTTCTATGCGCTAGTTGGCTTTTTAGGGCTTTAATTCGAATTCAAATCCATTTATTTGCATGATTGCGAGTTATATACAAAAGATGTTTTTATAAATACAACCTCACCACAGGTGAGCAAATATTAATTTAAAATGTCATATTATAATTTTAAAAAAGACATCATTATTAAAACTAACAAATATCATTTCATTATTATATATAGCATCAGTCATCTTTACTAATATATAAAGCTGAAGAGTTTGTGTGTTTGAACGCGCTAATCTCCGGAACTACTGGTCCGATTTGGAAAAAAATCTTTCAAAGTTCGATAGCCTATTTATCGAGAAAGGCTAAATGCTATATACCATCATGCTAAGATAGATAGGAGCGGAGCAACAATGAAGAATATTTCAAAATCGGCGGATTTTTCCCACTTTTGAGAGCTTCCGCTGCGTGCGCTGCGTAAACGGGAAAGGTTTCGCAAAAATAGTGATTTCTAGAATGATGCACCCCACTGATTTCTAGCATGTGTTTCTAACCTAGTGATTTCTTGCACGTTGCACTCTAGTGATTTCTAGCATGTTGTACCCTAGTGATTTCTAGCACGTGTTTCTAACCTAGTGATTTCTTGCATGTTGCACTCTAGTGATTTCTAGCATGTTGCACCCTAGTGATTTCTAGCACGTGTTTCTAACCTAGTGATTTCTTGCATGTTGCACTCTAGTGATTTCTAGCATGTTGAGGAAGTTTCTCAATCTGGAGCCCTAACCACCGGTTGCTTGGGTCCTTACCTCGCCTCCGGCGGTCATCTATTTTTTTTATGTTAATATTTAAAAATGTATTTAGAGTAAGATATTTAAATAATGATGATAATGGTGATGATGATATAAATCTGGTGTCTTTCAGGCACATCATGATCCGCGGGGAGAACACCACGAAGGTGCTGCACATGAGGGCGGTGGTGACGCGCGCCTTCCGCGAGCACTTCGCGTCGCGTCACTACACCGAGGTGCACCCCCCCACGCTGGTGCAGACGCAGTGCGAGGGCGGCTCCACGCTCTTTAAGTTCGACTATTTCGGGTATGACGTATTGCTCATTAACTCGTACTAGCTGATAACCGCGACTTCGCCCGCGGGAATTCAGCGATTTAGTTATATTTTGAGAGTCTTAATGTTTTTGTGTGGAATCTTAATTAATTTTCTAAAGGTAAAGTAGTCTATCTACGTTCTTTGTGAAACCTATCAATATTAGTCTCATCAGAATCGTTTCAGCCGTTTTGGAAAGTATCAGTAACAAACAGACAGATAGACAAGAATGTTTTAATTGTACAACACACCTTGTTCTCACAACAACGAGAATAACAAAAAAGAATTATCCAATTTGTTGCAGTTATTCGAAAGTTATGTAGATACATACGTATTGGAAATTTATTTTTATTTATATAGATTAATTTTTATTTAAAGAGTTAATTTGCAGAATCTATCTCCTAATGATTTTTTTATATGTTTATGCACTTTGAAATTAGTGTGTTCTCTTCTCTAATGTCCTTCTGTAACATCGGAAATTGCGGATGCGTACGCAACATGTGCAATGCAATAAATCTTTAGTGAATTATCTAGTTGCAGATACTTCAATGAATATTGAAATATCATGGTTTCGTGTTAGTGTCTATGTGAGATTTAACTATTTTCCCTAGCTGATTTACGAAAGTAATTCTATTGTTTTTGCTGTGCCTGGATGTTCGCAAAGCTGTTGAGTCTGTTCAGGTTAGCCGAGGCAGAGGTGGTGTGACGACTTTGTCGCCTTTGCGCGACGTATTCTCTCTCTTTCTATCTTCACTAATTTATTCTCCCGTTAAACTATTACTCGTCTCGTTCGATCACACTTTTAGTAACGCTCCCGCCCCAAGTCCAGCGTGCGTGGAGAAGTTTTATTCAAAGAGGATTCTATTACAGGCAGCAGGGCTCGCTCAAACAAGCACTCGAAATTGCTTAGCTTTCGGACGCTATGCACCAAAGTACTGGGTCAAATTGTGTGTATAATTTGAACCGGGCTTTACGGATTTCGACGAACCTTTTCACCGTTGAGCTATTTTACTTAATTTTTTTTTTTTTTATAAAATACACCATATTCTAGGGGGGAAACGGTTAATTTTAATTAGTGGAACTTTTAAAAAGCTCTCACCGTCCACATTCCAAGGAAAACCTCAATACAAAACGCACCCCGTCTCAAGTATAGCAAAATTACTTATTCCATTATGAAACGAAAGGACGGCAGGCAGTCCATTCATGACGATCCAAACGGCCTTTTTTGTCAGAGAATTCCATTTAACATCCTCTAAGAGCCGAACTAACAAACTAGAATATACTTTGATTAATCTACAGGAAATATACATAACTCATTATGGGATTTCATATAATAAAAATAGTCTGACTTTTTCCACATTCCAAGGAAAACCTCAATACAAAACGCACCCCGTCTCAAGTATAGCAAAATTACTTATTCCATTATGAAAACGAAAGGTTGGCAGGCAGTCCATTCATGACGATCCAAACGGCCTTTATTGTCAGGGAATTCCATTTAACATCCACGATGGGCCGCGCTCTAACAAACGTTTATCGAAACTGCCCCGAATTTTATGAGACATAAGCGTCCGTTGTGGACTATCTGATGCATTTTTAGATTCCGTTCTGGGTTAAGACAATCAGCTTGGTTGCCGGTACAATTTAATACGGGAAGCGTTCTTTTATTTTAGTAAATAAATACGCAAAACTTTCGCTACCATTTAAGGAAAATTGCGTGGTCGGAGGAGTATGAAATCTGGCAAAATTATAATTTACATAGCGGAGGTTGTGCGAATGCTAACATTTTTATAAAATATGCATTATAAATACATCAAATTATTAAAGTAAAACCTCACTCACACCAATGCCAAACGATTTACACACACGTGTATACATTATAATACTGGGTGATGGGCTATATCGTCACGACTCACGATTATTAATAGCAAAGCATTGATGAAATGGCCAACGAGGGACGGAGGAATGAGCAGGAAATTCTACATTATTATTACATCATAATTAAGCAAAAAATTAAACAATACCTTTCCTTTTCGAAAGTGTTTTACCCAAGCAATATTTCGCTAGAATTTAATAAAAAAAATCGCAATATCCGCTGGTCTTCTTCGCCATATTCTTAATTCTCTTGACTCCTATCACTTGTTCCCCACAGCACAAACCAATCTACACTGTATAACCATGCAGTTTGGTGGATTAGGATAAACGTTTGTTTCCGTTCCTCTGCCGTTTGAGGTCGTCCCTGCGTTTTGGCAGTGCTTTGTGGGCAGTGAAGCCCTCCGGTAGATTAGGGATAAGGAGACTTTATGTTATAGAGAGGTTATCTGGTATTTGACTACTGTCTAATATCAGATAACCTCTCTATAACATAAAGAGTAAGCTTGCCTTCCGCAGCGGGGGTTGGGGGTTTCGCCGATTAATTGTCAAATCAGACCAGCAGTCCATTGGTGGGCCATCCAGGAATTTGCGATAGTGGATAGAAAAAACGCAAGATAATTTTTTGTTTTGGCTCTGAGTTTGTTCCGGGTAATCTCTGAAACGACTGGACCAATTGGCGGGTTCACAATAAGAAGCCAGTTTAAAGTCACACAACGTTTATTGCACTTACAACAGAAAACTAACTTAAAAGGGGGGGGTAAACATTAAAGCGTTTTTAGTAATAAAACTTCCTCGACAAGAGTCAAAACATGACAAATCATAACCAAATGAGGTGTACGATTTTGAACGAACGTGCGATTAACGCGGTAATGGGAGATAGCGGTTTGAAACATGTATGTATGTGGAAATCAGCTTGGCGACCCTGACTCCGCCCGGGTGCAAACTATATTAAATTCCTCGTAAGGAAATGTGTACTTGTGTAAACATGAATATTTCCCGGAATAGACATTTTAACATAGCATTTAACCATTTCCTTCCATTTAAGAATTTATATGTTCCTGGGCAGTTAAAATAGTACAGTCGCATAAGTGAGTGTGATTTAATAAGACGTAAGGAATTGAACGAAGTGATAGTTGGTGACGACTGACAGACGATGGCGGCATTAGATCGAACTTAAAGAGAAAGACTTTTTCAAATCCAACTAGTGTAAATTAAAACGTAAATTAACAAATAAAATAAGAGTTACAAAATAGCTAAATATATTAAAGGGCTGCAGTATATCGGCTGTACAAAGGTAGCATAATCATTAGTATTTTAAGTGAAGACTTGTATGAAAGATTTGATGAGATACAAACTGTCTCTTAATTATTAAATAAAATTTTATTTTTTAGTAAACTTCCGTAAATAGATCAATGTGTAAGAGGGAAAGATAATTTACGACGACTTCAATTAGTGTGCAAATTGTTGTGTAATGTAAAAAAGAAAAAAGATGAAAACTTCACAAACACATTCAATACAATAGGGACTTGCTACGAACGTCATTTATCAAGACAAACAAGTCAATCTATTGATAAATATCGCAAGAGCAATAAGAATATCTTTAGATAACCGTGTTTACCTTATGTGAGAAGAAAAAGGAAATGTCTGTATTGTGTTATTGAGGACGAGGTGTTCAATAAGACAACGACAGAATGAATGCTGTTGGAGAGATAACATATGTACACCCTATACATCTATATGAGTACATTTATCTATTCATACAAATAGACTTACATATAATAATCTTGTTCAATTCGTAGAAACGATATACAGGTGTATCTGACATCGTAATGCAAACTTTGTGATAAGGCTACATTTAATGTCCTAAATAAGGTTACAATAATCATTCATCTCGGAAATGAGCGGTTTCAGGTATTGCCATCTTCATCCCATGCTTGAGCGCGAAACTTACGCACTTCGCGGCTCCTTTGATGCAAATGCCGCGCCGACATGCAAAAACAATTGATCGAAGAAATTTTAAGTTTAATTTACATTACGGTTTGAGGTAAAAACATTGAAGAAATTTGTTTCTGATTGAAAATCGCATTGCATTAGGTAGTAATAATTATATTATACAGTATTATCTATATATAATAAGTTTATTTTATTTATTATTATAATTTATATCTATACTACTATATAAAGCTGAACAGTTGTTTGTTTGTTTACTTGAATATTGCGATAATCTCAGGAACTCTGGTTTATTTGAAAAACTCTTTCGTGTTAGATAGCCCATTTATCGAGGAAGGCTATGTCGTCACTCTAAAATTGAATCTATTCTTTTTACCTAATTCTACGCGGACTAATTCGGAAACAGCTAGTTATAGTATAAAACAATTTTGTACAATAGTAGGAACTTAAAGTTGAGGTTTGTGCTAATGCGATGTATCTTTTGGTTTCGGAACAAAAGCCTCAAGGTCGTTGTGGCCCAACACACTTTACTTTCAAATGCCTCTGACCTTCGTATGAGCATCGGTAAACAAACGTAACATCAGATGCGACAATTTTGGGCATTATGATATGATTTACAAAATGAAAGCGGCATAAAATTCGACGACATTCATTCTAACAATTTGACCGTTAAAGTACGCTTTTAGATTTTTAGACACACTAAAACCAACAGACTTATCTGGTTACAAGCTAAAACTATGATTTTCGAATAAAAGTAATGCAAATATTAAAAAAAAAAATCGCCAAAAATATTCTTTATCTATTCTATTGTCTATGTGTAATATATAAATTACTCGTGTCACATTATTTGTTGCTAATTCGTCCGAATCAGCTTAACCGGTTCTTATGGAAATTTTTGTGCCTAATCGGTAATAAACTATTTTTTGAACCCCTAAGTCATAAAGGTGTCCCAAGAGGACGAAGCCTACTACTAATAAGGCGAAAGTTTGTACAAATGGATATATGGATGTAAGTTGTCTGGATGTATGTTTGACGCTCTATCACGGCAAAACTACTGATTTGATTTTAATAAAACTTATATTGATTTTATAAGAGGCTATAAATTATAATGGTATGGTGTGGATAGTCCAAAATATAACGATAAATATCAAGTAAGCAGGAGAAAATTCTGCCGTCTGCGAGCTATTCTGCCGTGTGCTGCAAAAACCGTTTGAGGAACCTGTATATGGTGTATGAAGGAAACGTATATCATAAATAGCTTCCCAAAACAGTATGCGACAGTCTTAACGTATCTTGTTTAAGCCATTAACGCCAAACTACTGAACCGTTATGGAACGGGAACCGGAACGGGAAAAGAAACGGGAACGGGAAAAGGGGCAATATTATACGGATTTTTCGATAGTGCCCGATTAAGGAGATCTAGGGGCTGTCACAAGTTTCATTTTCTACGGACAAAGTTGCGAGAAGCAGTAAGTATTATATATCTATACGTATTATATACATCTTAAGGACAACAACATAAAAATATTTGCACAAATTTCCAACCTCTAAATTATTTCTTAAATTCTTTCCCGATCCGATTCTATCGATCTGATAGAAAGCGCCTGAACTTTCACCACAAATTCGAAAATTGGTTTTTTATATATCCGACCTCTTTCGGGTTTCGGAAGCGTGTAAAACAGTGGGTCCCGATTAATGTCACTGAGTGATAGTTGTGAGATTGTGGGGATTCCGGAGATGACGTCAGACGGTAGTGGGTCATCTTAACTCGCCCCACAGCCACATCCTCTGCAATTTTGGCAGACCCAGGTACTGGACCGCGATAACGATAAAATATAAATCTAAATATCTTTCATTAAAGAAATGATAGGAATCTTCTCTTTGATCACACCTCAAAGGCCAGCAACGCAAATCCGAGATTTGTGATAGTGCATGTCCGTGGGCGTCGTAAGTCACTCGGGTGAATCACCTGCCAGTGCCGTTCTCTTGTTATATAAAAGTATCAATGAATCCAACACGGGGAAAAGTTGATATCACAAAATCTCGAAAACCGCGGGCCGTATAAAGATGATGTTTAGTAAGGAGTTTAGTTAGTAGACATCCGCTAAGGATTGTTCTATAGGACCAGATTAAGTTTAAGACTCGGATAAAGTGCCGAGAAAAGTTTATTGTAATTTTGCACAACTGCTGATCCAGTTTCTGTTTTTTTCTTTAAAGGAACCTGTTACCCTTTTTACCGGGCGTTAACAGGTTTTTGCGTGTTGCCCGATTTAATGATGGCGGTATAAGGGGTCAAGTTCCGGACTGAACCGGGCGGAATTGTAATGTACGAATCGGGATCAGATTGATATTTTTAAAATTTTGGTTGTGATCCTGTCTTCTGCTCCGGGGTCGCGGGTTCGATTCCCGCTATGAGTCTGACTGTATAATATATTTATGTACGTATTCATAATATGAACTACTTCTACAAGTATACTAATATATAAAGCTGAAGAGTTTGTTTACTTGAACGCGCTAATCTCAGGAACTACTGGTCCGATTTGAAAAATTCATTCAGTGTTAGATAGTATAATTACCGAGGAAGGCTATAGGCTATGTATCATCACGCTAACACCAATAAGAGCGGAGCACCAATAATAAATGTTTAAAAATCGTTTTTCTTTCCTTGTAAAGAGCTTCCGCAGCGTGCGCTGCGAAAACGGTTAAATTTTCGCAAAAAGCATGTATGACAGGATGGTTCCCCTTTAAAAGTTCTAAATAAAAGCCCGTGACAGCATATGTCTATCTTTTAAAGTTGGCTACTTATAACCTTTTTTATGCTAACCAAATTTGTTCTAAAATAATGAATTATTTGTGAAGGATTTTTTATAAACGGAATATTAATCCTCATTCAAACACTATTTTTAAACCCCTGAGTCACAAGAGTGGCCCTGGCAAAATCGCGGGGTACAGCTAGTTTAATATATACAGCTGTGTTACCCAACTCTTTTAAGCAATGCCCCACCTTAACATTTTTTAAATTTTTATGCCCTCCATACTAAATTTTAGCCTTTAAAAATTGTTTTTTTCAATTGTATCTTATGACTTTTTATATGTACCTACTGTTGGTTATCCTGAAATAAATAAATAAATAAATAAATAAATTATAAAGTGTGCTACATAAATAGATAGCTAGTCGCCCATTTCCAAATAACCAATGGTGGTCCGTCAACATCTAATTTTTTAGCAATGTGGCCCGCCTGCATCTCGATTTTTAACGATTTGGCCCTTGCCTGCCAAAAGGATTCCGAAGGATTTAAGGTCATATTGCAATCATATTAATATTTATATTTTAAAAGAATGTCAATTTTTAATAAAGAATTGACAATAATAAGAATAACATATCAATAAATAATTAAATTGGATGATTATAATATTCAATTCGGACGAAGTTTCGGATTCCAATACGTTTAGATACATGTACATATGATGCCAAAATGATCAACAAATATTAGATACAGAAAATCACATAATATTTACAAAAAAGTATATGACTAAGATAGAGAGAAGAATATGTAGGGCACGGCTGCACGTTGTGAGCCTTTGCCTAAACAAAAGTGACTTAAAAAAATAACGGAAAAATCTTAACCGAGTATTGATGTTACCCGCCACGCATCAAGTGCACAGAGTCATTAGTAATTTTCACGAAGTAAACACACCGCAGGCTGGCGTCGGTACGATCAAAAAGCTTTTAATTCCCGCCTCTACGAGGTGTAATTACGGGCGTTTAATAAGTTTCGTATTTAATAAAACTTGACGACCACCGAGCGTGCTGATTACGGCAATCAGCTCCCATTATGCTGGCGGAGAAATTAAGACGCTTACTTTGGTGCGTAAATGATACCGTAATGGAATTATAATCAAATTCTTTGTTTGTTTCAGGCAATGTTTTTTAATGTTCCCAAACGTCGGACCAGACCTTTTGCTCGCGTCGATGGTTGAAAATCTTTATCACCCTTTAGGCGAATGAGAGAACTAGTTTCTATATGAAAGGCAATACTTTTCGACCGACGCTTTTGATACAGTGCGTTGAACTCGTGTATACAGGGTGTAAAAGACATCGTATCGCAAACTTTGTGGTAAGGCTACATTTAATGTCCTAAATAAAATCACAAAATTCATTCATCTCGGAAATGAGAGATTACAGATACTGCCACCCTCATGCTATTCTTGAGCGCGCAATGTATCTTAAACATTAGGAAGCTATCGTCAACAAAATGTTGACGCGCAAAACAAGTTAACGACTTGCTCCACGCTACCCCTGTTACGCCATGCTAAAACAGCTGATCGAAGTACATTTAAGTTTTATTTAAATTGCGATTTGATGTAAAAATATTGAAGAAATTTGTTTCTGATATAAAATCGCATTGGGACAGATAGTAATAATGATATTAAAGAGGATTCAGTTTAAAAAATGGTAAAAAACATTGTACTTTTCAAGAAAAAGCCGACGAAAAATTTCTTCCCTTGGGAGTCTAGAATCATGTACTGAATCCATGGGTTGCGTATCTGGTTCGATATCTTATACACCCTGTATAGTGTGGTGAGGATGTATACTAGAAATGAATTCCTACAGGCAGACTAACGCCTCACGCTCTTTTTATCTGTTTCTAGAGAACAGTAATTTTCTGGATGAAAGATACCCTATGTCCTCTTTGTACCCCACATATTTTGTAAATTTTATGACGTTCGGCTGAGAATCGTTATAAAAGCTTAAGAAACAACAGAACAAAATGTGATCAGTAATAAGATTAGGCACTAATAACATATATTATTTGCTGTTAAATAGCTGTCTTTTGTAAAATGCCTCTATAGTCAGAAATATCCGCAAACAGTGCACGTTATCGACATCCGATATAATAACGTATGTGGAGGCAACATTGCAAAAGTACGAATGGATTAATGATTTTCACATTGGATATTTCGACCTGGGAAGCGGATTTTTGAGCGTCCGAAGAGCAAAAATGATAGGTAGAAATTGAAAGTGATTGCAATATGGCTTCAGCCGGATTTATCATGGCACGTATTAAATCCGTATTAATTGACTCTGACAACAGTAAATAAGGCGTAGAGACACCATGGCTTTAGCAGATGAATCTTTAACCACTGGGTCGTCATGACTAAAAAGGTTTTAAGGACTTATGTCCTGTTTACTGCTGTACACAGCCATCTCTGTGGAGATCGTATCGGTGATTTGGTTAATCGAAGTTGTATTAAAGACAGAAGCTGTGCCAACGACTTCGTCATTTACTCACAAATTAGATAAAATAAATATAATAGATTCATAAATGATAAATGGGCTATTTAACACTGAAAAAATGTTTCAAATGGGCTCCGTAGTTAATGAGCGTTTTCAAAGAAAGAAAAAAATCAGTTTTATATTTTATGTATAGACAGAAATTTTTATAAATGTGGATTCTGTAAAAATACATGTAGAAATTATATTTTTATCGAGAAAATCCCACTGCGTTTATATTAATTAATGTGTTATTGTTTTAGCATTACGTAGCATAGTAGTGTCGCATATGAAGTAAGTGAGTTTTAAAATTCTGCCACAGCCTATTGCAAAATTAGTAATCTATGTTCTGTATTTTTGATGCCCCTATAATGAATATTTACTTGTTTATGAGCTATCCTGTTGAATCTTTAACATATTTCGTTATCAACATCAGGACATTCGAAGTTTAAAGAGCTTCATAGGTCACGAGCATGCGTCACATGTTGCAAATGAGAACTGTGGAAACCGCGTTTATTTATCTCATAACAACTAAATGTTGCGGGATTTGGGACAAAGTTGCTTTGATTCGATTACCGAAAATAATGTTTGAAGCGAAAGGGTCCGGTGAGTTAATATATATTTAGGTGGTTCAGCTGCTAAAACTGTCAGGGAATTTTTAATCAGTAACGATTCATATAGGATAAACCACTTATCGCTGGACAAGCTCTCAATATTTCTATGCCCAATTAAAGATATTTTATCAATGCACTTGCTTTTATTCGTAAATGATTTTTTTGTGTCATCACTTGTGACGTCATTTGTGTTAAAAGGGGCGGTAAGAAAGATTGATTGAGTCACACTCATTCAAAGTAACGTAACGAAGAGACTACCAATAAAAGTAGATATAATGTTATTATACAACGTTTCTAACATTCCAACCTTGATGGTACAAAGATTATCCCTATATGATTGAAATAATGACAAGATTTCCATGAATGTCGTCTAGACTTTAAGGACGATAAACAAACAAACTATTTGTTATTATGAAAGACATTAAATGAACCCTTATCACAAAATTTGCGGTACGATGTCTTTTATTCACTGTATATGTAGAAACAACATCTATTTGATACTTTTTCCATGATTTTAATAACAGAACTTGATTTTCAAAACGAGATTGAATTTAGGGATAGAGTAAGAAATGGCGTATTCAAGAGGTATCATATGAAATATAAACACCAACAAAAATGTGAAGTTTTCTCATAAAGTTTTGTAGTTTATTCAAGTATTGAACTGGACCGAGAATTCACACCGGATATACAAGTTTGCTATTTCAGAATAACAATGCTGTATATGACTTTGAAATTTGAGGATAATGGTCGAGATGCTTTCTGTCTTGCACGAGGTATATTTCTTAGGGTTCTGTTGTTTAACTAAATATGTTTTATTTCTGTATGACTTGTTTAACACTCTAGTTTGTTTACGGTAAGACGCTCGCATTGGTAAATCTATACGAATATGAAATGCTAAAGAGTATGTTTGCTTGAATGCGCTAATCTCGGGAACTGGTGGTCCGATTTGAAAGATTCTTTCAGTGTTAGATAGCCCATTTATCGAGGAAGGCTAAAATTTCAATCACACTAACAATGAATATATTTTTTTAACTAATTTTACATGAACGAAGTTGCGGGCACAGTTAGCAAATTACAACTATTAAAAAGCTGAGCTTTGAAAGGGCTTGTGAAGTTTCTCATGTATATTATTTTTTTCATTAAATTATTTTTTTGAGAAATAATACCTCTAGATATGGCGTTCACTATCTTACTTCATATCTAGATGTATTATTTCATAGTGTTAAATATGTTTGTGATCCTGTTTTATTTTTAAGTATAATAATATATTTAAGTTATCTTCGTATGAAGGAGTTTATAGTCTTATTATGTTTTTATTTATTTCACATTCATTTTAAATCAACTATGATTTGATGTTCATACATTTCAATCGCAGACAGAACTTTAAAAATAGAAAGAAAAAGTTACGGAAATAAACTAATTAGCTGAAATATAATATTGCAAGTATGTTGCAACTCTCCTCCTGCTACTACCTTCGGCATTCAGTAAATTTGAGGTAGGAAATATGCTATTCATGCCTGCCAGTATTCATAAATACCGTACAGAAAAGTAAAGTATGTTTAGTTTACGGTGATTCACTAAGAAAAATTTTGCGAATATTCTTAGTATGATAGATGATACGGTTAGTACAGTACATAAATTTATGAAGGTTGTAGAAAATTAAGTTTTAGCAATTCATACTTTAGATAAGTAGACGGTAGAGCTTGGTCTGGGGGCCGCATGTGGCCCGCAACTGTATTGTAAATGTCAATCTATTTCTTATAAATAGATAAAAAATTTATTCTGATGTACTAAAATTTAGCATTTTTAATGTCGCTTATAATATCTGCTACATAAATAGGTAACTAGACAGTAGGCACCCTTTTACCAAATAACCATTTTACAAGTCTGGCCCGCCAATATCCAATTTCTTAACGATGCAGCCCGTTTGCATATCGTTATTTAACGATTTGGCCCTTGCCTGCCAAAAGATTGCTGACCTCTACTTTAGATAGATAAAAATATTATCATAGACATGAAATATATAGTGTATGACGTCCTTTCTTTAATCGGAGCTTAATTATTAAGACATAGGCACTACGCTTCTTTGTTGAAAAAAAACTTTAGTATTTTCAAAGACCTTGGAACAACAAAAAGCCTTCTATAGTCCTCCAAGCGGATGTAATATTGAAACGTCAATAAAATCGCCGGAGCTCAAGCAGACAATTTTATTGGTTTAGAAGTTTAATTAGAAGGCCATGTAAAATGCTCAGATTTTATAGATTTATTAAACTTAGCTCAACATCGTCGTATACTTTTCGTGCAGATATCCATGAGCGTCAGGAGGCAGTTAGCTGCCTGCTGCTTGCTCGTTTGCCCCTTGTAACATAAAAAATAATAATAATATTTTTTCTAAATTATACAAATTCTCTATTAGCGAAATTATCTTTTTTATATTGATAATAAGGGACAAACGGGCAGGTGGTCCACTTGAGTAATTACCGATGCCGATGGACAACACCAGGAGGCTCGCTGATGAATTGCAAGCCTTGGGGGAATGACTCTTTTCTTGAAGATCCCTAAGTCATATCAGTTCGGCAATACCAAAGGTGGTAACTGATTCCACAAAGGAATTAAGCGAGGTAAGAAGTTTCTAGAGAATTGTATGGTTGTAGACTTTAAGACATCAATGTGATGAGGGTGAAATTTCAAGTTCTGACGAGATCAGTGATCAGTGATGATCACTGATCTGAGTGGTGAAATACAGCTGCCGGTATTAGTCCAAATGATTAACAGGAACGGGGACAATATTATAGGATAAAAGAATGTAGTAAATAGTAAGGAACCCAATGTTCGATCAGGACAGCGTCTGCCGAATCCGTTAGTAAGTTATAATAATAAATTCTGTATACCACAATGACCATAAATAACGTACATATATTATTTTATATGAATTTGTATATTAGACTTTATTACTTGCTCCCTTATTGATTCTATAAATCGACTGGCCTGTTGGCGCAGCAGTGACCTTCCGCTCCATCCAGGGGCCTTGGGTTCGATTCTCGCGTCGAGTCTGGGTGTATAAATTTATTTTATCTATATGTATGTATTTATATATTTCTATAAAAAATACATTTGTGTATAACAGGCGTCTGTTACTTATAACACAGCCATTAAGATGTCTACCTTAAGAACAGCCGTCCGTGTGTCATAGAGTCCAGTATGTTAGTATGTATATATATATATTTATAAATTAAGTCACGCAAATTTTACGATTTATCAGCTCCCCAATCTGTCCTTGTCACATTTTTGAAAGCCCCTCTGTCAAATTTTCAATTTTATGCATGTATTTTTATTATAAGAATGTGGCCGAGTCCAAGCAGTGGAAAATGCGATTATTTCAAGAACATGTCTTTTTACGTAAATATGACTAGTGTATTAGGAGATACGGGATATTCGATGCAATTTTAACGATTTCATTATATAATGATGGTCTCGAATTGATCTCACGGCTTATGACTTAAGAAAATGACTCAACAGGATCACACCATCCTGCAGAAATTCTTATGAACATAATCTAAGTACCGCTATGTCTAATAAGGTTACAGTTCTCCATATTTCAGCAACAAGTCAAACAAGTCGCTCATCCGTTAACACTTTCGCTCGCTTTACGCTCACAAGTGACACTTTTTAAACTCCGTATGAACCCGTGACTTAAGAAAATTGCCGCACTCCATCCTGCAAATTTTCTCATAAACACTATACAGATATTTCCAATAAGGTCTCCTTCATATTTGTCGAACAAGTTCACTTGTTGCTTGCTCATCCGTTAACACTTTCACTTGTTTTACACTTACAAGTGACACCTCACCGGTTGCAAGCGTTGACCTTTTATGTTTAAAAGGAAATGAAGTATTTATCTTCCCTCAAAAGAACCTCACACATATTACATTATATTTCAAAGTATTATTAAACAGTTTTTCATTAAAAATATTTTTTCACGCTTTGCTTACATTTTGTTAATCGCTGGTTAATCTTAGATTTCGGTGTTAAATGTTATTACAAAACAGAAACTTTAAAAAAATTGTGTTAAATCAAAAGATGTTTTTTTTTTAAGTATACTTTTACAAGCTCTTTTGATTCGTTAAACATTTAAAAAGCTACCACTGATCCGGAAAAGTCGAACCACGAGAAGAATCCGCAAAAAAATTGTAACCACTCTTTGAAAATAATAATACTTCCTCTGCAACGCGATGGACCCGGCACCCGCATGGTGAATCCATGGAATGCTAAGAAATTTGTCTCATAATAGTAATTAATTTCTCACAGAATTCTATTTATAACATGTTATTGTACAGAAATATGGTGTATATCTGTGATTTCAAAACAAATAGTCTTATCAGGAACTTGTTTGTTCAAATATCTATAAACATAAAAGAGAACTGAAGTGTATGTTGGTCAATGAATAGGGCCACATTTAAGTGTCAACCACTTATGGATGAATGAAGTATAAGGCATGTAAGGTGTTTTGCTATAAGAAATATGTTGGAAATCATTTTTAATAAGGTAACTTCAGCCTCTTATCTTCAGCCTTCCTTTATATTTCTGGTATAAATTAGGATAATGTAAAAAATGGTTTATAAACAGAAAATATATTGAGATTATATTAAATATAAACCCACCTTACTTCGCCAAACATTCCTTTAAGCTTTATGAGACTTTCTTATATTATATTTTTATATTATTAAGGAAACAAACAGTATAATATTTCTCACAGATATTCTAATGACATATTTTGTACACCAATTAAGTTGCCACATTTAAATATAACATAAAATGTACAGATTGGAGTACAGATTAGAAAAAAAAGAATTAAATATAGTGATTTATGCACTTATTCTTTTAGATTCAATAAAAATTGATAGCATTGTACACTGACCTCTTTGCCTAAAGCCTAATAAGTACAAATATCTCCAAAATATTTTTTTTTATATTTAGGATCTCATAGTATTGCAATGTGCAATGCTCAAATTGTAAAAAATAAAAAAAAATTGAAATCAAAATGTATTATTCATTTTTTATAATGTCTAACTCAGTAAACACTTGACAAAAAGTATTTATCTTTATACTCAGGCAAATCTGTTAATTTCCTAGTTGTGTTGTTCTGCAAGTCACCCTTCACCTCAGGAATTCCAAGTATATCAATTGCTTATCATAATATTATAATAATTATCTTAACTCTTATGCTATCTTTATGATAAAGTATAGTAAATAGAAAACAGGAAGCGGTTTCAATGAAGTGCTTTTAATTATTTCAACTTGGCAGATTTTCAAAATTAATCATTCACAACAGTACAGATAAGGACACTGAGTGATCTGGAAGAAAAGCTTCAAAATATAATTAATTTCAAATAAAACTTTGTGGGTTAAGGTTCACTCTAGGCAATCATATTACACCCTTGACTGTATCAACACTTAAGATCATGTGTGATAGCTTAACCTATCTGTCACTCAACTAGGTTCTGCCCCAAAAAGCTTCTGGGTGGAGTCTATAACTGAGTAGTTATTTTATATAAGAGTAGGGGCAGTAAACTTTGAAAATCTATAAAAATAAATATGACTCCGGCCATTCAGTGTCTGGAAAATGTTTTTAGTAAGTATAAGATTTTGAATATCGATATATAAAAACGAATGAAATAATTATGTGTGAACGTCTTCAAAAACCTAACCCTTCCCGGCAGCACGCGCCCCGCTAACGAATACTAATTGTCATTTAATTAGCATGACAAACAGACACACAAACACGACATCGATCCGTGAGGTGAACGCTCTGAGAAGAACGGGCAAGGTTTACACCTCACGCCGATCGTTTTCTAATTGATTACGTCTTTATAAGAATCTTAATTTTTGTTATAAGCTTTTTATTTGGCATTCTTAAATACAAAATTATTGTTATAACTTTTTTATTCGGCATTCTTAAGTATAAAATTAACAGCCAAGCCACGTATTTTGACTTAGATGTAGAGTTTGTGAACTCAGGGTGTGTAGAGTTAGAAGCTAGTCTCTACATAAGATCTTATAAATTTTCGACAGTGCGAGGTATATGATCTCGTTTTGAATCATTTTACATGACAGTATTTTTGGTGGGACACTAATTGTTGTTTAATTAGCATGACAAACACACACACAGACAATATCGATCCATGAGGTGAACGCTCGCAGAGGAATATTAACACGCAAACGAGCCGCGTTCACACCTCGCGCCGATCGTTTTCAAATTGATGACATCTTTATAAGAAACTTAATGTATGTTGGATTGATTTTTTATTTTACGCTTCGTTTATAGGTTATGGTCGTTTAAGTCAGATCGCTTGAGGATACGGGTTTTCAAGTTCAATTTGTATACAACAGTATTTTTTTTATATTTTAGTAGTCTTACCTTGATTTTAGTAATTTTAAAAGCAGTAAAGATCGCCGGCTGGTTTAAATTTTCACACAACGACATATATTGTTCTATTCACAGAGAATTAAAATTTGACAATTAATATAACATACGGTTTTCGAAATTACGCTTTGACATCAGCCAATACGTGTGTGTATAAATGGTGTAAATTGTCTGACACTGGTTTGCGTGCGGTTTTATTTTAATAATTAATATATATTAATATTGCATATTTTAAATAAATATAAACATTCGCACACCTTCCTCTATATGAACTACAGTTGTACCAAATTTCATACTTCTCCGTCCACGCAATTTTCCTAAAATGATGCCGAAAATTTACGCTTCACATATTAATGTATAAAATACTGGAGAGTCCTATGTCTTTTATATAATAAAGCAATACGAAGTGTGTCTGTGTCTGTGTGTGTGTGTGTGTCTTTTATATAATAAAGCAATACGAAGCCCGTCGAGGGTTCCAAAAATCTTAATCTTAAGGTCTTCACAAATTATCTTACTTCTGTTTGTGTAAATATTCGCGTATCATAGACCTCTCAGCTGCCAATTTTAATGCCTTAAAATAGATATTTATAATTAGAAGTGTGAATACGCCTTTTCTGCATAAATGCCTTCATACATATACATATAAGGGCAAGACATAACAACTTTTTACTGTTGAACACATTTAATGGCGGCAATGTGATGGTATTGTTGTCGCGTTTCTTTCGGTTTGTGAAACTTCCCGGTGGTCTAAACTCGTCATTTACTTTACTTTTACTTCGTGGTCGTGCAGATGTGCATGGGCGTCAGTAGGCACTAATCTGCCTGCTGCCTGCTCGTTTGTCCCTTTGCAACATAAAAAAAAGTTTTAGATTGCATTTGACTGCACACGTTTGCACCAAAAAGTTTTTTTTGCACGCCCCACGGGGTGTGCTCTACACTCACTTAACCAAATCGAGCGATTTTGTGAAATAAAAATCACTCTATTCCTTTGGTATGGTATTAATTCATAAATGTAAATACACACAGATTAAGACGAAAGTCGTTTTTTGTCTATGGTGGACATATTGGTGTTTGTTAATTATGAACTCAATTTCTATTATTCTTTGAAGAAAAATAAAAGGCGATCATAAATTTTAAATACATTTATTACACAATTTAAAACTATAACTATAAATGTTACATTACAATTTTCTATTACTTATTATTCTTCTATTACTTATTACTATTATTAACTAGAATATTTCGCTTTGGCATTAAAAATGATATGAATACACCTATAAATAATGTTTTTTTTAATATGAAAAATATATTTTTACTGCTTTATTTGCTTTGGTACTTATTGCTTTAACTTAATTTAATAACCATGATTTTATAATTAAGACATTTCAGTAGAGAGCTACAATACCTAGGAAACATAAATCGATACCCCCTACGTAAGTTGTTGTAACCCCAAATTCCCAGCTTTACAGTAGAGCGTTACAAACAACTAAATTGTAATATAACAGTATTTTTTTAATATGTTATTGAATACATACACATTTGTGTATACAATAATGTATTTAATAAATACAATAATATATTTAATAATTGTCATTACTAAATATATTATTGTATACACAAAAGTGTTATATAATGCCGATTTTATTTCAATGTACACATACGAAACGCTCTACTGTGAACTTGCGAATTTAAAGTTACAACGATTTACGTGGGAAGTATCGAAATGGGATAATTTATATTTTACTAGCTGACTCAGCAGACGTTGTCTTGTTCGAATTTTGGCTCGTCTGCTATCTATTAGTGACATAGCCAACTTCCTTTATGTAATTTCCATAGAACGTGACACTGGCCTGATGCTTAATGAAATAATAATTTTACACGGCAGTCAAAAGGTCTAGTACGAACGTCATCTATTCGAAGTAATATAAAGTAGCGACAAAATCTGCATTTTTTTGCATTTTCAAGTAATCTTTTGGTTTTTCCTTTCGTCTTTTCTTTTAGATTGTCAAAGGTTCATGAAATTTATCATATCGAACTTAAAATTATCATCTTTATATCGATACCTCCCACGTAAATTGGTGTAACCCAAAATTCCCAAATTCACAATACAGCGTTACAAACATGTAAATTTTTATGAAATTTTCATTTTATTAAAATTTTTTATAATAAATATAGGCGTGAATTTACGACGTAAGGATAGAATCATTTTGCAAAATACAATCACACTTTATGTTTTTTTGTCGACTATTTTGGGACAAGCTATATTCTTTCTTTTATTATATCTAAATCCTTTAGTTTTTTTGTAAAAAAAAAATGTAATATATTACAAGAAGCAAACGGTCAGGCGGCAAATGGGTAGACCCATAGACATTTCTGATACATTTTCGGTCTTTAATTAGGGATTTAGGCAACCAGGCTCTCTCACAAATCCAAGAAAAAGCGACGACAAATACATTAATTTTGACGTGACACCAATGCGGCCACTTCACGCCAATCTTATGACTTGATTTGGTTGAAGACCAAAAGGACTGCAAGCATGGCGCTACCTTTAATTAGTTAAATAGATAGAAGTGAGAAAAGTTAAGGAAGGGATGGAGTATAAGGATATAAAGATAGATGGATAGGAGAAAAGGGATGCAGATACTACTGCCTGTGACGGTGTAGGAGAAGTGACAATAGCAGTTAGGGTACTCCAGAGTCACGCACCCATAGTGGATCTGACCAGTTATCAGGCAGATAAAAAAAAAAAAGATCCACCGTTGTACAAAAAGTAGTTCAAAAGCAGATTGAATTACCTAACGTATCTAAATCCCGCTGGAATATCGTCATATTCACGTTTGGCACAATTTGCCACATTGTAAACATACGCTATACGGGCTCTTTACTTAGAATTCCATATAGGGAATCTCTATTCTCTACATGGAATTCTAAAACCCTAATGTTTTATTTTCCACAAATATTATAGAAGTTATTAAGAGTTAGCTATATTTGTTACAAAACTCAGCTCTTTGTCTAAATTCCTTAGTGTAAATCTGCTGATAGAATATTTTTAATTATGTTAAAGTTCGATGTTAAAGAACAAACCCTAAAGGAACTTGGAATAGATTTGCTACGTTCATTATATTCACAAAATCGTTGGAAATTTTGAACAGCTTTTATTAAATATTTGCTTTGTGAACTTTACTCATTAAATATCAGTATATTTATATTTCAATACCAAAACTAACCAGTAAGTTTAAAATTTGGCTTTCATTGTTTATCTGATGTTAGCTGTGTTCGCGAATTCATGGCTTTGTTCAAAAAACCTCGATAGCTTATTTCTAACAAGTACAAATTGCCGGCTGGTTGAATTTCGTCTACAAATCTTTAGATTTGCGTATTATATATTTTTTTTATGTCGCTGGGAAATGCTTTTATATAATGCGTATTATATGCTTATTTATGCCTATATACTAACTTGTAATTCTTTGTAATTACGACAATGTTATATTTAAAAAAATCTATACATACGGTCTTCATCATCACGCTTTCACACAATCTTATAGTAAAATGTATACACGTGTGTGTAAATCGTTCCGCGTAAACGCCGAATTACATCAGACGAAATAATGCTCATTGTACCCCTACTCTATCAAATTCTTTTAGTTAAGACTAGTATCCACTGATACTACGTAAATATTATTAAATATTTACTGTAATATATACCCCGTCAACGGTCGTAACACAATTCTCCCGCATAACCGATTGTCTCTGTATTTGTAGTCTTATGAACAACTACCCTCCTCCATGAATACACTACAAAGACGTTGAACATTCTTACGTTATTCTGTGTGCGTTCACAAAGACTACTTATTGTACTAGTTTTTTTGCTCGTTGATAATTTGGTGTGAACGCTAAAAACGAGCCTTTTGTTTACGCTAAAAGATAGAGAAGGAATGTTCTTGTTGTAGATCTAACTCTATGTTCGTTTGGTCTAAACCCACCTTAACGTAGATATCTAGATTCAAAAAGAAAACCGGCACTAACAACGTCCACTGAAAAGGTTTTACTGGCAATTTCATCTAACAAAGTTTATCTATATTTCTATCCCATCAAGTTGACATACTTGTCAAACCCAAAGGCAATTATTTAGGTTTTTTTATACATCGTTTTTTAACAAATGTAGAAAATTAAATTAATATTAATGTCCGATTCACAACACGACGAAAATACAGGTAGGTAAGTTAACGATTATTTCATATTAATGTTTTTTCTTAATCGTTATAATGATGAAATAATTTTAATTAAACATTTTAGCAAATATACGGTGAATTTCTCTTTGGGGTAATGTTTCAAAGTTATTTGTTAATTTGTTGAGTTGAGAAACAAAGAGAGGTTACAATATAAGATTAAAGTCAATTTCTTTTTTAATTTTACAAGATTGATGTTTGACTGAAATTTAAAAAATGTTTTGGTACTTCTTTACGCATTGTCTACCTTCTATTATTTATGGTCATTTAATAAACCTGTGTTCCTAAAGCGTAAATCTCATCGACGTGTATTCTGAGGGCCTAGCACGAACATTTCGAACCGTTGCAGTCGAAGATTCGACTTTTAAAATATCCGTGCTGAGCCCACATCGGACCCTCTTCAACGTCAACGCGGGTTGCATCACTGACTAAAAGCATGACACGATAAAGACTTGCCTCCTGTGGGCCTAGCACTAATATTTTCAACCTAAATACAGTCGAATTTTCGACTCCAACAATCCGAAATGTTTGGTGCTAGGGTCTCTGACAGTCCTAACCTAATGGTGCATAAACTTGGCCTTTAACCGGAGAGCAGAAGCCCAAACTCAAAGTTTGCCTTAAAGTCATAGAACAACAGTATAATGGGTGTAAATAGGACTAATCGAGTTCGGAACACCACTCTCCGTTCCATCCCTAGTGTAATGGATGTGGTGAAAAAATCAGGAAAGCTCAAGTCGGAATGGGCTGGGCACGTGGCACGAATGGACCCGCAAAGGTGGGCCAATGTTGCAATCCGGTCGTAGCCAGAGCAACTTAACTTAGCGATCGACTCAAATGCCGACCACTGATTAGGCCACGACCTCCTCAAATAGCGTTGCATAGCTATAAATGCCAGCTTAAAAAAAAAAGATTCTCATTCCAGCTAGTACATCACAATCACTTAACAATTCTCCATCGTCTCTAATTCGTTCTTGAAAACTCTGTACCTTTATTGCTTCTTAGAGTCATCCGAATATATTGACCCTAATTCTGTAATGATCTGTAAGAACTGCCATACTAACATCTTACGTGGTTAATGGTGAGTTGAGAGAATTAACTCTCAAATCTTACATTAGAAACTCATATCAAATTAAAAACGAGTACTAGAAAATTTGTCTATTAATTTATATCTAACAAAGTCTTTTTAGTTGCAAAGTTGCCTCTTTTATTTGTTACCTCCGTCTTCGTCCTAAATAGTAGAATAACTTTGAAACATTGAAAAAAAATGTCATACATTCTAATGTATGACAATTGTTATTCATTTCATATTCCGAACTAAAGTTTGGATTGGAAGTTTGGAAAAATAGTTATTAAAATAATTAGTTATTAAAAATTGTATTAAAATAAAAGTTATTAAAATAAATTTTTATAATTTAATTAATTTACATAACTTAAGTTTGTTAAATTAATAATAAGAGTAAGGTATTTGTTAAGTTAAGAAAATGTTGGACACAATTAAATCCGTACACTAAGCCATCGTTACACCTTCAAATAAAAGTTAAAACTTTCGCAAATGGCATTTTTCAGGCAGTATTAATGAAGAAAATTCAATCTCTATAAATGCTTTTAAAATCCTTACCAACTGACATCCTAGAAATTAATAGAATGTTCAATTTGTAACACCATTCCGAATAGGTGGAAGCGGCTAAAGTTCCTCAACTCCAAGGCGGACTTTATACATATTTCATGGCTGTGTCAAAATCCACTTAAAACCGATGCGAAGTTTTGTCATCCCATATATTTATTACCCGGTTAAATCTAGACTGAAATTTCGTACCATATTTCTCAGTACTCCGTTTCCTTTCATTGTGTCTATAGTCATCACCACCTTACCATTCCCACTGTTTAGTAAACCATCTTGGCTGGTGTTACAAAATTTGCATGTTCGGTGAATCAAGTTTTCGACTAGTAATAAATTTTAAATTCTACTAATAATGTCAAAAAAGATCAATCACGAAAGGAAACAAAACCAGTTTTATTTACGGCGATGGAGGTTGAAGATCTAAGGAAAAAGATTATCCTTTAATAAGTTTAGCCGACGCAGAGCTAAGCTCATTAGCCTTAATTCAATCTTAACCTTGACGCAACGGAAAAATGTTTGAAAGAAAACAAACCATAGGACAAAATATTAATAAACAGTAAAAAGCAATTGTATTAGCCTCATAATTATTCTTTTATTTCTGTGATATTAGTTTTTGTTCCCGGCTACAATGGAGTAGATTCAGATTTCCACTATGATTATAGCGCTGAGCGAATTAATTGGCTATTTGGTTATTGCGTTAGGAATATCTTCAAATAATGTTTAAATGATGTCCTATGTGATTGGGAATATTTGATTGAACTACACGATGAAGTTTCCCAGTAACAATGGACAGGTTTAAAATTTTCACTGTTATTATAACGGTATACGATTTAATTGGCTATTGCATTAGGAATATCTTCAAATAATGTTTATATGATATCCTATGTGTTTGGGAATATTTGATTAAACTACACAGCTACATTTCCCGGCTACAATGGAGTAGATTCAGATTTCCACTATGATTATAGCGGTGTGCGAATTAATTGGCTATTGCGTTAGGAATATCTTCAAATAATGTTTAAATGATATCCTATGTGATTGGAAATATTTGATTAAACTACACAGCTACGTTTCCCGGCTACAATGGAGTAGACTCAGATTTCCACTATGATTATAGAGGTGTGCGATTTAATTGGCGATTCCGTTAGGAATATCTTCAAATAATGTTTAAAGGATATCCAATTTGACTGGAAATATTTAATTAAACTACACAGCTACGTTTCCCGACTACAATGGAGTAGACTCAGATTTCCACTATGATTATAGAGGTGTGCGAATTAATTGGCTATTGCGTTAGGAATATCTTCAAATAATGTTTATATGATATCCTATGTGTTTGGGAATATTTGATTAAACTACACAGCTACGTTTCCCGGCTACAATGGAGTAGACTCAGATTTCCACTATGATTATAGAGGTGTGCGATTTAATTGGCGATTCCGTTAGGAATATCTTCAAATAATGTTTAAAGGATATCCAATTTGACTGGAAATATTTAATTAAACTACACAGCTACGTTTCCCGACTACAATGGAGTAGACTCAGATTTCCACTATGATTATAGAGGTGTGCGAATTAATTGGCTATTGCGTTAGGAATATCTTCAAATAATGTTTAAAGGAAATGCTATATGAATTGATATGAAATATTTGATCAAGATTCTATATCCTGCTACGTAAGTTTACGTTTTCTAAGTTTCCCGGCTACAATAGAGTTGAGTTGAGATTTCCAACTTGATTATAACGGTATGCGATTTCATTGGGTATTGAGTTAGTAATGTATTCACATAATGCTTTAAAGATGTTGTGTGTTGCAAGAAACATATCGTAAATTAATTGTTATGGAAAAATTGTATTAACATCACAAAATAGATACATAGGACTACTTGACAACGGACGTCTATTCCTAAGGTAGACAACTATTAAGTGGTATTTGGACCTTAGGAATAGACGTCATCATCGGCGACATCGCCAAATACATTTGAGGAGGTCGTGGCCTAATCAGTGGTCGGCATTTGAGTCGATCGCTAGGTAAAGTTGCTCTTGCCGCGATCGGGTGATAGATGTGTTTGTTAAATAACTTCAAAAATTGTTGTCCGAATTTGCTAAAAATAATTTTCCTAGTGAGTTTTTAACATGTCCTATTAACACGTAAAACCAGTCTCTACGTCTAATAGTTGGGAATCCTAGGGAGAGGACAACCTTGCGGGAGGACGGATGAACGGACGGACGGACAAAGCAAAACCCTGCATTTATGCCCCGCACTTATTCCTGTTAAATAATATGAAAGTTTGGTTTGCCTGTAACTGGGGTGCACTATAACTATGGTATTGTTATAAATATATAATAATATTAAAATAAAAAATAAATAAAGACTAAAAGGGTAGGACTACGGAACCCTAAAAGTGAGTACAATTTTTCTTGAAAGTGTCTAATGCCTTAGACATAGCTTCATTTGAATGATCATTTCAACGATCATGTAGGGTGACCGGGACCATGTCTAGCTGTGCAAAGTTTTGTAGTACTTTGTAGTCTTCAAGGACACAATGTACAAACACTTTGAGCGATGTCTAGCTCCGGCATAAGTCGTATCGGCGCGGAAACAGGAGCTTTTATACTTTTGGACATAATTAGCTACTGTTATTATGATTCTGAGAGTAAGCATATTAATTAATCGGCACATTTTACATTTTTGATAAGCAGTTGATTTTACTTTCGCTCAAATAATCAGGTTAGCGGATAGCAGCATTCTTGGCGTTATTCCGCGTGTCAATAATTAACATTACTGAGTAGCTTACACTAAAGACTTGGTTCGGGTTTGATGACCTTTTCACTAATTTTTTTTTAACTATATACGTATGTATACTATAGAATTCAAAATTCCTGTATTTTGGTAAATCCACAAAATTTGTTTTACCGATTGTTTCTGTAATAAAATAAATAACTAAAATAAATGTCATTCATTAGTTAATAATTAAAAAATTTACACTACTCAGTCTGGAATTTAAACTTAAATGTAATTTAATCTTAACTTATCTTTTAAATTTTATACATAATTATGAATGAAATCAGTGAAGATTTGTGATTTTTAAATTATTATCTTTTTTGTAGTTTTCTTGTATATCAAAATTAAAAATTCCTTTCCAAATATACCTAGTCTTCCTTTTTATTTATCTGACTTATGAAAGTCCAATGTATGGTATTTTGACTTTATAAGCAAAATATACAACAGATATATATAATATTTTGACATAGGCATTATTTCCAAACCTAAATTAGTCTGTTTTTTAATGATTAACCGAAAGAATATTAAAATGTTTAACCATAAATTTCATAAATTTTTTAATCATCATCACTTTAATTGTAATGGTACAATATATTGTTTAATAATCATATATCATACTTGTAACAGGCAGTCTATGATTTTTAAATATTTTTTTTTTTTTCATAGAAAGGAATTGTTTGTTTTAATTTAAAAAAGACAATATTTTTTAACACATTTTAAATTGATAACATATTTCGTAACTACTCTTTAACTCGCGCTAATCTGGGGACACGGTAGTGAACCCCCACGACGAGACAAGCGAACCGTGAGGACACTACCTTACTACCTTTTCTCAGAACGCATCATCGCTTTTTTAACCTTCATAACTTGGCATTGGATTATATCAGATAAACAAAATTCTCGGAATGTGATGGTAGTAGTGACTTTATTAAACTTATACAGTTACAATTGCATAGGTGTCATAGTTTAGATTTTATTGATACTTAAAATGCCCCGATTTCAATTCTGACTCACGGATAATCTACACCTTTGTCATTTATGATTGTTATGTTTAACTATTTCCCATTGCTCCATAGCGATGCCGGTAGAGGGTTGTTAAATGATCAAATTAATGTCTCAAGGTCGCCATTTCTTAGAATGTTTGAAGCTAAGCTCTATTTTTATTAATCACGTTAGTAATAAATAACCTTTGTAGAGCCTATCTCCTGAAAATGATTCCGAGTTCCGAGTGTCGAAGCGAAACATGCCTTGAGGCATATCGGAGAGTCAATGTAGATTTGTGCGGTAGCGGTTCGGTGAAACTTTTGGGTTGCAGCATTGCACCGATTTTGTTTCGTAGTCATTGGCTTCGGTTAAAGCAAAATAGTTAAGTGAAATATGTTTGTTTCAGAACCTTCGCGACCAAGAAGGCCGACCACTGTCATCACAGCAGTTCTCTCTGCAACAGGCGGCAGACGGAAACGTGGTACTCGTCCCCAAAATACAACACTCTGGTAAGTGTTCATTTAGTTTCTGTTTCAATAGTTTGCCAATATTAATTCGTTTACTTGAAAGAGAAGGGTAATAATTTACATGGAAAACTATAATGGGTAAATTTCTACCAGGTCATATATTGTGTCATACCTTAGTGGCTTGGTAGGTCTGGAAATCCTTAAATAGACTTGCACACAGGAGGCATTAAAGACTGTTTCAGATGGAGCACTAAAACTACATTCTGAGCCGTAACTATTTGGGCAAAAAAAAAGAATAAAATACAAGTATTCATACGTTTGCTGATGAATGTTGATATTAAAAAGATGCAATTATTAAGTGCATTTAATTCGTAGTAACTGAAGGTGACTTATCTTACCTATATCAAGCGCAACACGTGTGTAGGGCAAGGTAATAGCGCATAAGCTATTTCAAAAGACTATATTATTTTGAACAAAATTTTCTGTTTTAGTTTGTATCTATGTAGTTTTGTCATCTTAGCACTTTTTGCTTGTTTTATTTTGACTTTTATGTCACCTAACTTGTTATATCTATTTCCACAGATCACCCAATGAACCGGACATCCGATGACGAAATGGACCGCAAAGCCAAAAGTTACGACCAGTGACATCAGCGTTACACCTTTCTTTACTAATTTCAAACCGGCAATAATAATTAACAAATTTTTTTATGACTCCACCAACACATTAAAACAAAAATATTGTAAATATCGGCAACTTTAAGAAACCATATTTTCTATTTCATTTTATAAAAGGTAAGAGCGTTCTTCATTTACCTTCATTATGAATTATATTTTGATTTGAAAGCGTTTCTTTTCACTATTAATAAAATGTAATTAATAATAAACAAATTATGTTATATAGCATAGTTATCTATGTTTTCTTTTCTATTATTTTACTTACTCTGTATAATACCTATAAGGGTATTAGCATTGTCACTACAAATAAAGAAAAACTATATATATATATAGTCTGTGTGTATATATTAATCGTTTCTAGACTATCATTGGAACATTTTTATTACACAAAATTATTGTCTTTGTGGGTGGAGTTACTTGTCAGTTTTTAGAAATTGTCTTTATTTGTTATTACGATAAAAAAGCAAGTTGTTATTATTTTTATAATTTTCTAATACACGTAGAAAAATGGATTTAGCGGTCACTACTCACCCAAGAATTATACACGCGAGAAGCAGTGAGAGGAGAAAAGAGTCATGCGCCCATTAGTTATCTCTTTCTATCATATTGAACAGTAAATAAACAAATTAAAATCATTCAGCAACAGAAAGAGATATATAATGGTCGCTCATATAATTTATCTCTATCTAGATGAGTTCGTTTTTATGAGAATAGTGCTGTCCATCGATATATAATCTTTATCTAAGATGACTATTTTAAGAACAAAGTATCGACGAAAAAAATAATTCAATAAATGAAATGATCAAAATGCGGTATTTAAAATGATGAAACAAAAAATTACGTGAGTTCGTTACAGGCTCTTCTCAACTTTTTTTTGTAGAAAAATATATATTTTTTAAAATTAACCGTAAATATACCCGAAATACAGTTATGCATAATTTATTTTTTAGTAATATCAGGGTTGTTGCTGACAATTTGAAAAAAAATTGGAGTTTCTAAATTTAATTTTTTTTTAACTTGGTTTATTAAACTGTCCAATAATTATCTGCAACAACCCCCCATATTCTATATTACACGGAAAATGTTTCGGAAGAGAGAAATATCTATATTAACTCTCATTTCTTACTTCTCTAAAACTTGTCAACTAAACAGAAAAATACAATGTAATAATAATGACTTATTATAATGTGCAAAAAAAAATTCAAATCTATTTTTTTCTTTGTGAATGAGCACACATTGACTGCACAGCCTTTGTACTAGAATTATGTATTCTTTATATTCGGTATTTATGTAAGGCAATGGAACTATATTTAATAGATGATCAGTCCAAAACACAGGCGTTTACGTTTTTCCACATCTGTGATACAAAGATATAACAGATTCGTACACATTTCCTTGTGTAATCTCGGCATTGAAAAAGTTACAAATGAGTAACTGGGAAATGACAAGAAAGTTCATATTAAATTTACAAGTCGAGAAATTTTGAATAACAATTAATGATGTTTTGTTAAAATCGAAAAATATTATTTCTTTGGAGAAAAACTTTAAAAATTGTGATAGAAAAAAAATATTCCATTTTTTTTAGTTTCGCTTAGTTTTTGTCGAACTAATTAATGTCTACTAACATTAGACTTCGCCATGGAGTCGCAAATCACATGATGTCGTTGGCATCGTCAAGTTGCAATAAGTAATTGTTAAAGAAAAAAATCAATCGTGAAACAATTTTTTTTTCTGTAATATATTATTATCTATAGGTTTATTTATATATATTAATTATAGTTAGGATAGATTTGTTATAGAGTTTAAAGATTCTGTGAGATTCGATAACCAATCATCTGTTTGAGGTAAAAGTACAAAATAAATCGAATATACGATTTTTATCAAAGGTTCTGACTGGACAGAAAAAATATAGGATGGACTTATATATATATACTTTTATTAAGAAAAATATTTTGTAGTTTGGGTCTGCAAGTTATATTAAAGTAAAATTATTATTTTTATCTATCTTCATAGATGAATCGCTTAAAAATAAATATTATTGGTTACATTTCTCTCTAATTATTAAACAAAGTTGTGTGTGTTCAATGTCCATTCTATGTTTAAAAAACGTACTGCCGAAACAGCCTTAGCTTTTGCTAATTGTATTATTTTTCAGATAAGCTTCATGGTGGTATAATTAGTAACTGTAAATAGGATATACTATTTTAATAACACTAAAAAATTAAAAAAAATACATATAATCTACATTTCTCCGGTTAGAACCTTCCAAATTTTATTTGAAAATATTTGAAAGGCCGGTCCTAGTGATGTTTCGCTGGCCTTTCGAATTAAAAAGTTTTTACTGAGTAAGTTATATATAATGTCATTTGTGTCGGCAATAATGTAACTGTTTTGTGAAGATAACAATTTTTTTAATAAAATCTTAATGTCAATTTTGATTTTTATTGATAAATCATTGTTAAACCATTGGGATAATTACTAGAACTAAAAATTATATACATACATTCAAAAAATCATTGTAAAACTCCTATGAAAATAACGATTACAAATCAATTAGTTCTTGTATCTATATATAAAATATTACATTGTGAACACGGAATGCAAATTTTAAAATGCCAATTTTTTTATGTGAAAAAATACTTTTATTGTCTTTGTTATTGCATGAAAAAAATTGTTGTCTTCGAAAACACTGCTCTGTGGTGCATATTTTTTATTCGTAGCGTACTAGTGCTTGCAAAACACTAATTAAAGTAATATTTATGTAACATAAGGGACTTATAGGCGACGGGTAATGCATTTCACTAAGTTTTTTAAATAAATACTTAGCGTGGCTGTACGTGTTTTATTTTATAAAGACATTCCTTATCTGCCTTTTCATATTTATCTTTTTATAAAGTGTTATACACCGTGCTACACAGACGACATGTTCATGTGGACGCAGTCGGGTCTTAAATAAAACGACCAACTCATGCAATCCTGACATAGCTGGCACTAGTATCAAATCAAATAATTCGATCCTTCTAGCCGTGTCCAGATTCAGCGACTGCTTTAGGACACTGTTGGGCGGGAGATCGACGATGTTCTTTTTTTTAAATATATAGTGATAAATTTCAACCACAAACAACTAAAAAAAATAAATTTTATAATTTTAAGATCATAAATTTAATCACAAATAATTAAAATTAAGTTAAATCATACACAAAGGCGCACTTCTATTATTCAAAACAATGAATTTATATGGAATCAACAATGGCATGAGACACTAATAATAGGCCCTATCGGTAGCAAGCGCGGAGCAAAAATGAATCCGTTCGCGGAGTGCTTTGCTATGTCTTTGTCACACCACCTTCCCTACGCGATCGTGAGACGTCACGTGACCATGCCTTTCGCATAGTCGTTTTATTTTAAGAATATGATATACTCTTAAGTCTTTTAGTGGCTAACATAGCCTATATGAGTACTGGATTCTTATTTATCCTTTATTGGTCTAATTCATAAATAACAATTGTTGCACATCACCGTAATGACGACATTTTACATTTCCCGGTTCCCGCCATTTTTTTTAAAGTACTTGTTTAGCCACTCTCGTTTATTCATAAATAGGCAACGAGCGTACAGCATACAGCCTATGAACTAGTGAACCGATTATTTTATAATATTTGACTTGTATGCTATCATCAGCAAGGCGAACAATTTCGTATTCTCGAGAGATATACTTCTGTAGATAATGAAGTCCTAAAATAATGAAGTAAATATATAATTACTTTTTAAAGCGAAGGCTAGAAGGGTTTCTAAAAATAAAACAATTTTAAATATTTAATCTATTTATTAAATACGGTGTAATATAAAAACTTAAATATTAATGTATATTAGTTACTTAAAAATATAATAATTGATACAGAAGAGCCTAAAATAGTACATGTTTTAATATGCTAAATGCAAATTGCTATGGAATATTTGTCGATTATGAAATATCGATATTATTTCTAATGCCTTATTTAATTTCATTTGGATATAGTGCTTAACACGGTAGTGCTTAAAAGTAATAACTTTTAGAAGTCGTATATCATAGAAGTACAGTCTATCTTGTATACCTTATTGTTCGGTTAATTATGTATCTTATGTATATATTCAGTTTTTGTGTATATCTGTATCTCTGTGTTCTATGTCGTGGTCGTGTTATTGATACATAATATATATAAAATAAAATAAAATAAAATAAAATAAAATAAAATAAAATAAAATAAAATAAAATAAAATAAAATAAAATATAATAAAATAAAAACTATTAACATATTATCATTAGGTAAGTTTAAATTTTTCCTCAATTTTGGCAACTTTTTTCAATCTCTTAAAGAGATAAAGCGTATTGTGTCTATTATTTCTAAAAATGTTAAATATAACTTTATTAAAAATGCTTATTGTAATGAAATTCTTAAAAATTAAAAAAAAAAAATCGTACCTACCAGATGTAAGAAACTCTGATTCTTCAGTTCCTGTTGGTACAGTTGGCGGCCCGGGTGGACCAGGCAAACCGCGTTCGCCTGAAAATGGTGCAGAAGAAGGGATTATTAAGAATTATCAAAAAGGATTAAAATATTTATACGATTCGGATGAAATTATCAAAAATTGATATTCATAAGTAACTTTAAAATGTAAAAAAATTGTTTTTGAACAACAGCTTTTCATTGCGTATTTTGTGCTTTGGTTATTTCTATTTTATCAGATGATTTAGATAGATAATTGAATGGCACGATTCGCAAACTTTTTTTGGAAATAAAATTTTCAAAAGGGAAGCTAGCCATTTTCCCACTGGTTCTTCTCGGTGGATCAACTTTTTCGAATCAGTAGTAGTTATTTGATTTGTTAACAGGTTTTGTCGTTGTTAACAGTTCAGGTTGAAAAAGGCTTTTACAATTAAAGGACACGCTTAAATAAAATATCTTTTGAATTATTTTACCTTTCTCTCCCTTTTCCCCTAAGCGTCCATTTGCCCCCGGCATTCCGGGTCTCCCGTCGAGTCCCGAAGTCCCACGATCACCTTTCACACCTCTATCGCCTTTCGACCCTGGATGACCCTAAAATAACAAAAAAAATATTTTTAAAGTGATTTAATTTCAAAATCACGTTCCGAAATCTATGTAAATCTATCTATGATTTCCAATATTTACTATTTTTGGAAGATTTTTTAATAGTACAAAGTACCTCTAATGTTTTCATATCAAAGCGACAAAGAAAGCGATATACAAAGACAGATGGACAAACACACATACAAATAGAAAGATAAGTATTTTTTTCATTATGTGTGTAGAAAGACATTCTAAAGGTAAAATTTGTATATGTATATATCTATAATTGTTTTTACCTAAATGTGTGTGCAATAAAGTGTTTATCTATCTATCTATCTATCTAAACGTTCAATTTTGCTTTGTGGATTTAAAAACATAAAGGCAAAATTTAACAAACACACTGAATTCACGGGGACCAAGTCGCGGGGCACAGCTATTTAGTCAGCTTACACAGAACAGTAAAATTGACAAATACAGTTACTTGAGATCACACAGAGAGAGACGAATTTCTTAGCATTCCATGGATTCACCGTACGGGTGCCGGGTCCATCGCGTTGCAGAGGAAGGAACCGTACAATATGAATTTCAAACAATTATGGGAAACGCCTTGAATATATGTATCCCTGAATATCTCACTAAGATAATCTGTGCTGACATATCCAGGGACCCATAACTTTACACAATTCGTATAATATTTAGTTTTAAATAAAAAAAAAAGATTATTGTTTTTTTTTTAATTTTAAAAGGCCCGAGGAATCCTTGTAAACTTAGATTATAAGTCGTAAATTTAAACCATATTACTAAATAATGATTTAAAAAAATACAAATAATTATACTTATGACGTTCATAAATACATGTAAAAAGAAAAAAGTCTATAAAAGTAAAAAAAATTCTGTATAAAATTAAAATTAAAAAAAAATATGTCCAAGAATCTTAAAGTCCTCTCTGGCCTGAAATTGAAATGCTAAATTGCAACTAACTTTTATTTAAGCAGTTACAAATCTGCAATGATACACAACAAGATGCAATAGCGTAACTTCGTTTCGTTAAATTATAATTTCTTCGATATTATTGAAGCTGTGGAGCAAATTGTATCATTATTGCAATTTTATAACGTACCGATAAATTAACAGCGATCAGACAAATGTAGTAATAGGTATAAAGACCAGACAGTTTTCTGAATAACTTCCACTAATAGTAAAGCTTATGTTTTTTTTTTAATGTTACAAGGGGGCAGACGAGCAGGCAGCAGGCACCGATGTGCCTACCGACGCCCATGGACATCCGCACGACCAGAAGGCCAGCAGATGCGCTGCCGGCCCTTAATGATGAGTTTAAGTCGGAATTTGCCCTTATCCTTACAGCTTTCAATCCATCCCAGCCACCGTTGAGCTATTCACAGTCAAAGTCAAAGCCAAAGTCAAAGTCAAAATCAAAATCAAGGTCAAAGTCAAAGTGAAAATTGTTTATTCACATAGACTTTTTGTAAGCACTTATGAACATCATATGTATAATATTATTATTATTATTTTTAATATTGAAGCTCACAGGCTTCACACAATGTTAACGTGGCCAATACCTTAGCAGCAAACGTTTTAGGCGTTTTAGCCTAACTGCTTTAGCGGTCTTAGTCAAACACAGCACCAATCCTATTTCCCATATGCAACCTTAATAATAATGGACACACGCATTGTTGGATTGGTCATATTTTCGATTATGTGGCGAACGGTTTCGGCTTTACTTTTAGGCATGCGTACGCGCAAGCAGCGCTGTTCCGTTTCGCTCAGTGCTTGAACGACAGCGGTTGAGAACGAACTAAGTTAACTCACGACACGCGCTTCACAATAAGTGATCAGTGACTTGAACTTTACTGTGCTTTTAGTTGGTTTGTGCTTTTTAACACTGTTTCGTATTAGGTAGGTTTTTCTCTCGTGTATATTTATGAAGTTGTTTTGAATACATTAATAAAATTATAACGTAAATAGTTCAAAGGAAAATTTTGTATCTTTTTTTTTTTTTTTTTTATTGTGTAAGGCATAAGCTTATGATCGTTAAGACAAGCGTTTTATTCTTCAGATTACTAATAGCATAATGACCAAATAACTTTACCATTCACCATTATTATTAATGGTTTTCCACGGAAGTAGATGTATGAAAAAAATATGTAACATACATACATTATTAATAAAGCGACATTAATTATAAAGTACGCGAACATGTACCACGTGTCATTAATACAAGTCTACACGAATACCTTTCGATATTTCAACACACCCTTATAATATCGCAGCCGCAAAATTAATATAGCCGAGAGCAACGTCAAAAATCATTATATTTTATGGGCGGACAAAATAAATGGCGCTTATACGGTGCTACGGAAAGTTTATATTCAAATTTCACTCAGTCCGTCCGTCGGTCCGGCATCTCTAAGGATCAATTTACATATTTTCACAGGTTTCCATGATTACATTTAATATTTGATGTATGCATGTCCGTCAACAATGAGACCAGTTTCAAGCCAAGGTACATAAAAAAAATAAACGTCACATGTAGTAGTATTGACAGTTTTATTTCCTCTTTGGTTAATTTTTTTTCATTGGTAGTAGTGCCAACATAACAAGATAACATATTTTGTACCATCAAACACGGAGCAAAGGTAACATTTTTAATTACGACGCCGCGCTTCCACAGACAAAGACAAGAATTATTTTCGAACGCTCTCTGTTTTCTAATTACACGTGTGTTCTTAACAATGAAAATTCCAATTAATTCTCGCGTAACGACAAACTAAACATATAAACAATGAAAAATTCGAATTCAGGGTAACATTTATTTGGAACTTGTACCGCCGCAAATTAATTTTCAGGTTCTGAGGCGTATTTAACGAGCATTGTTTTTCGATACAAAGTTTATTTCTATCTGACGAGAAATTAAACGTTTTAAGTTATGTGTGTGCTTTCTTTACAAAAACTCTTGCGTACCATTGTCTAAACAATAAAAATGTAATAATTGTTCCAAGTAACACAAAAACTCAGACACAAAACTTCCACGTTTATCATTTCATCATTTATAATTAAAAAATTAAATCACGCTAAAGCAATATCTATATATATATAAAAGCGATAGGTCACCTATCACGAAATCTCGAAAAACTGCGGGACGTTCAAATATAAAATTAAGAAGTGTGTAAGGATTCCTGGCAAGACTTTTACATGGATAAAGTCGGGGGAAACAGCTAGTTAAACATAATAATAACTGAACTCGCTAAAATTACTTAACTTGCGACTACTCTCACAGCGTACCTAAACCAAGATTTTCTTCTTCTTTCTAGCGTTAGCGTTAGCTTATCAGAAATACAAACTACACCTTTTTAAGCGACAATTTTATATTTTATTTGCACCATTCTATTCAATCCCATATTATTTAAAAATATTGTTATTCGATATATAAGTGTATAATAAAACAGCACTACACTGACTTTCCGATGTGCCTCAACGCACGTTTCGCTTCGACACCGAAGCATCATCACGAGATAGACTCTACAAAGGTTATTCGTAAAATTATATATACTTTTTAAGGTTTACATTGTACGAATTTGTTCTTTTTAACGTTGTATATATTTTTTATGTGTGATTTGAAATTTAACAAAATATTTTTTTAATAAAAATTCTTAAAAAAGATTGTTTTGTTTTACTTTATGACCCCTAATCACTGAATTTTAGTTCGAAGAATTATTTAATTAGCCAAACAAAATAAATAATACTTAAACTATAAATAAAAAAAATAATAGATAGGTTTAGAAAGTAAATTATTTTTGTGACATTTAGTTTTACAATTTTATTTATTTATTACTTTATTTTCACTTCAAAACTGGTAAGTCTAAATGAAAGGATATAAATAACAATGAAAAAATTTAAAATGTATAAGAATTTAATATTTTGAAATTTTTACCTAAGATCATAGGATATGTTAGAGATCATTGAGGAAAGCAAAAACAAAAAGAGATATGTTCAAAGAGAAAAAAAAACTAATTTATACTATGAAAAAAAAAACTTTTTGTAACCAACAAATTACATTTAGTTAGTCAATTTTTATACATAGGTATAGATTTTAAAATAATCTTAAAAATGTGTTAAGTGTTTCTATTACTCTCATTTCCCAGATAAGTGCAATATTTTTACGAGTCAGTGAAGTAAATATGGAACAAATTCATTCCTAAGTTTAATTCATCACTTTTTTTTAAATTTTAATTTCATTCAACAGTTCAATACTGTTATTTTGACTTTAATTAACCGTTTATTTATAACGCGTGTTGTGTTGTATTCTTCAGTAATTATTTCATCTTTTTTTTTTAGATATTTCTGTCGTATTTTTTATAATCTACTTCTGTTGGAGTTCCTAATAAAAGAAAAACAAAAGCAAAATGGAAACCCATTTCCTTTGTTTTCAATCTAACTCCTGCGTCATACCTACTTAGATTGACAGGAAGCGTAGGTGAACTACATTCTGTCGGTATCGCTTATCTATTGTCTGGCCCTAAGTCGTATTTTACGTCATAAACAACGATATCAGTTACTAGAAAAATAAGACAAAGGAAGTGTTCCTACTTAGATATTTACGACGTTCTTTCTTAGGATCTTACCTGACTTCTAGACAAAAGTCATCCATCCCGCCTTTGTCTAGAGATTAAGAACCGTTATATAGATATCGGTTAACTATTCCTAATTACTCATCATAAATGAATCTGTTATTTTAAACCTACAATACGGCTAAAATAAAGTGTACTTAAAAAAAATTATGTTTTGGAAATAAATAAATAAATATATACAGTACTATAGGACACACGGACGTCTGTTCCTAAGGTAGACAACTTAATGCCTGTGTTATAGGTAACAGACGCCTGTTATACCCCCCCCCCGCCCCTCCGCTCTCAAAAAAAAAAAAGAAGAAGGAAAAATGGGGGGTTTTAGGTGTAAAAAAAAATTTTTTTTTTTTTTTTTTTTTTTTTTTTTTTTTTTTTTAAGGGTTTCCTCAGATTGAGGTTTCCTTCAACCAAATACTTCTTTAAATTTCGGCTACCACTTTTTTCTGTTGTAAATATCTTCCTCTCTCAGACCATGTCCGTGCATGCTTTCCTCAATGCCTTCTAACCATCTTTTTCTTGGTCTTCCTCGTCGTTTTCTACCTTCGACATTCCAACTGAACAACATGTTGGGCAATCTTCCTTCATTCATTCTTTTAAGATTATCATACCATTCTAACCTTTTTTTTTCTATATTTTCGAGGACGTTTTGCTGGATTTGCATCGGTTCTCTGATTTCGGTATTAGTCTTTCTTTCTATTCTGGATACCCGGGCAGCTCTCCTCCAATAGTCCATCTCAGTTGCAAGCAGTTTTTTCCCTAGAGCTTAACGTCCATGTCTCTGCTCCATATAGTAATATGCTTTCAATTATGGACTTGTATATAAGTTTCTTGGTATCTTTCGTCATATTGTTGCTCCAAAGGACCGAGTTAAGCATACCAATTGCTTTGCGGGTTGCAATTATCCTTTGTTTTATTTCTTTTTCGGATGTTCCATTCTTTTCCATTACAGAGCCCAAATATTTAAAATTATCCACTCTTTTTATGAAATTTCCTTCAACAACGAGGTCCTCTTGATTATATATGGTCATATATTCAGTTTTGCTGAAGTTTATTTTAAGGCCCCAACCATCATATGTCTCCGACAGTTTTCTTAGCATATATTCTGCATCTTCATGGTCTTGAGCGACAATTACCTGATCATCAGCGAACAGTAGGTTATGTAGATGGCTGTTACCTATTCTTACTCCCATTGGCTTACATTTCTTATCCCATTCTTTTAAAGCCGTTAAAATGTATATTTTAAATAGGGAGGGTGACATACAGCAGCCTTGTAGTAAGCCTTTACTAGTCGGAAATTCTGGTGAGATATTTCTACCCATTTTAATTTAACACTGGTTGCTGCTATATATTCTTCTGATAATGTCTACTATCGGTCTGTTAATTGCATTCTTTTCAAGTTCTTCCCATAATAATTTTCGAGGCACATTATCGTATGCTTTTTCCAGGTCTACAAACACCAGACAAATTTCTTTCGCTTTCATTTCGCATTTTTCCAATAGCTGTCGAACTGTAAAAATATGGTCGATGCATGATCTCCCTCCCGTGAACCCACACTGCGCTTCTTCTAGTCTGACTGATTCTTCTAATTTATTTCTTATCAGTCTGCCCAAGACTTTCATTATTGAATTTATCACGCAGATTCCGTTATAGTTTGAACATTTCTTTTTGTCACCTTTTTTTGAATATAGACGTTAAATATCCAAGGGTCATGTGGTGAAGCCACTTGTTTGTAGAAATCGCGTAGCTGTAGAGCCGCGTCCGCCGCGTCATAGATGTGTCGCATGAAACCTTCGTTCTTTAGCGACAACTTGCGCAAGAAGTTGCGATCTGCGCTTTCCCCTATAGATACAAAACAATTAAGCAAACAAAGACAACCATAAAGTAACATGTCAGTTACTAAGTATTTAAAATTGGCGAGATAGCAAAACGTTTCATACAGAAAAAAACCTATTTTTTAGTCCATTTTCTTTATTTTCTTACTTAGAGGAGGCTAAATCAGCATGGCGAAAGATAGTTGGTCCCAACATAAATATTCAGGAAATTCTTCTACTAAAAAACTTTGGTATCGTCCCTTCTGAATGTACATTTGATTATGAAAACCTTCTCAGATCTTACAGGGCGGAAACGTCTCCTTGCATTATCTTTACTAATAGCTATTTTGAAAATAATACCAAAAGCGAGGCTGTAGATGGGCGTTCTCTTGTTGCCTGAATTCTGATTGGTGACGTGCGAAATAATGTTTGATATTCCGGTCTCACCCTCGGTCGGTTCACCATCAGTTAAGAATATGATGATGGACTCCTGTACACCTGTAAAGAAGAGAGATATCTTAGTATTCCATCTCATTATAAGAAAATCTAACTCACGAAATCGGAGGAAACAGCTAGTTTAGATACAGAATTGTGATCTACTTACGTTTCTTTTTCTCAACTCCAGTCGTGTTTGCCGCAGAGATATTAATAACGTCAGTTTCATTCGTATCTGGGACACCTCTTTTAATCAAGTCCATAGCAATATCCAGGGCACGATAAATATTTGTTCCTATAAATTTATAATTGGTTAACTTGATTGTAACTCAACACGATACCAATAGTCAAGTACTAGAGGGCAGAGTCCTTTGTAGAATGAGTACGCTGTTTTCTTGAAGATATTCAGGTCGTATTAGCTTGGAAGTTCGTTTCGGATGTTATTCTGTACTTGTTGTTAGTAGGCGTGGACAATCACCTATAATAAGAGAACTACCTGTTCGACTGCACTAAGATATAATATGTATACGAAATTAATTTACGGTAGCGAAGTTTCTGCGCACTTTTAGTTAAAGTTGGCGTCACGTTTGCAGTCCTTTTGGTCTGCAACCGACTTGGGCCGGCGTATTCAGGTCAGCATGAAGTAGCGACAATGCTGCCAAGACGATGATGATGGTATTGTTGTCGCATTTGGTTCGGTTTGTGGTCCCCGGTCCCTGTTGTCTAAACCTCCTTTTAAAGGCTGGCAATGCATTTGCGAACTTTTTGGCGGTGCAATTGTCCATGGTAGTCACTTGGGTGATGAACCGCCTCCTTGTTGGCCCCTTGTAATAGTGTATGAGGCACACTTACTATAGAAGTAAAACTTCGCTTGACTTAGGAAGTAAGCGAATGAAAGAGCGTTACGAAAAGGTACCCGGACGCGCCGGCCCAATTCGGCTACAAGCATGTCGCTACCTCTAATTAAGAGGCGCTATCTCCTGTCAAATTGAAATATTTGAAGTCTATACATCGAGTGGTTTGGAAATCCTATGGGCGGCATCTTGCGGACGAACAGAACAACAATTTTATGTAAGAATGAGGTACTGGCGTAAGCGTGGCCCTACCTCTAATTAATGGCCATTGATACTAGTAAGTAGCTAATATACAATGGGTAATTTATGGAATAAACGTAATTTATGGATGACTCCTTATGAAGACGTTGAACGGAGGTTTAAAAAGTTTTAGAATTTGTCATCGTTCGAGGTGAAAGTCTATCGGATCTGATAGTACCTGTGGGTATAATTTATGAACAGAATTTGGCTTACCTTTAATTGTTGGACCAAGACAGCCTTAGTTGTCTCTAGGAATATTTCGATGAGCGTGTCTAAGTGTTTATGTACTAGACTCCATTCAGGTTTGCTTTCATTAAGTTCTATTTTCACATCTTCACCAATATCTATTAGTTTCTGAAGGTACATTTGCAGGGACATTTTGATTTTGTCCCACCTTTCTGGTGTTTCACCGGGTGGTTTGGTGTTTAGTGTGATGCTGTGTGCGAGGACGAACTCATTGATGTTTGCTATGAGAAGGCAGATTTGGTCTTCGCTGGTCTTTTTTGATTCTATTTGTCTGTTAACATTTTGATAGGATTAGGCTATGTTTTAAACTTCTTTATTAGGAGGGAATAATAAAGTGATTTTTGAAGTGAAATCGTACACTGTTTTGAGATGGAGAAACCATTAATTTCGCGACGCTGTTACCGTACCGACTGTATGTTCACAGGGAGGAGAACAGCCTTTGTAAGTTAAAGTTTACACTTCTGTCGACACATCTAGGGTGCATATTTGTTTTTTTTTTTAATAAATCACATCTTTATATATCAAAGAAAGACAAGTTGTAGTTTCAACTTAAAACATTTGGATAGCATTAATTATTAAATGCGTATTCCTGTGAAGTTAAATTTATGACTAGTAGAGTTTAAAACAGTAAGCAAACACATGTTATGGACTTGGGAAGTCCTAGTGGGAATCAGTAAATAGTCCCACCAATAATATTTTCATGTAAAATGCTGTCACGTTAAGACTACGTGGTGGGCACTATCAAAAAGTTATCAAATTTCTATTAGAGCCATGCCTCTAACTCAACGCCCTTACTCTACACGTCGTGACTTCACTGACTCTACACCTTAGTAAAAGCATTTGGCTAGTCCAATTTACTGTTCATTACTTTTTAGTTATGCTATGTTATATTTGGTTGGGCCCGCATGGCGAATGCACCTCGACCCCGTTGGATCTTTTGGCTATATCTTATCTTATTTCAATATACGAGATCGACATTTGTCAACCAACCGCCAAAAACGCGCCAACACAAGTTAACTTACACCATCTTATAGTAGAATGTATACAAGTGTGTGTAAATCGTTTGGCATTGGTGTGCGTGTGGTTTTATTTTAATCTTAACATATATGAATTATGCTTCGCGTTGTTTGTCCGCGATGGACTCCTAAACTACTCCACCGATTTCCATTAAATTTGCACACCGTGTGTAGTTTCATCCAACTTGAAAGATAGGATAGCTTACATTTCAATGTATAAGCGGAAATAAAAATTAGTCGCTGAAATGTAGGCACGTGCGTAACTTCGGACTGGCTGCCATATTGGATAATTTCCTTTTTTGTTGTGCTCGTTATTGTTAGGACTAGGTTTGTATAATAAAAAAGGAATGATAAAGTGAAAGCGAAAAGGAACGGAAACGGAAACGGAACGTGAACGGGTAATAATGTTGTAGGATAATAGAATGTAGTACATAATAAATAAACCAACGCTTAGGCAGGAGAGCGTCTACCGAATCCGCTAGTAATTTAACATATTAATTGAAAATTTTAGATAAATATTAGCATTCGCACAGCCTCCTCTATATAAACTATAATTGTGCCAAATTTCATATTCCTCCGTCCGCGTAATTTTCCTAAAATGGTAACAAAAGTTTTTGCTTTATTTATAAATATATACATACCTTAATGTGCCCCCCGCTGAGTATGGAAGCGCCAATTGGATGGAATTTCTCCATGACCTGCAAGGCGTCCTTCACTTTATCCGATTCCCTGTCCACCAGCCTCCAGCCACTCATATTGACGCGGTTGTAGAAGAAGTCTCCAAGGTCAAACAGCTCCATATCCTAGAATTAAAAATACGTAAGGGTTTAGAATTGGAATTGGTAAATTCTTCTCCAGAAGACATACACGTTTGACTTGCCCGTTGGCGCAGTGGGCAGTGCCATGCCCTGCCTTTCGCTCCAGGGGTCGTAGGTCTGATTCCCACCTCGAATCTGGATGTATTATCTTTATGTATATATTTATATATTTTTTACAAAAATAAAATATTTGTGTATAACAGGCGTCTGTTACCTATAACACAGGCAATTCTACCTTAGGAACAGACGTCCGTGCGTCATATAGCCCTGTATATATTTATTTATAGTCGCGGGCACAGCTAGTATAAATATATATATAGCTGAAGAGTTTGTTTGCTTGTTTGCTTGAACGCGCTAAGCTCATGAACTACTGGTCCGTTTTGAAAAAGTCGTCCAGTGTTAGATTGCCACCCTGAGGAAGGCTTTATACTATCATGTTAAAAATTTTACGCGAACAAAGACGCGGGTAACAACTAGTACTAAATAAAATAATTTAAAGAAGGCAAGCAGATGCGTTGCCGGCCTTTAATGACGAGTTTAGGCCGCCGGGAAGTCTCACAAGCCGAACGAAAAGCTACAACAACACCATCACTAGACGTGACAGCATTGCCGCCACTTCACGCCGATCTCAGGTCGGAATTCGCCCACAAACATTTTTGTGTATAACGACATATATTGTTCTATTCACAGAAAAAAAAATTTAAAACTGCCATACTAGACTCGTAGATGCGTTGGCCGTGTTTGGAAGTATGTTTTTTGAAGGTCTGTAAGTCGTATAGATTCGGGAACACCGCGTTTATGTGAACAGCTTGTGGGTATAGAAAGTCACGAGTGTCGCAAGCCATGGAGCCAAAAGGTTTCGTGACAGCGAACCGCGGCGGCTGTTGCGTAAGCCAACGCTTGCCGCAACAACAATCACCTTCTACACACCACACAGATTAGCGGTTTGCGCTGCCGAATTTCAAAGTTTGTCCGTCAACCGTAATGCAGTCACCGAAGTAAAACGACTCGTCGACTTGCATCGGATCGAAAAATCTGTGCTTAGGCTCTCATGAGAACCAACTCCTCTTTAGTAAGTTCATTCTTTTATAAACAAAATTAGTCAGTTTTTAATGGCTAATTCCAATAGCAATTACATTTTTCGCCATAAATGTTTTACACAATCTTCAATTACGACCCTTCTTCTTTTGACGATGCGATATAAAAAAAATGCTTTGTATACAATTATCTTAACATGTATGAAACATAATCGCTTCCTTCGACTATGTTTCATACATGTTAGGTCTACGCGGTCTAGCAGGAATATTTTCATCCTAAATAAAGTCGACTCGTCGACTTCGAACGGTTCGAAATGTTCGTGCTAGGGCCTCTGATCTTTTAAATTACTTGCGTAACGGATTTTAATGCGGTTTTCACTCATATACAAAGTAATTCAAAGGAAAGGTTTATATCTGTAATACATGTATCTGTATTGCACCCTTGCGAAGCCGGGGCGGGTCACTAGTAATCTATACATGTATGTCAATGTAACGTTCAATAATTTATGCATGCAGAGGGACCGCGGCGTGGGGAGTTATCTAACTTGTTTAGCAAAACGAAAAGCAAGTAGAAAAACCAGCGAAACTAGTTCCCCGCTATCACGGACCCGACTTGCGATCGTTCACAAGCAGCCAACTCCGCCGCCGCAGATAATGTACACAAATAATAACGGTATCTAGCCTTGAACTTAAGCCTGAATAGCTTGACAGTAGAAGCGCCTACTAAAAACCGCGAGGTTCTCAATTCAAATCCCGTTGGGCCGTTGCCTACCCAGTCCGAACACAGGCCTTTAAAAAAGAAAGTATATCAAACCCATTGTCTATATAATTATTAATACGTGAAGCAAAAAAATCATCTTTGGTTGCATTTTACGAAAATTGCGCCTACGGTGGAGTATGAATTTTGGCGCAACCATAGTTTATAATTTATTTATTTATTTTTATTTATTGATAAATTAAAACTCAAAAAACATTACAGTTTCCCAATTTGTTTTTGGGGACAAAATACATACACACAGATTTCTTAAGAACTAATACATAAGGCAACTTTGACAATTTACATTGTTTGGTTTATACTAGTTCTAATGACAGCCAGACATAGCTCAAAGTGTTGGCACCCCACAATCTCTACCATCTCACGATTAATATCACTCAGTGACATCGAGATAATTGGGTCTTTCTTCGGATTTTTCGTGCCTTCCGAATTACGAAAGTAGTATGTTGGAAAACAAGTGATAGAATGGGTGATCCACCTATCACCCGGATGCGGTAAGAACTGCTTAACCTATTTACATATATACATAGAACTATATGATATACGGACAATTATAGGTAACAGACACCTGCAATACACAAATATTATATATATATATTTTTAGTAATAAATAAATACATAAATATAGATAATACACCCAGACTCGAGAGTCAATAGCACGTCTTAAATCGAAACTGGACGGAACGGGACTTTCACTAGCAAATCCAGGCTTGTTTTAAAAAAGCCCTTAAAAATTTAACCAAATCATTGAATTCAACGCGGAAGAAATCGCGGGTAACCACCTGGTTACAATCAAAAACAAATGTTAAAACATTAATTTATAATATGATCTCACTGAAGTAGCTGAATGCAACTGGAAAAAGACAGGTTAGACTGGCATAAGAAGGTAGACCTATACCCATCTGTGTGCGATTAAGGGCTGATCAAGATGATGATGTGGTACTCACCTCTTGATACCTGGCCAGACACAGCATCTGTATGATCTGCGCCACCTGTATGAGGTTGCAGCGCGCGATGTACGACACGGGAACCTCCACCACGCCGTGCGCCTCCGGGTTGACAATAGCCGGGCAGATGAAGTGGTTAAGCACCAGGTCCGTGCAAATTGCATGAATCTCACGGTCGGTGGTTCTGAAAAACCGAACCACAAAGAAAATACTTAATAATATTGTTATCTCTTGACATTGCCGACGTTTTTATTAAGCATGGACAGAAGCGTTTTAAATCACGCTTATATAGAAGGGTTCCGTATATGTTACGCGATAAAGATTTTTGTACATATAACTTCAATATTTGTTGTCCGATTTCGCTCAAAATAATGTCCTTAATGAGTTTTTAGCATGTACTATCAAGATGGAAAATTTCAAGTCTCTATATCCAATTGTTTGGAAATACTAGTGGGGCGACCATCTTCCGGGCGGACAGATGAACAGACGGACTGAGCGTAATTATAAGGGTAGGGTTACGAAACCCTCTAAAAATCATAAAGAATAAAATTATTATTTGCAAATAGTCTTAGCGTTGTTAATTAATACTAGTACATATTGAATATTAATAAATAACAAACATCAAAGTTCTAGATCAAAAACAATAATCAAGATATGTATTGTTCTGAACTTCATCATTAATTAATACAGAAAATAATATAACTGATAAGATAAGAATATGCAAAAATTACAGTACCTAAATGGAACTGTTTTGTTGGAAATTAAGGTAACACAATAACTAATGAGTTATGAAAGATTAATTCGAGCACAGCTATACCTGGAGTGCTGTTTAAGAAAGTGCACGATTTGCTGCACAATCCAAGCGATGGTGGCGGGGAAGTTGGCCCAGTGTTCCTTCAGCGAAGCTATGAACCTGCTGGTGAGGTTGTACAGCGACTGCACTGTCCATTTGCGGTAACGTCCCATCTTTGCGGTGTACTCCCCAGAATTGGGCTGGCCAAATTTCTTTAAGCGATCTGTCGGTGAGAATCTGAAAGAAAAGGAATTGCTATGTTGAACTACGCAAATTGAATATTTATTTTATATTATTTAAAACTAGCTGTGCCCGCGCCTTCGTCCGCGTAAAATTAGGTAAAAAAAAAAATAGATTTCATTTTGATGATATAGCCTATAGCCTTCCTCAATTAATGGGCCATCTAATAAATAAAATTTTTCAAATCGGACTAGTAGTACCTGAGATTATCGCGTTCAAGCAAACAAATAAACTCTTCAGCTATATACATATATAAGTATAGATGTAGATCAGGAGATAGAAGATAGATTATTCCATTACTATAAATAGTTGTGGAATTTAGTCTAGAACTTTTAGGAGTAAAGTCGACCGATGTCCAGTAAATGTCATTCATCTCCATCTACTGACTACCTCTCTCTCAAAATTCAATTTCGTAGCATATAAATTTAAAAAAAATATACACAGTTGCGAGTCCCCTTAAGACTTCATTAATCTGGAACTGTTGCGAAATTCATAAACAGTGAATGTCTATTAACTAAGAACTACCTCCTGCCGAATTTCATCTTTCCACGTGCCGCTGTTTTCGAGATTCCGTGTTAGGTGACCTTTCGATATTATATATATGGATAGATATTTACTTTTTTATTTATTTTGTCTTACCAGTCTTGTCTATAGGTAACGTTAGTATTTATTTCTTTAATGCGATATATATATTCTGTTACCTTTCCATGGCTTTATCCGGATCAATGTCGAGAAAGAACTCGTCTTCATGCAGCACTGCCATCACAGGCGCCTGGAGAGCGGCTATAAGAAATTGCCGCGCCGGTGTGTGCCCATCGCGGAAAACCGCGTATAATGATGGTAGAGCGCATTTGTTCGTCCGGATCAATCTATACAATATTATAAAATTTAAGAATCCCCATATATAACTTTTCTACCTAGCCTTATCTTATAGGGCTAAATTTAAAATTATCGTCTAAATTGTAGTGGATGTGGCTGTGGGGCGAGTTAAGATGTTCGATTGTCGTCTGACAACATTCCCGGAACCCATGCAAAACAGTGGTACCCGAATCATATTACTGAGTGATATTAGTCGTTACGTTGTAGAGATAGTCAGGGTTCCGAGCATGACGTCAGATGTTATCTTTACTGGTCCCACAGCCAAATCTTCCTAGTTTAGTCTATAGCACGGAATTTCCTGTCTCCACAATATCTCAATGAAACTATTGGACTCCTATGGGCTAGAGATCCAGAAATTGACAAGAAAATTACATACCTATTTCTCAAAGACGAAACACAACCTATCGAGAGAACATATCTGCACCAGTGGTTTTATTAAATCGTGTAGGTACAAAAAATTGTGAAAATAAAGACTTTATTTTTATATTCTTTTTTTCCATGAACGTTGATAGTCACTTCTAAGAAGATGAAACGTTTGCTTGTTGGGTCCTTATTATGTATGATTTTTTGTAATAAATAAGTACAATGTACTTATTACAAATTTATACTATTCACAACTTCATTAATCACAATGTTTCAATGGTGAATATGCCTCCATTTTATTATATAATGTGTGTGTTTTTATGTGCAGATATCTAATCACACAGGAGTTTGAATTAGTACACAATATCATCTATGTAATTATTACTTTTTTATATAATCCAGGAAACATTATAATTACGTACATATTTATATATTTTCAAGGCAATCACTAACTGATACGTGTACAGATGATATGACAGAAACATCCGTATCTAACAGATTGTAAAAAAGAAGTAGAGTGAACATATATAAATGTATTTTGTACTGTGTATTTTGTACAGGAAATTTATCTTATACATGTATATAAATGGCGGATTTTATAGTTCATTTAAACAATGGTAAAAAGAAATCTTTAAAGGTTAAAGACACATTCACCACTTTCAGCCAAAACAAATCCACAGCCATTTCCATAAAATAAATTTCATTTTACACGCTCGTTGGAAATTAATGAGTCGGAGAGAAGAAATGTCAGCTTCTTCAGAGTACAAAGAAAGGGTTCGTTTGGCGCGCTGACGTCACATTCGTTACGGTTAATTTTAAGAATTGGCACTATTCCAATTTGGCACATGTCGATCTGATGACCACAAACCTCGTTATCTACACCACAGAATTAAAAAACAAGTGGAACTGTAAACAGTTCCTAAATGAAAATTGTTTTTTATTTCAAGATTGTAATTTCGACGAACGACAAGATAACAATTTAATATAGGTATATTTTACATCTATCGTGTAATTTTAAGATTTAATTAAGGGTAGCTACATCTTAAGAAGTTTTTAGTACATTTTACATACAATATCAATTTTACCAATTGTTAAGAATCATAACGGAAACCAAGAATCTTACACTTTCTATTTATAATATGATCTTGTAACCTTTAAAGTATAAGTAACATGTTACAAAAAATGGAAAACCTTTTGATTTTTTTTTATGTTGGGTTCGCAAACATTTCCGATTTTAACTATGTCCGAGCTTTAGACAAAAATTAAAAAACAAATATTTGGTAAATTTTTATATGCCTTTTCACAGATTCTTAAACTTTTATAATCCGTGATGCTATTTTAACGAGAAATGAATTATCTCTTTTGTACTCGAAAAAATGCGACTTCAAAGGCAATGCGAACAAATTATTTTTTTTAATAAGAGCGATATTTTTGATTCATTGCCCAATTAAGGTACAACAATGTAGCTTTAATAAACAGTAACTCGATTTTAATTAAAATTTTTGCGCAATTAAGATGTATAACTGACAATCGTGGCGCTTTAATTTGTCTAGATACATATCTATTAGGGTGTGCTCGTTCATATGGTCACAATAAGGATATTTAGTACTGCTACTTTAGACAGCTCATGAATAAGGTAACTCGCTTAACGTAAGATTTGATGAACTGATAAGTGCCTAACACAGAACTCATTTAAAAAAAAAAAAACATTAAATAAAGAATAAATAAATAATAGAACTCATTTAAAAAAAAACATATACCTACGCATGCGTGTGAGGTAGCGTAGTTTTATGAACAAACTAGCCCGCGATATCGCCGGCGTGAATTTGGTAGCTTTGTTCAATTTGGAGGATTTTATTTTGTGTGCGAAACCCTAATTGTTTAGCTAAAAGCGAAGTAACATCTGCTATCTACCACTGAAAGTTGCATCCAAATCGGTTCAGCCGTTTCGGATATTACCCGGAACAAACAGGTAGACAGACATCGACAAACAGACAGACAGCCAAAATATTTTAACTTGTGTTTTTGCTATAGGTGTCGTATATATAGTCATCTGCAATTAGTAATAAAATAATTTCGTCGTTACAAACAGAGCCTACAGTTTTATTCATATGTATAGATGATAATTTATAGGAAGTACATTAGAGTAAGTACAATATCTGAAGGTGCGACTTTAAAGAAAAAGCATTCTATTTTCTTGAAGTTGTATCAATCGTATCGGTTGGTTTATGACCGAATAGTATACGGCCGCTATCCGAATATACTACGCATTGAGTGTACGAAGAAGTTTGTATTTGTTTATATAGATCACTTTCGATTAAGGTATATGTCACGACTTTCTATAAATTCCGTCCAGTGACAAAGGTTTCTCACCAAATTAACGAAAACGTCAGGTTCTCATGGCCTTGTACATGCAGGTAATGTCAATTAGGGATGCGCCCTTGTCGCTGTTCAAGTTCAAATCACGAGTCGTCGCCCTTATAATTTACTTTACAGATATAAGATCTCTTTGAAGATACGAACATTTGTTTTCTCTGTGAATGCATTTGTAATGATAACAGCTTCTATCACAATATCGTATGTTAAGTCCACAATGATCAATATTTTTAGGGACCACTTCATTTTTTTTTAGCCTATTGTGGGTTTTATTTTAGTAATTTAATATATTAATATTGCATATTATAAAAAAATATTAGCATTCGCACTGTAAATATGTACATGTAAATGAACCTGTAAATATACTTACGGTCGCCATGACTACGCTCTGACACGATCTATAGTAAAATGTATACCTGTGTGTGTAAAGCATTTAGCATTGGTGTGCGAGAGGTTTTATTTTAATAACTTAATGTATTAATGATGCATATATGTGCCTTCGCACACCGTCCTATATATAAACTACAATTGTGACAAGTTCATAATCCTACGTCCGCGCAATTTTCTTAAAATGGTGCCTTAAGTTTTCACAATATATAAAGTTGTCCCGCAAAAAATGGGAAAACATCGGACCCTACACTCACGTATTTTAAATTTAAAGTCGTGCCTTTGCTTACAACCGGTATTTTCAAATGCGGAATATAACAGATGTTAAATTCGCCAGTAAACTTCGCATTGACCAGTTGTACTGTCCCAATCAACTGGGTTAAGAAATGCAATTTCACGTACTGTCTGTTATTTCTCCGTGCGTTATGACTTCTTAAGCATTACTGGCGAATTTAGTAAAACATATATTGCTATAAAGAGAACATTTTAAAAATGCTTATTCTTAAGGGGTATTTTTTTTTTAAATAACAAGAGGCAAACGACTACGACGACTGCGTTTGCGTAACATTAGATAAAAACATATATTTAAGTTTAGCGACATGTTACAGCCTGTAGCCTTCCTCGATAAATGGGCTATCTGACACGGTAAGATTTTTTCAAATTAGACCAGCAATTCCTGAGATAGGCGCCTTCAAGTAAACAAACGTACAGACTCTGTTCAGACAAACAGACTCTTCCACAACCAGAATCATAATCTGCATGGATTTCTTAGTTGAAATCCATTCGCGATCCTCATACTATGCATACTCGAGTTCATCCAGAGCCTGCACTAATATAGATCTATCACTGAGGGTTCGCATGGCTTCAAAAGCCGACATCCACGTGCGAATAGCTCTTGAGCACGAGCCACAGAAAAAACTACGCTAATATTAGAATCAGCCATCGCAATTTGGACTCTACGGCAATACGTGCCAAAGAATTTTTCATCACTTCCTGTTTCAGGGTGGGCCCTTTCAAACTTTCAACCCGGAAAAGTGTACGAACAGCTCTAAATGTGACGCAGGGGTTTTATACGGTGCCTAATGATTGCCTGATAGCTTCTACGTGGGAGGTCGGTAATGCGAGTCGCTTTTTGTACGTATTTGGAAATGACGCGATAATTGGGATTAAGATAGCCTTCCGGAGTGAAGGTGCACGACAATCACGTGGCGCGTTTTTTCTTATGCAACATTTAACATAGGCTTCCCTAAGTCATGGTCCGTAAACCATTAGACGTCCACTAAATTGAAATATGGTGGAAAAGATACAATCATAGAATGAACTAGAACGCCGTAATTTCATGCACAACTGGTACGATTTGAAAAATTCTTTGGTCTCACTTCACGCCGATTTTATGTAAAAAAGAGGTAGTGGTAACCGGACGCGCCGGCCGACATCGGCTACAAGCATGGCGCTACCTTTAATTAGAAAGACAGCAGTTAGGGAAAGGAATGGAGTAAAAGGATATAAAGGTAGATGGGGAGGAGAGAAAAGATTGGGATACTACTGTCACGGATAATATAGGGGTAGTTATAATAGCAGCTAGGCTGTTCCGATGCCGCGTACCCGTAGTGGATCTGACCAGTTGTCAGACAAATAAAGGAACATCCACCCCCTGGAAGTATACGCATATAGTGTTGGTGTTTGGATATCAAGATGTTTGTTTCTGCCCAAAAAATTTAACCAATTTGGATATGTTACGAAACGTTATCGATACGCATATAGACAAGTGTAAAATTTTAGTTCAAAGGCGGGGGAAATGGAATTTTTCCTAAAGCCTTTGCCCGGGAAGTCATCGACAATTTTGACGTACGAGCGATACACCAAACACTTGCGCGCTAATTGAATTTTTCGTAACGAACGTCTGCAAAACACCGATTTACGACATGAGAAATGTACCGGTTGCCTTCAAAAGGCCGTAACTTTTGGACCGTAATGACCGGCCGGATGGAATCTTTCCAGGAAACGTGTTAACTTGTTTTAAAATTAAACTGGGCTCCAGCCGGTATCGTTCCGGTAAAGTGCCCAGACGCTTTGCCAATTAGGCGACGCGCTCAATCGATCTTACAATATTGAATATTTCAATATCTTTAACAAACATTTTACGTACACTTTATTATATTGCTAACTTATAACGAATAACCGATATTGACAAAATAAATAAATATATAGGACTATATGACACACGGACGTCTGTTCCTAAGGCAGACAACTTAATGCCTGTATTATAGAAATCAGCCGCCTGCTATACACAAATATATATATATATATATATATTTTAAATACATACATATAAGTATACACCCAGACTCGAGGCGGGAATCGAACCCACGACCCCGGAGCGGAAGCCAGGGTCACTGCCCACTGCGCCGACGGGCCAGTCAAAATTTAAGCAACAATTAAATTTAGCTAAAGCTGTAATGCAAATATCGAAATTAATTTATTTAGCAATACTTGATTATACAAAAGATTTTTAAATAAAATGTCATTTTATCACATCTAGTATGGACATACATGAAATTATTATTTTTAAATAAAAAGAAGACCGCCTTCAAAAGTCGCCAGCAGAAAATAATGAGTACTTTTATACCATTTAGTAGACACGTACTGATGTGTTGAAGTGGGTACCACGCAAAACAGACGGTATTTCTATGTTTGAGACGAATTTCTTAGCATTCCATGGATTCACCGTGCGGGTGCCAGGTCCATCGCGTTGCAGAGGAAGGAACCATAAGGCTATCAGTCAGTTATTGTCCTACACTACCTGCCATCACCACTTTTAACCATATATAACATCTAGTAATAAGTAAAAACAATAACATTAAAAATCTTACTTATCTTTGCAGGAACCAACTGCAACGATGGCATATCTTATTATACACATTTTTCAAATTTGTTTTCTATTATTTTCGCCGTGTCTTATTGTGGAGTTACATGCATTTGAAGTCGAGACTATAAGAACAATTTTAATGGAGAAATTCATTGAAGAAACAGGTATTGATTCATATTCATAAACACACTGTTGTATTGTCGACCAAGGAATTGGTTTATCGTCGGTCGAATGTCGTTTGCACGTCAATTTGTTAAAAGGTTTATTTTTGCTTGTTATGCATTACGTTAATTTCTAACAATAACCCATAACTAGGAGTGGTCATCCAAAATGCAAAGCGCTTTCTTCGTCGACTGTACATCGTAATAGAAATAAACAACATAATAACATTACAGCTTATATTCCCTTCTTATACAGATTTTTTTTTTTTAAATATTACAAAGGGCAAACGAGTAGGCGGTTTATCACCTAAGTGACTACCGACGACCATAGACATCTGCACCGCCAGAAGCTTCGCAGATGCGTTACCAGCCTTCAAATAAGGATTTAGACCACCAGGAAAACCGAACGAAACGCCACCACATTACCATCACTTGAAGTGACAGCATTTCGCCACTTCACGCCGACCTTATGTGAGAAAGAGGTACTGGAACCCGGACGCGTGGGTCCAATTTAGCTGCAGACCTAAAAGCCTGCAAGCATTAGGTCACGCTTGCAGTCTTTTTGGTCTCAGAGCGTAAGCACAAATCCATTCTCTCCTCTTCATCTACTTTCGTATCCTTTTACTCCATGCCTTTCCTCTACTCCTCTCTTTCTAATTACAGGTAACGCCACTTGCAGTCCTTTTGGTCCGCAGCCGAGATAAGCCAGAGCGTCCGGATACAGTACCTCTTTCTCATATAAGACGGGATAAAGTGTCGGCAATGCTGTTACCTCAAGAGATGATATTGTAGTCGCGTTTCGTTCGGATTGTTAGACTTACCGGTGGCCTAATATCGTTATTAAAGGCCGGTCATACATCTGCTAGCCTTCTGGTGATGCAGAAGTCCAAGGACGTCGGTGATCGCTTGTGTAAATTGCCCTTTACCCCTTGCAACACAAAAAAAAATTTTTCTAAATGTTCATAAGAGAAAACATTTTTTTGCTATTGAAAATATTTCTTTTTATAGATTCAAGAATCAAAGAAGCCATAGGAGATTTTCTGCAATACACGAGTGTAAGGACTTTTCACCGCAAAATATGGCGGTGTATACCCATGAACATCGTTCTGCCGATCGAGGTGGCCAACATGTGCACTTCGGTGATTATTGTTATAATCAATTTTACACATTTGTACGGTTGAAGTTGTATTACCTATAACACAGGCATTAAGTTGTCTACCTTAGGAGCAGGCGTCCGTGTGTCATATAGTCCTGTATATATTTATTTATTTATTTACTCGTAGGTATATAGTTTGAGAATATGGTTTATGTAATGAATTTCAAAAGAGCTTGTTAAAGTCTACTCGAATAAAATATCATTTGAATTTGAATGTTAGGACATTAGACACGCTTGACATAAGATTTAGTCTGATAATTGTGTACTTTTATTGACCTATTATTTTAACAAAGCAGAAACGAAAGTAATGGGCCGCATATATAAATAGATTTTTTAAAATATTACAATGTACAAACGGGCAGGGGTTCACATTATGAGTACCGACGCACATTCATCTCCTTCTTCCACGTTCCCTACGTCATTGCTAGGGATCGTGAACATAAAAAAACAGTCTATATATATCGTATAATTGACGATCATGTACAGAATGGACGGCACGCTGTTTACTACCACCGAAAACTTTCTTTATGGTCTCAGATAAACGTGTAGGCGGTCTTTCCTGACCTCGTTTGCTATTCATTTTTTTTTAAATAATTAGCCTCTCCAGACAGTGATTTGACGATCGCATAATGTGTCTGAAGATGCTGTGGGTTCTTGCCTGCGCACGCGCAAGGATATCTTATTACCTGGATGCACGGAGAGAGAGAGAGAGCGTTGAGAGGGTTGCTGACCTTTAGGGAGGGGTTTTGACCACCGGGAACTCCCACAAACCAAACGAAATGCGATAACGTCATTGACACGACAGTATTGTCGCTACTTCGTGCTGATTTTATGTGAGAAGAGGTACCGGTAGCCGGAAGCGCCAATCTAACGCGGCTGTAGACCAAAAGAACTGCAACCGTGGCGCTACCCATAATTAAAGTAAGTCATTCTGGATTTGTGTTTACGAAGTATTTGCTGTTGTGTTTAAGTATTTTTTTTCCTTTTTTAACTTAAAAAAACTTTAAAAGCGTATCAGCACATTAAAATGTCCCCCCAAAACGTCAAGGAAATATTATTCAATTTAATTAGAGGCAGCGCCAGGCTTGCAGTATTTTTGGTCTACAGCCGAATTGGGTCGGCGCATTCGAGTACAAGTACCTCTTCCTCACATAAGATTGGCGTGTTGTTGTGGCAATGCGGTCACATCAAGTGATGGTATTGTTGTCGCGTTTCGTTCGGTTTGAGAAAGGTCGGCATCTGTGCGCCTTCTGGTGGTGCTGTCCACGGTCGTCGGTAGTCACTTAGGTGATGAACAGTATGCTCGTTTGTCCCTTGTAACGTAATAAATCTGAACGTAAGGTTGACGTGACCGTAGCTCTGCCAATTGCCACGAACATTTTGCAGGCGATCATTGAAATCGAAAAACTCGGGGGATCGGAAATTGTTTTAGGGCGCATATTTGACGCCGAAACTTTTGATGGGCTTTCTCGAATGTGACTCACTAAGTGAACACTATACGAAAGACAATGACTACACAAATGACATTACACCAATCACGTCGTGAGCACGTCTGCTCCCAACGGGCGACCATCCCAAACTGACCTATTTCTCGATCGCGAGATGACTTTATACAGCTGTCACATTCATTCACTCTAATAATGAGGGTAGTTATCAAAAGAAAGCACTGTCAGTTCCTACACGTTTAATAAAATAACGTTATTTTGACGGCACAGACAGGCACATTAGTTTATTATTTGTCTATAGATAATAGATGTCATAGATTAAGTTTGACACACAATTTTGCATTAGTTGGAGTAAGTAATAATGCATAATTCCAACGATTTTAAGCAGTTCAACGAACTTGCGCAAATAGCGATATGAAAATTTGTAACTGTATTTTGTATGGTTGATTTGGTATAAAATAGTTCTAAATGATTTTTATCTGTGGCATTAAAAAGCACAAGATATCAAATAAGAAATTTGTAGATTGAAAACATAATTAGAATTTCTGTCTAAGATAATCTTCGGCACTGCTGTAACGATTTTGATGTACTTGAACAACATTATCCGTTATTATAAGGTATTTATATAAAAGCGTCACCTGTCACTAAATCTCGAAAACCCCGGCACGTACAAATGTGAACTTTGGCAAGAAAGATGGTTGTTTATGTTTAGTGGACATACGCCAATAACGGATTTTTAGATAGGGCCAAATTAAGGGGGTGTTTGAACGTTCTCATTTTTACGCGAACAAAGTCGTGGGAAACAGCTAGTAAGGAATAAAGTAAGGCACTTTCATTTTGACAAAATAAGGGATAATATCACAAAAATATAAAATAGAGGCCCTCAATATTGGACGAAATCATAGAATTAAACGCGGGCTAATTCGCCGGTCAGAGCTAATATAATTTCCTTACTAATTGGTCACACTTCTGATCAAAGGACCGCAATTAACGGAATATGTGGTTAACCGATTCGATAAAGGAATAATTAATAATGGGTCACTAGTTCAAATCGCTGGGGTATGTAAGATAACACTGTGTAATATTACACAATATGGTTTGAGGGTAGTTTGACCTAGTTTGAGTGTGTGTTTGACAAACGTTGGGTTTGATATGGGAACGTGTAAGGCCGTGCGCATTTTAGGTATATCTAACATTAAAGTTTTCCCTTCTACTAAGCTTAAATGGCATATAAATTTCAATTTATAAACGTCCCATGACCGTTACACGCAGATAACTATCCATACACACACAAACACACACACACTCCCTTTGAAAGCTTGAAATATTCTTAAAATTAATTCTGTGAACACGCTGTTGGCGTACCTAATTTAATGAAATAAAATAAGCGCGCGCGCGCACACATACACGCACACACACACACACACACACACACACACACACACACACACACACACACACACACACACACACACACACACAGGGGGGGGGGGGGGGGGGGGGGGGGGGGGGGGAGGGGGAGGGGGCGGGGGACGGGAACGGGAACGGGAACGGGAACGGGAACGGGAACGGGAATAATATTAGGATAATCGAAAGTAGTTACTAAGTAACCCAACGTTCGAGCACGATAACGTCTGCCTGGTCCGTTAGTAGTACATAAAAGTAAGACGTTTTAATACGCCAAATGCGAAAATCCGAGCCCACAGGCAAAAAATTCACGTTAAAATATTAAATACGCCATTTTATCTAGCACACGATAACGTAATGGCGTCCCAGGGTAATTCACTAATATTAATAATGGTGAAGTAAACACTTTAATAGTAAACACAACGTAATGACACTCCGCTGTCGTCATACCTCTGTGTACTTAGCACTTAAGCTAAATATGTGTCCCAATTTTCGTTAAATTATTAAAAGTGCCTTAATGTACGTAATACCTAAAGTAAATTTTATTTTAATACTAACTGATTGTGAGAGCCCCGAGGTCTCCTTAATCAGGCCCTATTGAAAAATCCTTTTATAACGGATGTCTACCAGCTATAAACTAAGTTTTTGCCAAATTTTATCATTGCCCCGCGGTTTTCGAGATTTGGCGCTAGGTAAGCTTCCGCCTTTATCACCATAGATTCTTGAAAAATACATCTATGCAACCCAGCTAGCCCTGAAGCTGGCTAGCCCCTTTATACGGCCACAAATACGGCTGAGTTTCTTTTTTTTAATGAAGGCTAGCAGATCTCGTGCAATCGTGCAAATGTACATGGGCGTCAATAGGCACTTAGCTACCTGCTATCTGCTCGTTTGCTCCTTGTAATATAAAAAATATATACTTGAGAACATTATAAACCTATTTTTCAAAATTTGTCATCTCGCCTATTCCATATTCTTTGTCAAATGTAGTCGAACTAACTTTTGCATATTAGACAAACCTCTGTAATTTATATTGTGCAATTTAATGATGTCTTACATTGTGTTTTGTTACAAAACTAAATAACAAAAAAAATAGAGTCATCTCTCCTACTACAGTAATATAGAAAATTCTAATACACCGCCAGAGATGATTGCAGCTGAATTAGCTTCTGTGAATAGAACTATGCTGTGATAAGTCTCCATTATTAAAACCAGCGCTGCAATAAAATTTTTCATAGAGCTTATCTCGGAGGTAATAACGGATTTACTTTTTCATATTTATTCTGTTTGCTAGTTATAAATATTACACAACCATGTAATATTATTATATTATAATTAAATTCAATTTTAGCGCGATGATCTTCCTTTGTCTATCCGATATCTGGTCAGATCCACCACGGGTACGCGACCCCGAAGTACCCTAGCTGTTATTGTCACTCCCCTTTTACCGTCCGTGACAGTAGTATCCGCATCCTTTCTCTCCTCCCCATCTACCTTTATATCCTTTTACTCCATCCCTTTCTTTTTATTTGGCTTTTTCCTCTCTAAGCTTGTTATATTCGTCTGTTACCATTCACTCCTTCACACCATGAGTTGGCCCCTGTGTCTCTTTCATTACCTCCGTCTCTGCAACATTCCCCATCGCTTCTTTAGTTGGCTCTTTAGTTGGCTGTGTCTATCCTCCATCAGTTCGGCACTTGTACAAACAAGTTTCATCTTTAAAATGTACAATAGGATAGATTTGCTTACTCTTTCTCAGCTCTTCCTCGATGTGTAATAATGTGATAGTAGTAGGCCGGTTTCTCGTTCATGACTATGTTTCTATCGTCCGTTGTATGGCCTTATATAATAGGAAAATATCATTCATATGTAATTACTATCTCTGTAAACTACAATTTAATTTTTGTCCTCAGTCACGTAATTGTTTTGTTTTGTTGTTTAACGTTTCATGACCTAGTGCGTATTGAATTTAACTTTTTTCTCGCCGACGTATGAATTTCATGTGCTCTATTTGTGTAAAAAGTGTGACGCGTGTGTCTGTTAATCATACTCGTCATCATGTCTTCGACTATTATATTAATTGTGATATAGTTAATATCGAATTGTTTAATTGTTTTTGCTCTCATTGCAATTGTATGTTATTTAAGTGTTTTAAAAGTTGAATGAAACTACAAATTTAATGTATTTTATTTATTAATTATAAATTCCCATGCCGCTCCTGCATATATATATCTAGCACTGTACGATATAGTGTTGCCATTTCAGCTTGCTAAAAACTCATTAGGAAAACTATTTTGAGCGAAATCGGACAACAACTTTTGAAGTTATTTAACAAATACTTTTATCGGGTACCAAATTTTTGAAATCGAGATAATTGTAAGAAAATGTAAATCCATGGGGAACATAGAAAATGTATTTAGCTCATCCACTTATTTCTATCAAGTAGTATTTAAGTTTACTAAAGTAAATAACAACAATAAACAATTTTGATATCAACTGTTTATTCATATTGTTTTTTAGTTACATACTTTTTTGTTATGTTCTTGGTTACATTTTATAGCTTGCTCTTAACTTTGGAGGCTAACATTTTTCTTAGTTCCCTCCTCAATATCTTACCCGAAGGATTCTTTGGTAGTTCCTCAACGAAAATAACGCCGCCTCGCAAATGTTTTGCAGGAGAAACCTGCAAAGATAAAAAAAGAGAATTAATTCAAAATAAATAAACAAATAATCTGAAAGAAAAACTAAAAAGAATATTTTTTAAAAGTAAAATAATTTGCACAATTACTTTGAAATAATTCGAATAGATGGTATTAGAACTCTAATAAAAATATTCGCTATTGCAGACGAGCCAACATTCTGCCAGAACCGCCAGTCATAATTCAAAAAACTGACCTTGGAGGCGACGTAGGCGAGTATATCGTCGGCGGAGGGCGAAGCGCCGGGCTGCTTCACCACGAAGGCCACGGCACACGGACGTCTGTTTCTAAGGTAGACAACTTAATACCTGTATTATAGGTAACAGACATAGAAGAGGTGCAAGGTAAGAAATACCTAGAAATTCTGAACTGTCTCAATATTGGACATCGAGGTAATGGGGTGAACATATACATTAATAAACAGGACTATATGGCACACGGGCGTCTGTTATTTCAACTTAATTCCTGTTTTATAGGTAACAGACGTCTGTTATAAAGAAATATTTTTTTTGTAGAAATATATAAATACATACATATAGACAATACATCCAGACGGAAATCGAACCCACGACCCCCGGAGCGGAAGGCAGGGCCACTGCTCACTGCGCCAACGGGCCAGTCATATACATATGAAATTTACAATTTTGACGCGTTGTCCAGTAGTGAAAGCAGTTGTAGGTTTTAGTCCGAACAAATTGCGTGAAACACTCGCCTTGATAGCTCGTAAGAGGAGGTCGTAGTTTTAGCAGGTATTTGAGCTGATCGTTAGCTTAAGCAGTTACTCCCGCGGCCGGGTGGTAGATGCATGACCCATTCTAATTCTGTTTTTCAAATAACGGACCTCCTCCGTGTTTCGGAAAGCACTTAAAACAGTCTTTCCCGATTTCCATCACCGAGTGATATTAGTCGTGAGATTGTAGAGATTGTGGGGGTTCGGGGGATGACGTCAGACGGCAGTCGGTCATCTCTACTCGCTCCACAGCCACATCCTCTGCAATTTAAGCGGACCCTGGTATATTAGACTGAAATAACGCGAGGTAGAAAACTCGCCTTGATACATGCAGAGTATAATTATATCAATAGTAGACAGAAAAAGGACTATCTTAAAAAGATTGAAATATAAGAACAAATGTTTTTTTCTTATCCTTCAAGATTCACGAACCCAATGAAGTGGTGCAACCAATTTCAATTTGGAAATCAAACGAATTATATTAGAGGCGGCTCAGTCCGGGAACGAACCCGCTGATCTCGCGGAAAAAATACAATCAATTTACGTAATGTAATAGAGAAAATGTTTAGTGAAAATACTACGGATTGAAAGAGAGGTTCTGTAGTAAACGGCGTTTATTTCAATTACGTACGATCGAGACTTTTGAAGTAGGAAAAAAGACATCCAAATTATTTTGTATAAATCATGAGGAGGGTGGTTTATAAAAGTGAATAAACATAGCATGATAGTGAACAATTCGTAATCGTAAAACCGCACGCACTAGTTGGTAGATAGACATACTAGTTAAAGGAGGAATCCGAAATGTATAGATATTTTGTGAAAGACCGGAAATTTCTTGAAAATTGCATAGTTGTGTACTTTAGCTAATGTCGATGGAGATAAGATTTCAAGTCCTTCGGCGTTAGTCCAAATAAGATCAGGTGAAAGATGGATCTCTCCCAGGGGGTGGATCTTCCTTTATTTGTCCGATAACTGGTTAGATCAACTAAATATATACATACATACATATGGATAATACACCCAGACTCGATGCGGGAATCGAACCCACGACCCCGGAGCAGAAGGCAGGGTCACTGCCCACTGCGCCAACAGGCCAGGAAACTTTTTTACTTTTATACGTTACAAGGGGCAAACGAGCAACCGACGGCCCATGTCAGTCACTGTCACAATACCCGTGAGAACTTTATTCTAGAACAAAGAAAGTATAAATCACATAACGTATCTAGCGTTATCCCGGAGAAGTACCAGGGTTCGCTTAAATTGCACAAGATGTGGCTGTTTGTCAAGTTGAGATGACCAATGCCGTCTGACTTCTTTCCCCGAACCCCTACCACATCACTCGGTGATATTAATCGCGACCCACTGTTTTACGTGCATTCCGGTTCACGTAAGAATTCGGAAACTCGAAAAACCAGTGTTTTGGTCACCCATCTTCCACTCGACCGCAACGAGAGCTACTTAACCTAGCGATCACCTCAAATGCCAGCCACTGATGAAGCTACGACCTCTTTACTTAACATAACTTACATTTATATTAATTTCATTAACTTTTTCCGAGCGAGACTCGTTGTAATAAAGATTAAAGGTCAAAGGTCAAAGCATCTAATAAGAGATTAATGAATCATCGACCACTCCGCGAATCGTCAGGCGAATTTTTCGAATATTTACTTTGAGGAACTCCGTGTGATTCACCGACACTTTATGACATGTAAATTATGACAACAGCAATTACGTAGGCATTTAACATATCTCAGTTAATATAGATCTTTCAGTCTAAAAATGCACGCCCCTCCGCCAATTAATGGCGACGCTTGTTTTTGTGTGTGCAGCGTTTTTATTGTAAACACAAACTCAACCATGAACTGTAGGCCAATGTAGGCATCTACACGATATTTTGCATATAGAGGTGAATAATTCGGAGGAGCATGCATTTTTAGACTGTACGCACTCTACTTTTATAAGGGTGTGCTTTTTATGACGTCAAACAATACCTAACATTCTCTTATGAACGAGGTAAATGAGCATTTTCTATCTCAATTCTCTGACGATAAATATGTATAGAGAAATTTTTTTTTTTTTGTAGTTACATAACCTTTCAAAAACTTTCAAAAATTTGAATACGCTTTAGATTTTCGAAGTTCAGTAATAGCAGAAGGTTGATTCTTTCTTAAGGTCTTCAAGATAATTACCAAATTAACTTATCTAATTGGAAGAATTCGAGGAGGTCGTGGCCTAATCAGTGATCGGCATTCGAGTCGGTCGTTAGGTTAAGTAGTTTTTGCTGCAACCGATAGATGGGTGACCTATTCTAGCACTGGACGTAAGGTTGTAGAGATCGTGGGAGTTCCGAGGATGATCATCAAATTGGAAGATATACCTTTGCTATACCAATAAATATAAATAAATAATAAATATATACAGGACTACATGACACCTTGAGGAAAAAGGAGGATAAATTGACTATGAAATAATTTTTACATTGAACAAATGTTTATTAACAACTTGAGTTGTTCCGAAAAGCGGATGAGGTCGATATTTGAAAATCATTATAAGAATGGGACCGCGGTAAGAACTTCTTAACCTAGTGTTCGACTCAAATGTCAACTACCGTTTAAGCTCATGCCTCCTTTATATCTTCGAAGACAACTGGAGAGAGATAATCTAAAATGATTAGAAGACTAATTTATATGCAACGAAAGTGGAAGCGAGGGATATACCAACAAAATCCCTCTGAAACTAACTAAAGATACTATTGTTAGCTATCTATTAGAAAGGACATCTAAAGCCGCACTGAAATCTATTTTAACTAGACAGGAGAGGGAATACGGACACTCCAATTGAGTATTAATTAATTTAAGTAAAGGGATCCTTCTGCACCTAGAAATACCAGCCGCCTGTGTTGCTTCTGCTGCCACTATATTCAGTTTTGGCAGTTATTCCATAGATTCCATATTATAGCGAATATATTTAAAATATCGATAAGAATTTCAGGAATGTTATATTGGATACTTAGCGTATAACATCTTGTAGTGGTAAATACTTTTGAGTAAGTAGTAAACTGAAAACTTGTCTTTTTATCCTTTACCATACTAGCGGACCGAGCAGACGCTGTCCTGCCCGAACATTGGGTTACTTACATTTTTCTACATTCTATTCTCCTATAATAATGTCATCATTCCCGTTTTCTTTCTTTTTCCCGTCCCTGTTCCATAATGGTTCACTATTTTCGCGTTAGTGGCTTAAACATGAAAGATATATATATGCTGTCGCGGGCTCCTTTGTAGAACTATTTAAGATAAACATTTCCTTGATAAACTATATACGTTTAACACTAACGGTTTTTGCAGCGCACGCCAGAATAGCTCGCAGATGGCAGAATTTTCTCCTACTTAGTTGACGTTTATCGTTATATTTTCACGCAATATCTTTATAACTTATAGCATATGTGTTATTCTGATGTCAAAACTATATTAATATAAAGTTTTATTAAAATCCATTCAGTAGGTTCCGTGAAAGAGCACCAAACATACATGCATTCATCCATTGTACAAACTTTCGCGTTTATAATATATGGTAGGATTATGCAAGCATCTGGCCAAGTTAAAAATCCGACTAAATGATTTGCATTATTTATTTTCTTATTTTCAAAATACCGGTTTTAAGGTACACAATGGCCTCTCCCAATCTCTTCTATCACGCTACTATACTCCTTCTGGTCGTCAGTTCATCCCACCATTAACTTTTTGATATAGTAAAGCTTTATCAAATTAAAATAGTTTGAAACACACGGACACAGTAACTCTATGATTTCCGACAAAAAACAATAGGCGAAAACGTGATACAATCAAAACCGTAGTTTCATATCGATGGTTTAATTTTCAAACTCACACAAACCAAACAAAACGCGATAAAAATACCAATCACTTGCACTGCACTTGCAAAAAAGCTTAACTGGAGCGGTAGCTTGAGTGAAATGTCTTAAAGTTTTCAAATTTTTTTTTTTTTTACAAAAATACACTCGGGTGCAATGAAATCGCAGATGAGAGCATTTTTTTGTAATTTTTTTTTCTATTTAAGAAAATGCATTTTTTTAAATATGAGATTAAAGATTATTCCACGGATAGCCATTGAAATGACCTTTAATCCTATATTAAAAAAAAATGTATTTTTTAATTAAAAAAATTAAAAATGTTTTGCAAAATAAAGTTTTCATGCGCGATTTCATTTCATTGTGTATATTATTTTTCTTTGGAAAAAAAAATATTTGGAACATTTCAAGACATTTTATTCAGGTTACCGCTACAGTATTTTTTTTAATATGTCGTTAGGTACGACGACAACGTACGAGTTTCAGTTTTTGGACCAAGCGACCATACACCTATTTCTGCAAATACGCGAAGATCTGCATGATCTTCGAATCTTGCCATCAGTATTAAAGTCTCCTCTAATCTACACTCCTTCATAGTTACTGCATTTCGTTTGTAGAACTCCATCCCTGATTCAATTGTTAAAGATAACCCCTCATTATATACTTTTCAATCTATATTAAAACATTTCTATCTCTCCTCTATTTAGTATGCAACTCTTTATTATTGAGAGATCTCTTCTAGGGGCAAGTTAATCCGTTGTACACTGAATTCCCTATTTGTTGTTACGTATATTTTTATTGGTATAGTCGATCAAGAAATTGGTTTTCCACGTCTAGGTCGAATGTCGTTTGCACATCAATTAGCTACAAGGCTTATTTTTGCATGTTATGCGTTATGTTAATTTCTAACAATAACCCTTAGCAAAATTATCTTAACTGGGAGCTGTCATCCAAAATCGTAAAGCACTTTCTTGGTCGACTATACATAAATGAATAAAAAATATAGTCACCTTAGAATCATATTTTCGTCTAATTCCTAATATGGGATATGTGTAACACAGGCATAGTCACTGTTTTATATCGCCAAATAGTTAGGTTCTCAACGTTCTCACGGTGATTTGGCCAAGTTCCAACTTGGAGAAACTTCTAACATTACTAATGGCAGAGGTGCAACCGGTTTTTGCTTTTACTTTGATGGATTTGAAAACTGAGCGTAAATGCTTATAGAAATTAACTAACCTACCCCTACTTCAGATACACAACAATAACAACAAATTTCAATTAGAGGTAGCGTCACGCTTGCAGTCCTTTTTGATATTTTTTTTGATTGATGTCGCATTTCGTTCGGTTTGAGAGAGTTACCGATGGTCTAAACCCCTCCACCTTAGATTTATTTAATGTTTTGATAGACCTTTAATTTTCATAGAAGAAACTTAAATATTTGTGATGTAAAATTGTCAACATCCGTGTGTACAAACTTTCGCGTTTGTAATATTAGTAGGATTAAAATTAAAATTTACGCACACCAATAACGATTCTTACACGCATACATATATAGATTTTTTACATTAATTTAAACCTAAACCTATACATCTCTAACTAATATTTGCCCGCCATGAAAGCCAATAATCGTGTTTTCATAGAACCTGCGCTAACCTTATTGACAGAGTCGTTGAAACTTGTGTATCAACCCTTAATGGCTTAGTAAATTACCAGGTGTTATTGAATTAATAGTGGTCGTGGGCTCGACGATATTTCCGTACCTTCACGCTAGAAAAAAGGCAATAGTTTGGAAAATTCAGAGTGCATCAATCATTTTTATCTTTATATAAATTATTCTACTGTACGTCTGTATATCACTAAATTCCTCCTAAAATGTTGGACCGATTTTTTTTTGTATGCGTTCGAGTGACGCCCTGGATTGTTCAAATTCACAAATCAGCCCGGCAGATGGCGCTGCAGTCGGTATCTAGGTTAGCTTGTTATCTATTTTTACGTTCGGTCAGGACAACGTCTGCTGGGTCCGCAAGCTTACGTCGTATAAAAATTTAATAATAATATTTGAGTAGGATCATTTTTGTGAATGCATTTTTTAATAATTCCGTAAAGTTCACGCTCCATACCCTTTGCCAAATAAATAAATATGAAATAATGATGTACATTAACGCTTGCAGTTTAAAAAAAAAAACGTTGGCACTGAACGTAATCTGTGCGTTCTTTCTACCAATTGGCGATTCATTTTCTTTATTATCTGTGGCCTTCGAGCATTGACGTCAAAGGAGTCTTTACATATTACGACATACGATTTGTCTGAAAAATAGGTATATGGTAGCGAAGTTTTACCCTCCGATGAAAAAAAATTAAATTTTAGAACACTAGACAAACCCGAGACCGCATGGATACCAACTGCAGCTAACAAAAAGTGCTGATTATCTGGAAACATCTAAAATATCTTCATAAATTATAGCTAAGAAACACGTGGATCACGCCAGCCTTTAAATAAAAAAATGCATTCAACTTGGTCGATTCGTATAGAAGCGATGATGCAACAGACATACTCATAGATGCGTGAAACATATAACATTCCTCTTTCTAAGTTGAGGTATGACAATATAATATAAAGATATTTTGATAGGATGTCGTGTCGTGTTGTGTCGTGTCGTACGTCGTAAGGTATAAACACGCCTCACGCACAAAAGGAAGAGAACGATGTTGCCATTAAATAAATTGATGCCGTCATTGTTATCTGTGCGATAATGAAATGGTAATAGATTGTACCGAGCGATTGTTGGATTCGGATACATTATTGTTGATTTCTAATTAGCCAGGATTAATATGGCGCATGTCTGGATACAATGAGGTGGATTTATGAGCAACGAGTGTGTATTTGATGATATTTTATATTAATGTCATATAGTCCTAAATAAAATAAAAAAAATTGTTCAAGAAAGTTAGGAAATCGCCTCACCCGATCACACTTTTTTCACTCGCTAGTTGCCATTTCCGACGCATTCGTAGACAGTTTAAATTAGGCTCTGACAATCTCACTCTTCAGCTGGAAGAAAACACTTTACAAAATTCTTTGACTGTGGTCTTCTAGATGTACTGACTTAGTCAGTCCGAACTCGCTTGAAATAAGTTTACGAGCACTTATCTGAATTGTCAGTCGTATTACCCCCATATCAGAAAGAGAAAAAGAAGAAGAAAGAGAGAAAGAAGAGAATAAAGAGAAGGAAGATAAGAAAGAGAAAGAGGAGATGAAAGAGAAAGATAAGAAGGAACAGAAAGACACGATTGTAATATACAAAAATAAAGAAACACTCTCACATACACACATGTACTCTTACATTCACACATCATTATATAATATTTTAAACACGCCAAAACACACCACACGCACAACCTAAGTTCATTGGATGTAATTCTTTTCTAATTCATTTTTCTTTTTCCTTTGTTAATTATTTGCTAAATCATTTGAAAGTGCTCAATATATTATAAATACTTGTACCAATATCTGGGAAGGCACTGGCCCCTAAGATACGGGCTTACCTAGTTTAGGGGTCAGGGTTCTATTGAACTATGTAACATGATTTTTAAAATAAAAATTACTATTACTATTAAATTACTATAACGAGATTTAAGCCACGCCTCATTTTCGGAAGTTCAAATAAAATATGCGAGGGTCTAATGAAAATGGCTTTAATTATTTACCTAAAAGAGGAGGCCCTTTTACTGAAACAGTTACTTACGTACTTGGCGTATAATTATACCTTAAGTTATTTGGCATTCGTTTTCCTTCTTAATTTCATTTTACGCTCATGGATACAAGTCCTTTTAGCTTATCCAAATATTTTATAATCATTTTTCTAGGCCAGAGTTTTAAGTCAAATATCATATTCTATCTTCTACTTCTTCCTAGCGTTATCCCGGTTAAGTACCAGGGTCCGCTTAGATTGCAGAGGATATAGCTGTGGGGCGAAATATCATATTCTATATACATACTTTTATATCTATACTAATATGGAAAGCTGAAGAGTTTGTTTGTTTACTTGAACGCGCTAATCTCAAGAACTACTGTTCCGATTTGAAAAATTCTTTTAGTGCTAAAGAGCTCATTTATCGAGGAAGACTATAGCCTACATATAATCACTAGTTGAATATATGAAAAAGAATGAAGATGCCTTAATAAGAAAACAAGAGGAGGAGGAGGAGGAGGTCGTGGCCTAATCGGTGGTCGGCATTTGAGTCGATCACTAAGTTAAGTTGCTCTGGCTGCAACCGGGTGACAGATGGGTGACCCATTCTAGCACTGGTTTATATTTGATATCCGACCTCCTCCGTGTTTCGGAAGGCAAAACAGTGGGACCCGATTAATGTCACTTTGTGGTATTAGTCGTAAGGTTGTAGAGATCGTGGGGGTTCCGAGGATGATGTCAGATGGCAATCGGTCATCCTAACTCGCCCCACAACCACATCTTCAGCAATCTAAGCGGACCCTGGTACTAGGCCGAGATAATGCTAGGAAGAACGAGAAGATATATAGCCTATATCTTCCTCGATAAATGGGCTATCTAACACTGAAAGAGTTTTTTCAAATCGCACCAGTAGTTCCTGAAATTATCGCGTTCAACTAAACAAACAAACAAACTCTTCAGCTTTATATACAAGTATAGATATTCGTAAGTTCTTTTAAACTCTAAAGATTTAGAATATACTTATATGGTGATATTATTACTCAATATAATATTAATTTTGATGTTTTAACAATATGAGGGTTGGTTAATTCTTGAAGCTTAAAAGCTGAATTACATTTTTTATTCTATTTTAGTTTTTTCGGAATGAAATGTATCTACGATGGTTTAAATAGCAGGGTGTGGGCGGTCATTCTCAACACCTACGCGTATCGCCGAATTGTTTTCTATAAATAAATGACCTTTTTACCTGTCAATTCCATGACCATTTATAGTTACTAGATATCGCCGGCTGGTCAAAATTCACCCACAAATCTTTTGGCATAGATAGACAGATAGATAGAATAAACTTTATTGCACACAAGAACACTTAGGAAGCAATAATTAATAAGATAAAAAAAACATCTTTTCTCTTGGTTTTATCGCTACATAGCGATCTCTTTCAGGCGCATGTTCGCATGCAGTTCCGGGCATGAAAATAATGTTCTATTCACAGAAAAATAAAATTTGGCAATTAATATAACATACGGTTGACATCATCCAATACATGTGTGTGTAAATGGTGTAAATCATTTGGAATTGGTGTGCGTGTGGTTTTATTTTAATAATTGAATATATTAATATTGCGTATTATAGAAAAAAATATTAGCATCGACACACCTTCCTCTATATGAACTACAATTGTGCCAAATTGTTTACTCCTCCGTTTGTGCAATTTTTGTAAATTGGTATATTAAGATTTCGCGTCACGAATACATATATAAATAATTTGACGAGTTCTTTTAAGCGACACTGTGATTGCTCATCTAGTTTTTATGGTTGATAAATTCGACTGCAGATATCTGATTACGAGGTCATGTAGCCTGCAATCGTGGAACCGCGGAGAATTTTGCCTTCTTGATTGCATTAAGTCCTGGATATAAGTCTCATATAAGGATTACAAAAAATGTCGAGGCAGGTGGTGAAAAGATGTCAGAAGTGCCTAATACCGTTTACCTTAACGTCTATAAGTCTTACGTATAAAGTAGGCTTTTATTTTATTTATTTATTTATTTATTGATAAATTAAAACCCAAAAAACATTACAGTTTCCCAATTTGTTTTTTGGGGATTATGCAGTTGGAGGACTTTTCCGAAAAATGCTTGTTCTTGTTTTTTTCTTGAAGTTGTTGTTTGCACTCAAAGGAGGTATATATATGTGTGTGTGTGTGTGTGTGTGTGTGTAGACCGAAGCCGGCAGAGGTTGTTTTGTACGAGCGTAGGGTTACTTACTATTTACAACATTATATTATCCTAAAATATTATTCCCGTCTCCATTCCCGTACATTAGAAATAATTTAATATGGTGGTAAAGAATTCTTAAAGTGTCTTATTTTCCACGCAACTTCCTTAATCTTTGTTTCATAAAAACCTTCTCTTGAAAATAACAAACACAACAAAAAACAATTGCGAAATTGGTCCAGCCATTCACGCGTTATGCCGTGACCAAGGGAATTGGGATTCATTTATATATACAATAGCATCAGAGCAAAAACCTAAGCAACGAGTGGATCTCTGTGGATGATATTATAAAGTGTTTCAAGTAGCCGCGATACTTGCGGCGTAAGGAATATTTATGAGACATTCTACGCAGCGATTAAATATTTCTTAACGGAAATAATGAACAAAGAATGTTAGTTATATGTAATTTTTTTATAAAACACAGAGTAAATGGGCGGGCGGTTCATGTGGAAAACTACCGACGTCCATGGATAACTGAACTACCAGAAGGGTTGCAGATGCGTTGCCGGTGTCTGAAAAATGAGTTCGTCCTTTTCTGGATCTGATCGGTTTGCAAACATCAAGCTGGCAGCTGATTCCACAAGAAAGAAACTCGTAAAAACGGAATCAGTAAGAGAATGAGTCCTTATAAATTTTAACCCCTCCTTTCCACTTCAACCATCGCAGTGTAGATACCAGAGAAGAATACAGCCAGCCTTTTTAGGGTTCCATAGTGCTACAAGTAATCCTTATAGTTTCGCTCAGTCGGTCCTTCCGTCCGTCTGTCAATCCATCCGTTCGTTTGTGCGCCTGCAAGGTGTAGGCAATTAAATATTCCATGTTGATTGGATATGCTAAAAACTTATTGGGATAAAAATATTTTTCAGCGAAATTGGAAAACACCTTTAGAAGTCATTTTAAAAATACCTTTATCGCGTATCAGATACGGGACCCTTATATAGGCGTGCTCTTGAACACTTTTTTCTTTTTTACTTCATTTGTATAAACAATATTTTTCGTGTCGTGAAAATCTAGACTATACGTTACTGATACAGCCGTTCTTATGTTTCAATTCAAAGATAAATACTTCTCTCGTAAAGCTTTTGTGAATAAATCTAATTCGTTTGAAGGCCAAGAACTAATTTATTTATATTCAAAAGAAAGAGATTTCGGGAACGGTTGACGAATTTTCGACAAGATTTATAAATATCATTTTATAAATTCATTCTGCATATCAATGACATGCTCCGCATCGATGACTTGCATTGTTATGCAGATGACAGTACAGGAGACGCCTTTTTTTAGACTGTACGCTCGTTAAATATCTAGTTAATTGATAAAAGTAAGCAAATTAGTTTATTGATTCTATTCTACTACATAATAATGGTTAAACCTTACAAAATACGCGAAGACGTAATTAGCGGTTTAAGAATTTTCGCTGTGTCATCAAATCAATTCAAACACATTATATTTAACACAAGGTCAAACGCTGTAACACGCACGATATCTGTTTATAAAAACACAAATATAATTTAAAAAAATAAATGCAATGTGTCAATAACAGTCAATGAAATTACTGTAATAACACTTAAAGCAGGCAACTTATTTTAGCTTCTACTTATATAACTTGTTAAGTTATCATAATTACAAACAGTTTTATAATTTTTAGCAACAGATTTCTTAAAACATTATAATTGGCCCGCTTATAAGTTAAAAAAAATAAGTCAAGGCAGTCTTAATAAAATGTTTTCTGAATTTTTATGGTTCTATACGTTCACGGCGTTATATACCTACATACATGCGATGTATACCTACATGACGTACTTTTAACCACATATTATAAACAACTAGCGGACCCGGTAGACGTTGTCCTGTCTGATGGTTGGGTTACTTACTATTCACTACATTCTATTATCCTGTAATATTATTTATAATACCCGTCCCATTAAATTCCGTTCCCTTTCCCGTTCCTGTTCCCGTTCCCATTCCCGTTCCCATTCCCGTTCCCGTTCCCATTTCCGTTCCGTATATTAGTATAGATAAGTAACCTAGATACCGAATGCAGCGACATCTGCCGGGCTGATTTCTGAATCTAAACCACTCAGGGCCAGCCAAAAGCATATAAATAATTCATTCAATTCGGTCCAGCTGTTTAGGAGAAGTTCAGTGACATACACAGGTAAAGTAGAATTATATATTGGTATAAAGATTATGATCCATCTACAGACTTTACTACTTTATCTACAGAAGTAATACTTAAATGCGTAATTTAATCTACTTCTGTAATGCATTTGATTGCACTGCTTAAAATTTCGCAAACGAGAGTGCTGTACGAATTATTTGGCGCATATAAACGGGTCCCTTCAAGGTTGTAAAATGTTAAGGCCCCTCTCACATATGACCGGAACCTCGCTATATTGTCGCATGCTTTGCGCAGTAAACAATTATTGCTTGTCCTAGCTAATCTCATACAAAAAAACAACGATTACTTAATGCGATATATGCTTGTTTATTGAAATGTTGTATAGAACGAAGTATGTATGAATGTTGAAAAGTACATATTGACTAGTCTTAGCCTAGGCAGCAATTATTTATTTGTATCTATAGTCATTTTTCGGTCTGTCAGTCTTCGGCAAACTAGAGGACATAATCCGATAAAAAAAGATAGGGCACTTTAGAATTTTACAAAAAAAAAACGCTACAAAGGAAATTGTTCAGCATAAAATCTTGGCTCTTCAGAAGCAACTGAATTGAGTCTACGCATCCGGGTACCAGTGGTACCTCTTATTTACGTATTTGGCGTGAAGTGGCCAGTAATGCTGTCACGTCATGGGAAGGTATTGTTCGGTTGTGAACCTTCCTTATGGTTTAAACAGCTATTTAAAAGCTAACAACGCATCTGCGAACCTTCTTGTGGTGCATATGTCAATGGGCGGCGCGTCAACTAAGTGCCTACAGCCTGCTTTACCCCTTGTAACATGAAAAAAACAACCTACGACCTCCTCATGACATAGTTAAAAGGATAATTAATTAAGGTTTTTAATAGACTATCGAACAACAGTATCATCCTCACGCCAAAACTAGGGTATCCCGGCATCTGGTTGCAATATATCGCAACCGTAATAACAAAGTTATATGAGGGTCTGTTCGTCGTAAAATTTAATAGAACCGACCTCGCGAATTTATGCGGGCCAAATTACAACGTACGCTAATCTTATTGGCTACTAGCTGTAATCCGCAACTTCGTGCGTTTCGAAAAATTCTTACAATTTATTATAAAGTCCAGGCTTCCACAACGTGCGAAGGTTTTATATTGAATTTCAGAAATCTATCAAATACTAATCGATATAATTGTAGTTTCTGTTTGTAACGTCGCAATAAAATTATTTTAATGTATGCCATACATTTGAGATTGGCAAGGGATAGGGGAGATTGGCAGAAGCTAAGGGAGGCCTATGCCCAGCAGTGGGTCATCAAGGGCTGAAAATGATGATGAATCCCATGTGATGCGTAGAGCAAAAAGGCAATTATTTCGAGCGCAAGCTCTTTTATTTTTCTGACAACAGCTGCTTGCTTTGTCATTTGACATATATACAGTGTTTATAACACCGTATATATGTCAAATGCGTTTATTGCAGGAATTTTATTTCGGCCTTACAAACCGGCGCTTGTATTTAATTGTCTTTGGAATACAAAGATGAAGATGAAGCCAAAATTTTGATGAAATATGCAAAGTAACGCGAAAATTGTGCGCTCTACGAAAGACGACACACAAATCTTACTAATGAGGCGCGTGAAATATACCAAATAAATTTTGTCAATTTGAATTATCTCAAAAGGAAAATATGAAAAATTTTCCACCGCAATGTAAGCTTATTGAGAAAAATTATTAGTGTAACGTATTTTTATTATGAATGTTACGAGAATACTTTACAGGTAAGTATGCCCTTTTTATTAGCCAATAATTTCCTACTATTAGATAAAGTTTTTTCTAAGATTTGTTTATAATATTTAGAGCTGCTAAGTCGAATACATTATCAGCAGAATGCTACACATTATAAAAAATAACTTTCACAAGAGTTTGTTATACCTTATCACAAAATTTTGAAGACCACAGACTTCTTCTTCTTCCTCTTTCCCTCAATGCTGAGGATCATGGCCATAAAAACAGTCTCCATAAGTTACAATCTTGGGCAGAGAGTCCACCTGATCTTAAGTGGTTACCGTCGCCCATGGACATCTGCAGCATAAGTGATACACAGTTTTTAAAGGCGTCGATATTATAAGACGCAGGAAAAGCCTCTGGTTACCTATAACATAGACATAGTGTCATATAGTCCTGTACATATATTTATTGTTATCCGTTTTCTAAAATATCTTGCTGAAACATTTAGCCGATGGCTATAAGAATAGAGTTTATTCAGGAATATACAATTTCAATTTTGTACAAGTCTATACGCGCATAAAGATTTAAAATGAATTTTACAAGGGTCCATACTTGTCTCACATATCTGCTTACTGGGAAACTTCAAGAGTTTTCGGATGCAGTTGCAAATATTAAATGCTTACATTCGCCGAACAATGCAACGGAAAGTTTTGTATGGAAAAAAGTTAAATTTGAAGTAACACGAGTGCATTGAATTTATTTCAAAATAGCTGCAACCCGCAACTTCTTTCGAGTAAATTCAGTGAATTTGTTATATTTTAAGGGTTTTTACATTTTTGTGTGAAACCGTAATTATTTAACTAAAAGCACCCTAGCCTATGTTATTCCTTGTAAAATCGACTATCCACCAATTAAAAGTCGCATACAAATCAGTCCAGCCGTTTCGGAGATTACCTGGAACAAGCTGCTCCTCCGTCCGCGCAAATTTTATAAAATGGTACCTGAAGTTTTCGCCTCATGTATTAATATATAAATGTATTGTGTATAGATAACATAGACGTTATTAAATTTTAATGTAAGTATATTGTAAACTAAGTAAACAACTTTTCAGTAAACAACGCGACGTTAAATAAGGGAAGTTAATACCCTATTTTGGGGGGTACAGACTCGTCACTCGATTAAAACCTTTGATCAACATCGATTCGTTTGCTTCAGAGTTTCGCAAATAGTAATTGCTATTTCTGGTACCGGAAGCGTGTACAGCGATGTCGTCTGTTCCAATTTAACGCCCAATAAAAGATCGGCACTCTTTGTTTTTACATGTGAAAACAGGTATGGATTACCATTTTGTGACCTGCGAACCATTGACGGCTAAATTAAAAAAAAAAAACTATAGTTTTGTCAGTGTTATAGCAGTGTTATTATGTTATATGCGTGATATGGTGACTGTCCACGCATATTGGAGTTTTCATATGTGCACGAACTGGCAGGTCCAATGTTTGAATGATTAAAAATATAATTTTTAAAATTATATAACGAAATTTGGAATTTTCTTTAAAATCTCAGTCTTTTCTTAGATTTGAACGACAAACAAAATTGAACGTGATATATGTGTAGAATTATAATAAAAATAAAAGTTTACGTGAAGATCTTAGAATCCTGAAAATAATAATAAGAGATAGATAGATAGATAAAATCTTTATTGCACACAGTAAATGAATTTTACAATATAAATTACTATCTTAAACTTAAAATACCCCCAATTACAATTCTTATATGACATACTGAAGAATAAGCAATTAATGACTTTATATCAACTTGACAAAAACCACACAAAAATAAATAGCACTAGCGTGAGTTGGATTTTGTATGGTGCTTGTCCGCGTTCGTCAACCTGTCCGTACAGCGCCATCTCGTTATGTAGCGGCAAACCTAGCAAGGTTTTGTTTTGGAAACCCGTATGCCCGTATATGACTTGCTGGTCTTTAAGATGTAAGTACACTTTCTTACTGCATGTTGTATTTGTTGTATGTCGAATATTTTTGCTTTTTACTGGTCCGTCCATATCTTTCTCACCTATATATATATTTGCTTATACTAATATATAATGCTGAAGAGTTTGTTTCCTTGCTTGAACACACTAATCTCAGGAACTACTGGTTTCATTTGAAAACTTCTTTCAGAATACTGAAAGAAGTTTTCAAATGAAACCAGTAGTAAGTCTAATAAGAAAGCCCATTTATCCTGAAGCTAAAATTTTCACCTAATTTTACGCGGACGAAGTTGCGGATTACAGCTAGTTGTAAAATAAAAATGTCAGTTTTATGCCGTATAGCATTTTAAATGCAAATATGCATTGGAAAGCTATAGGACCTAGTGTCATGTAGTTAACAGGACATGACTAAGTCCCTGGCCGGTTGGCGGTTTGCCAGCATGGAAAATTCTGAACGGAATAGTAGAACAAATCGCGGATTAGCGTTCACGTTATATAAATGTGCAAAGTAAGGGGAAATGATTTTATTAGCAAGATTAGTAGGGTGTAAAACTTTATGTTTATAGTAGTAATATATAGACATTATATATATATTTTACTAATTGGGTATATACGATTAATTAATATATACAAAAACGCAGGTCAAATCATTTTTGTCTATCTGTCTGTTTGTTCCGGTAATTCCAAACGGCTGGACTGCCTTGGTTGCGATTTTCACTGTTTTCACTGGTGGATAGCTGAATTTATTAGAAATAACAGATAGGCCACTTTGCTTTTAGCTAATTAATTAGAGTTCCGAAAAAAATATCCCAAAAAAAAAATCACTGAATTCACGAATATGTGATGTCTACGAAACACCTATAATTAACACTGATTATATCATACTCAGGGTATACCGTACTTCGTATTGATAATGTCATTCGCCACTAATTATGTAGTAAATTATAGCTCTTGACGTACAAAGTGACCATTATAACTTGAACTCTATTACTAAGATTTGTGGTACAAATTACAATAATCATAAAACCTAACTTGGAAAACATTTTAGGCAAAAATGAAATTAAACTGCTTTACACACACACACACACATACACACACACTAACTTACTTACGGTAATAATATGCATGTAATAGTATGATTCACCCACAATATATTTGTCATTTTTAACGGAAAGGAACTAGCTCCTGTGACACAGTTTAAGTTAGCATCAGCCATCCATTATTATTTTGTAAAGGAATTTTATTATTTTTCTCATTTTGTTTATCACCATTCAAGAATATGAAATTTGTTGATAGAATTATATTTTTCGACAATTTCTCGATATTTTGACGACCTATGCAAAATCACTCCAAGTGTACAGAAAACATTTTTTAAAATTTAATTTATCTTATTTATTAGGTTTCCAGCAGAAATATCACTAAAGCATACACAAATTTACACTAAATAAATAAAATAAGTAAAATTCTAATTATAGGAAACAACGACATTTACGAATATAAATAACACAAGAAACATACAGGATATAATAACTTACAGATAGACGGATAAAACAAAATACATATTAAAATAATTGTAGAACTTAGGGCAGACAGACGGACGGAGAAACGGACGGACGGACGGACAGCCTGAGCGAAACTATAAGGGTTCCTTGTAGTGCTACGGAAGCCTAATAGCAACTTTAAACTTACAACAAGTTATACCATAAAAAAATAAAATTATATTAGGACTGTTGAACTAACACGTAGGATTAAAATTTTTGTGTAGAAAATATTTTTGGTATATTGTATGTGTAATATCCCCCGTTGCCCTAAGCTTAAAGCTGACTGCTCAAGGGCTTGTTCAACTGTCGCACAAAAAGTCGGGATTCGAACCTGTTCCTTATTGATGTCATTTCACCTCATCCACTGCTGAGCTACTGAGTTGATTTTGGAAGCTTGTCAGCATCATGGTGGGTATATATGATATAAATGAGATCTGGCTGAGCCGTTGTTTCTAATCGCGTCATCTGCCAGCCAACCTGTCAAACACCGACGCCGTAAACTTTAACGCAAGCGTTTATCGCCCATTTTGGATGAGGCCACAAAAGAAGAGATTTTTGCGAGGCTAACCGCGGGGAATTTTCTATAGCATTACGAAATTTGTCACTATAATACAGCACTCTATTGATTTTCTAACGCGCACTAATTACTTTTTAATGTTTGATAGAAAATGCCGGTATGCTAGACTTTTGGGGTTTCTTTGCGGAAATCATTAAATTTATTTGGCAAAATACGTGAAGAAGAGTAACTTTGTACAAACATGTAAAGACAAAAAATGCACCACAAATATCGTTAGTTAATTCAAGAGCATGTTCGGTCACTTCAAAACTGTAACATCATCAGGAGATTCGAAACTGTACATGAATAATATTTAAAAATATTACCAAAAAAAAATCTACTTCAAATTGTGACAACTGGACTAAATTGAAATGTGACCATTCGGCGGGAAGTACCAACTTTCAAATAAAAAAAAAATCATTAAAATCGTTTCACCCATTCGTAAGTTCTTAGGTAAAAACAAAAATTGAAACTCTACATGAGTAAATTCGTTTGTTTGAAGCTCTATATATCTCGTAAATTACCCGCTCGTTTCGTGGCCCCATTATTTCGCACCCTCATCAATCATCGGCGCTTCAGGCGGACATTGTAAACTGTGCTTAATTTCATTCGGCCGAATTAACTTTACGACGTGTGCGAATTCATGCAAGAAAATAAAAAGAGATTGCCTTTTATGAATGTGAACAGGCAGGTGTGTAGAGTAATGGGTGTGTGTGTGAGGGTGTTGGTATGTATGTAAAGTAAATGACTAATATATATATTTTTTATATGCAAGCTATTTATAGATATTCAATTATTATTATAATAGTGATGGGAAAAGGTCGATAAAATAAATTCAATTTTAGAAAAAAAAGTTCAACGGGCCGTGTTGCTCATCCCTGCTATAAAACTTCTAACTTAAGCTTCATTTTATTTATTATGAGCTTAAGCGTGAAAAATTATGTTACTGACTGTTCGTTACAAATATAAACATTGAAATATTTCGTGAAAATGTAAATTTTATATTACCATCTATCTATAAAATATTCATTAAGAATTCTGTGTTTCGACCGAGACAATAGAGAGGGTGAGTTTAAAAAAAGAAAGCACAGGATGCGGTAAATGCACCCCTACATCCTACTTTAGAAATTTAATCCAACGAAGACATAGAAGAGACTTTAGAAGACTATTTTTATAGCTCTGTTGTAAAGTTTTTATACTCACAATTTTCCAGGCAGAAAAATATAATTGTTTGCTCCGCGGGTTATGTGGTTATGTGGTTTAAAAGAAGGAAATAACATTTCTAATATATTTCTAACTAAAGCCCGCGATTTCATCCGCGAAAAATTAGAAAAAAAAAAATAGATTCAATTTTAGCTTGATGATATATCCTCGCCTTCTTCGATAAAAGGTCTATCTAACTCTGAAAGCATTTTTCCTAAGTAGTTCCTGAGCTGAAGAGTTTGTTTGTTTACTAAAGCTCGTTAATTTTAGGAATTACTGGTCCTATTTGAAAAATTCTTTCAGTGTTAGACAGCCCATTTATCGAGGAAGGCTATAGGCTATATATCAACGCGCTAACATTGAATTTATTTATTTTTACCTAATTTAGATAAAGTTTATAATTTATTACTAAGTAGACTTCATTTAGGAAAGGCTTTTTCAATCATTTATATAAATAAAGAATAAATAAAATAAGGCCAGATTATGGAAGCCTAAGGGCTATCGCAAATCTACTCGGACGGAATTGCTGAAAACAGCTAGTTTAGAATAAAAGAACTTTCTCCGAAGCTGCGTTAATACAATACAGGCATTTAAAGTTTACAATTACTATATTGTAATATTAATTATCAGAATCATATAACATTCGCTCCGTTAGTGTACAAATATTTGCCAAAGTCGTATTTAATGTATGGGTTTGATTCAACAGCGACCGGATTTATAAAGGTTCGTGGAAATTGCTCACCATTGTCCGCTTTAAACATTTCTGCTCATTTCCACCTGTTCGTATTCACTGGACCGTTGTTTGCATAATTTTCGCGCAAAATTTCGATGCGTTCGCAATTTTAGGCAGCCATATTATTTCCATTATGTCACGTTCCGTTTTTAATGTGGCCAGATATGCCTTCGCCCATTATCTCTCTAAAACCAACACGTGATTATTTGGTGTTAATTTTATCAACATTGACGAGGTCGTAGCTTAATCAGTGGCCGGCATTTGAATCGATAGCTAGGTTAAGAAGCTTTCACTGCTGCCAGGTAATAAAAGCTAAAAGGTAATTAAAGGCTAAAGTCTGAAATAAACGTCTTCACAAGTCTGCGTTCGAGTTTCTTTGTGAATAATTAATAAGTGCCCTAATATCAAATTTTTATCACCGCCACCTTTAAAAACGCTTTGAAAATTCCCTCCCCGTTACATACTATGTAAGAAATTCTAAGCAAATCGTACGGTTGTGAACTTTTAGACATCAGTGATTTCGATCAGGATGAAATTTTGAACTGAAAGAACAAAATATTACAACGGGAATTCAACCAAAAATAGAGTATCATAACAAAAAGATGGAAGAAAAATTGCACATGCTTCATCTGTTTTCGCAGAGATGAGTCTCAAAATAGGTATAGGCAACAAAGGCACAATGAGTAGCGAGGGCCCCCGGCGGCTCCCGTAATTAAAATCTGCCTTTTGGCTCGCCTATTGTCTGGCGTGCAAAAAGTGATGTGACCACTATGATATCGATAGTTTTTTTTATTATTTTTTTGTTTATGTAATATTTAAGAATAATTATTAATTCTTATATATGTGTATGTACGTAAATATTAATCAGGTAAAGATAACATAAATTTAACCGTAATAAAAAAAATTAAAGAAGTGTTTTGTGTGTGTACGACACTTGGAACATTTAGAGACAGACCAACGGACTGTATCCTTCTTAGGAAATTCGATATTTATACGTTTACTTGCTTTTTAAAGTCTTAGTGCATCATTAAACATAAGATATTCAGCTTATTTTTTACAAGTTAGCTAAGAGCGCACGCTAGAATGAACTTTCTTTTTCTGACATATAAATAATTAATGTATGCAAATAGCGAAATTAAAAGCGCTTTTTCTTTAGTTATTCTTGGTAAAGTTTTCTTCGAAGTTGTTGTTCTGTGTTTTATAGACGCTTTCAAATACCATGGGTTATCACTTATACTCTGATAACCCTTCTGAAACAAACGTAACATTTTACTGAATGGGTTATAACTTAGAAGAGCATAAATTTAAATACTATTAGGTGTTGCCCACTCATTTTAAACTTAGAAGACCCACTTACTTGTCGAGCCGACCGTCGAAAAATTCTTCCTGTATCTCGCTGGAACAGAGATATTTGTGGACGAATGATAACTTTGTTTACTTTGCAGTATCTGTGAAAAATTGTATGCATAATTTCGTGATGCTTAGTTGTAAAGATAAGGTGTGTTAACGTAACAAAACACATGTTTATAAATTAGTTATTGACAGTTTTTAAGGTTAATATAAGCTAGCTTAATAATAGGACAGAATTAAGTAAAAGACCTAATACAATATTCACTCCGTAAAGGCTACTTCAAATAAGAGTCGAGAAGTAGGTCATAGGTATCGGGTTCTCGGCAGGTTGCCAAATCGATTGCACAGTGCTCCTATCTTTAGAGCCTAGTGTTCTGGGATTACGCCGCGCTCAATTGTAATGGTGTCGTTATGAAGTGTGTTAGTGTGCTTCCAGCTTAACTGCTTATAACGGATAAAGTCCATAACGCCTCTTTATATGTGAATGCGAGGCGCCCTCATTTTAGAGTTAAGCTAGAAACAGGATGACTGGATTTTTGATTTTTTACTATTTTAAGTTTACTTTTACCTTAAATTAATCGCTTAGGTAAGAAGTTTTAATTAGATACTTTGTTATTGTTTATAGAAGATACTAGTGTATTAACTATGACAAGTTTTAAACGTATAAAACATCGATAAAAACATAGGACATCCCAAATTATAATGAAATGTAATACACAAACATGGCCGAATCTTTAACATGGTTATTTTCATCCAAAAAACGCACCGTTCTACCTTTAAAAGTGTGACATGATGTTAAAATTGATGAATTTATAATCTTTTGGTTTTGATCCGTACTGTAGACATAAATTTTAGGAATTTCGGGACCCAAACAGTTCCCAAAAGAGATACCATCTAGCAACGTTCAAATAATACATACTCATCTCTTAAAAGCCGACTAAACATAGTAAAAAAAATAGTTACCAAATTTTCTTCTAGTTTCTTTACACGTTTCACAACGTAGACAGGTTAACGTGAACAAGATTGACGACCAATTCGAGCCCACGGACCCAATCGATAGACGAATTGTTACAAATGTTACAGAGTAAATGTCCATTTGAAATCTTAAAAATTTTAGTATATCGATACCTCCCACGTTCATTGTTGTAACCCCAAATTCCCAACTTCACAGTAGAGCGTTATAAACATGTAAATTGAAAAAAAAAAACATCATTAAATAATACATTTGTATAATATATATTCAATAGTGATGGTTACTTTATTGTATACAATAACATATTAAAAAGTGATTGTTGTATTACAATTTAAATGTTTATAACGCTCTGCAGTAAAGCTGGAAAAACTAAAACTACACTTACAGTAGACTCGCAGACACATTTTCAGACTTAGAGTAATTAGTATGGTCTTTTCACGAACCTCCCAACTTCAATATCATTGATGTCCAATTGATTTTAAAGTGATTAATGGGTTATTTAATTCATCTAAAAGATAAAGAAGAATATTGCAGTTCCGATGGAACTGTGGTAATATTTAATATTCAATAGCCATTTCCCGTGTTACACGATTTCGACAATATTTTAATATTTATAACTAGACACGGTGCATATATCAATAAATTTAAATACATATTTATATTTTTATTTATTAACTTTAATACTATTTTGAGGAGGTCGTGGCCTATTCAGTAGTCGGCATTTGAGTAGATCGCTAAGTAGCTCTTGCTGCGACCGGGTGATAGATGGGGGATCCATTCTAACACTGGTTTATATTTGAAGTCCAACCTCCTCCATGTTTCGGAAGGCACGTAGAACAGTGGGACCCGATTAATGTCACTGAGTGATATTAGTCGTGAGGTGAACAGATCGTGGGGGTTCCGAGACTGACGTCAGATGTCAGTAGGGTATCTTAACTCGCCCCAAAGTCACAGCTTCTGCAATATAAGCGGACCCAGATATTAGACCGGGATAACGCTAGAAAGATGAATTTTATTACAATTTTGTTTGTGTGCAGTACACAATGTGTCTCCTGCAAATAGGATATTCTTGCGTTAGATTACCGCTTGGAAAAATTTTCTAAATTTTGTTTGGCGTTTTAAGGAAAGATTTAACTGTTTGTACTAAACAGGTGTGAAATTAGAAAAAAAAAGTCGATAGAATATTTCCAAGAATCTTAGGGATCCGTATGAACACTGATAACCCAAATACCCGTGGGAAGCCGGGGCACGCCGGTAGTTTAAAATAATTTCGTAACCTCTAAAGTTGAAAGCTGCAAAGGGTGGACATAAGGTATAGCACAAGAGGTAATAAGGTTTTTTTATTTGTAAAATGTAGAGCTAGAGTAGTAGAGCTGATTACTGGGAAATTACCCTCAACCTTACCATAGACAAACAGCATGCTTCATCCTGTGTAGTGCTCCTGATAGTGAGTAAGGCTTCTTGATAAGATGAAGTATAGTGAATATTACTTTGTGACTTTAATCGGAACTGATTGTTTTATGTACCTCACGGAACACGGAGGAGGTCGGATATTCAAAAACAAATGTTAGAAATGGTCACTCATTTAACATCCGGCCACGGCAACAACCACAACCTAGCAATAGACTCAAATACAGGCCCCTGATTCATTTAATATAAATAAAAAAAAAAGTTTTATTGGGTAGCGTGCAACGAAACAAAACAAAAAATCTTTAGTATGACATATAAACTAGAAAATTAAAGATTAGCAGTGAGACTCAGCTCGAGAAGCTTCTTTTCAGTCTCCGCCTGATTACCAGTGTTGCCACACAGACGCGAGAAATTACAATATAAAACGATACAAGGAAAATTAACTTACAACTAAAGTGCATGAGCTGTTTTATATAACATAATGTTCTTATGAAAAAGATAGATTCACCCAATTGTTTGACTTGTGGGGTAGTAGAAGATTTGCAACACTTATTAATGGAATTTACCCAGAATATTCAGTTAAGAAAAAGTTTTATACAAGTATGTTGCGTAAATAAATTAAATATTGGCTTTTTAAATAGCATTCTGACTGAACCAAACTCCGATTCAGCTAGTGCGTTATTCCAATTTGTGTATAAAAGTTTAAGAATTAAGTGTAGTTTAATGTATTAGATGAGGTAATGTGTAGAATTGTATTAAGTTACTATAGGACTGCCACATACGATCTGTATAAAAGTCCCTAAATAATGAAAATAATAATAATAAAAAAGTTATCGTCGTCCTCTTGCTTGGATCGTCATATTCTCAGCCACGCAGATGCTGCAGGTGTGGAGTACGGCTTTTTTATACTGCCGGAGAAGGGACGAAGTGGATATTCGTTCACCACGTGAGAAAGGGTCTGGTCTATCTCTTAGACCCCTCATAACCGTCTGCGAACCGACTTTTCAGACAATTCTTTTTTATCATTACTTAAGATTATTAGGTGATGATGCTGAGGATTCTACTTTTTATCTACGGTCTATACTAAATATAGTATAGTACATTAAATATTGTATAGAAAGTAGTATTAAATATACAAACAAATATAACTTTTAATTATTTCGACACGCGTACTCACCAGTTACAAGTTTCTTGATAATGGTCCCTTGGTCCTGCAGTTTATATTCAAACATGCCTAGATATTCACGCTCCTTCCTGCGCATACCAGGAATTACTTCTAGTGAAACAGTAGTGTTTTGTGAAGCAATAGTTTCTGAAATGCATAGGCGAGTTAAATACTGCTTAAATATATTCTAAAACCTAATATTACATTCTATAAGGGATTTAATAATTACCATTGCCTTCAAGAATATCCTGCACGTCTTCGATACCGGCCTCCTTCAATTTGTTAACCAAAAGTCTGATTTGATTCTTGTACCGTCGACAACTTTCTGACAACTTGTCAACGCGCTCCTGAAATTATTTGAATACCGTCGTTACGTAACCTTTACTAAAAACATTTTAGGTATTAGAATTTTACAAAAGATGATTTTACTGTTGATTCTTAATAAGGTAACATAGTTTGGACGTTATGTAAGTCCACGTCCACGTGTGGAAGTAGATAATAATACAAAAGAAAATATTATTTATTTGCATTAGTGCGAAATCAAAACCATGTCTTAAAGAAGAAATTACACTTACTTGTATTGCTAAGCTTTCTGAAGTCAATCGTATTATTTCATTCTGCGCGAATTCTTGCGTTTTATTCGTTGACTCGTGGCTCAGATCTGTGCTCAGCAACCTTAAAAAATAAAAGATATTTAAGGAACATAACTTCCTACTGTATTTAATGCTCGCTGAAATGATAAGATCAGAACGATTAACACAATGGCCCGACAATACCCCAACGGCGGTGGGGTTTGAACCGGGTACCTTACGGATTTCAGTCTATACCTTATACCGTTGAGCTATTGAGGTTCTTAAATACAATATATAATATATATTATTGCATACATTTAATGTTCAAAACATTAAATGAAACTCACCTTTGAAACTAATCCTCTAATCTGTTGTTTGCATGTGAATAAATTAAATTTTCGTTTAGTAAATGTTTCAAACTATCATTCTCGGGCTAATCTTGAAATTCATTACACTTAAAATATAATTAAAGGATTTGATAGTACCTGCAGCTGCGATATTTTTATTGAAATTTTTAATAATTTCAAAGAGAAATCATTGGCGGATTAGAGCAAAGTAGTCTAGTTTTTCATGCATGTCATGGATTTCCGCAAAGTAAGTCCCGATTCTATCAGTTATTCAAAGAGAGTTAAGGCAGGAATTTTCTTTACTATTATAAACTAGCGACCCGTCACAGCTTCGCACGGGTGCAATGCATTTATATACAAACTATCCTCATGAATCACTCTGTTTATTAGTGAAAACCGCATTAAAATCCATTTGATTCATTCTATATAAAAATCCTTCATCGAGAAGAAGAACTAGATTTACACTATATTTAACGAACCAAATCTCATCAAAATGACTTCAATTTAGTTTTAACTCACTTTAATTGCCATTGAACTCAAAGGTAACTTAAATTGTCATCAGTTTAGTAAAAGAGATTTTATTCAAAGTCTAAGTGAAAACTTAAATAAGGCTGCATTCACACAGCGTCGTGTCTAGGTTCAATACACGCGGTCACACGCGCATTGAGTTTTAAGACACGACAAAAGCCGAATGCACGTATGAACGCGCGTATTGAAATACTGAGTGCTTAGTGCGAGTTTTCTAGCTTTTACGCGTTAATAAAGTTTCCTTAAATTTGTATAGGGATTGATCAGCGCCGCCTAGCGGTAACGTTGTAACAATGATCAATGTATGGACAAATTGAAGTAAACTTTACCAACGCGTAAAAGTTAGAAAAACTCGCACTAAGCACTCTGGTGCTAGTGAAGCGGGTCGGTAAAAAACCGATCCGATAGCGACCTAGACACAAGGCCTCGTCAACGCCGCGTAACTTTCTTAAAAGAGAGGATGTTCAAAGACTTACTGAACAATCAGCCTTGGAAGACTGCACACAGCCTGAATCGTCATTTCGTATACAACACGCCGTATCTCTTTCTCTCCTTGCTGATGCTGCTATTGCCCTCGCTATCCTGGCGTCCCTCCGCATACACGGTGCAAACTTAGCTCCTAAATGTATAAGATCCGCTGCCCGAGGCCCCAGCCAGAAAGACGCTGGCTCTTCCCATTCCACCTGTAAATATTAATATTGAATACATTTCATAGAAAGAAACTTTATATACACTAGACTACCTAACAAACGTTGTCCTGCTCAAACACAGAGATATGTACGTAGGCAGAATATATGTATATTTAATATTTTTTATTCATGAGAATCAGACTTAATGTCTGATTCTCATGAATAAACTTTTTTTTATTAATTATGTATTTACATTGTCGAGTTCTAGAACTAGAAAACCTTTAAAAATACCTACGTAAAATACTAGCTGTACCCCGCGACTTCGTTCGCGTGGGCAACTCTTATCACTTAGGGGCTTAAAAAAATAGTTTTTGGTTAAGAATTAATATGATGTTTTATAAAAACACCTTCACGAATAATACACTATTTTAGAACAAATTTGTTTAGCACAAAAAGATTATAGTGAGCCAACCTCATAAAATGTCGCGGACTTTTATTTAGAACTTTTAAAGGGGAACATTTTTACACGTGATTTTTGCGAAAATCTAACCCAAACCCGAAGTCCTCAAATGGGGAAAAAAGCCCCCGATTTTGAAACATTCTTCATCGGTTCTCTTCTCCTATTGGACTTAGTGTGATGATATATAGCCTTTAGTCTACCTCAATAAATAATCAATCTAACACTGAAAGAATTTTTCAAATCGGATCTGTGCTTCCTGAGATTAGCGCGTTCAAACAAACAAACTCTTCAGCCTTATATATTAGTATAGATTTTCAAATTCTTGAGTACAAATCTTCTTTTTCTTGTCTTAGTTTAAAGACATCTGCAACCAACTATGGATCTTTTTCATTAGTTTTTATAACTTCAATTAGAGGTAATGCCACGCTTGCAGTCCTTTTGAAGCCACCGAATTGTGCCGTCGAGTTCGGGTACCAGTACCTCTTTCTCACATACGATCGGCGTGAAGTAGCGGCAATGCTGTTGCGTCAAGTGATAGTATTGTTGTCGCATTTCGTTCGGTTTCTAAAAGTCCGTGGTAACCGAAACCCGGCATCGCATCTGCGTGCCTCGTGGCGATGCAGATACCCCTTGTACTATACAAAAAAGAAATAAAAAATCCTGTGCTATAAAAAATTAGTTAAATATTAAATAGTTCACCTGGAAGTCCTTTCAAATCCTGCTCCTCATAAAACAGGGACGCCATTCAAGACTGAATAATGAAGTGTTTATAAATTATGAATAATTTAATGTGTACTGGTTATTGGTTCTTATAAGCTGATTTTAAATCTAGTTTAACCTAAAACCGCCCTTCTTTTAACTCTAGATTGGAACATTAAGTAGGAAGAACTTTGAAAACGTAATAAACTAGCAATTTTCCCCGACTTTGTCCACGTAAAATTACGAGAACCTTAAGACCCCCTTAATCTGACCATCTTTCGACCGGTAAATCTTTTCCAAGCTGATGTTTACTAGCTATATTCCACCTCAAAGCCACATTTCATCTTTATACATCCCGCGATTTTCGAAATTTCATGTCGTTGATCTTTCGCCTTTATGTGTAGCAAATTGATGATGATCTGCCCGTTCGGATATCCCTCCTCCTAGGTGTGACGTCACATAATTAAGAAAACAGTCGGTTTCATTTAATTACTTTATGTCGTTCTAGTGGGCCCGGCAGAACTTCGGAAATTAGGTAGCAATTTGGGAATACTCATAATTACTGAAAGCAAAATCTGCCAGTGGTAATTATAATACGGGTAAGAGCGTGCCAAGGCACGCTTATATAGACGGGTTCCGTATATGCTACGCAATAAACGCATTTGTTAAATAACTTCAAAAGTTGCTGTCCGATTTCGTTCAGAATAATTTTCCTAGCGAGTTTTTAGCATGTTCTATCGACATGAAAAATTTCAAGTCTCTACGTCTAACAGTTTGGAAACAGTAAAGCTAGAGGGAGGGGGCAGACAGACGGACTGACGAACGGACGGGCGAGCAGAGTGAAATTATAAGGGTTCCTTTCCCACGGAACCCTAAAAATGAGAATTGATGCAACTAATAATCCCTTATAGAGTCTATCTCTATATAAAGTTTTTAGAATTAGAAGTCATAAGGAATTTAGTTTAATCTCGACCTTGTTGGTCTATTATGACTGCCATTCCTAGCGCTTATTTGGGCAGGTAAAACTCCCTTTATCCAAAGATAATCTTCAAAATATATGGAAACAAAATTATGTTGTGATAAAATTATGTTGACATTCTGGCAGCGTGTAAACTTTTGACATGACACTTGTAATTGCCAAGTCATGCTCGCTCGCCGTGTTGAGTGTCACGTGACACACTTTTGGTGTCACTCCGTAAGTGTCAGGAAGGTTTATGTTTACGTTGACACTCGGATTCTCTAATTAAGTTTCAAATTTTAAAGCCATCAAATTTTTGTAGCGTGCTTGAAATAATTAAGATATGCGTAATATTTACATTTCCCCCTTAATTAAGCGAAGCGCTTGTGTTTTTGGTCTATTTTCGATTCTTAAAACTTTTAAGAAAAACCTTTACGTCTATGGAAATTAAAATATAACACACTCCTGAAATTTTTTTATAAAAAAAAATAATTCCTTGTAGACATTTCGTCAGTGTGTATCTGTCTTAAAGAAAACAATATAAAGCAATCATCAAGTTCGACACGATAATTCTTGGATCGGAAACATAGTACCATAGTCAACTCGATGATATACGTTCAACGAATTATCATTTGTATCCCTTAGAAAATAAAGAATATATTTGAGTGCAACCAATGTTGTAACTGTATGTGATGTATTTTGATAGGAGTGTAGTATCTTTTTATTATGACCTTTATTGCGATAGTAATAAAGTCTAATAAATACATTGTAGTATGAAGAGTAGCGATATTTTATTGTGACCTTTATTGTAGTACTAATAAGGTCTAATGCTTGTTTGTATTGTGATGCAAAGGGCCGTTTGAATCTGATCGCTCTATTTCCTACGTCCCTGATACCTATTATAAAGTCATGAACGTACATGTAGAGGTGAATACCTTAGAGGCAGTGCATTTTGAGACTGTACGCACTCGCGTATTCTATACATTGATCCTCTGGCGTTGCGGAGAGATGTGGATGCACTCTGTATCTTTTATCGCATATAACAGTAGTACTAGTAGTAAATGTCATGTCCGAAAGAATTATTCGTACTTACACCGGCAGTTGAATTTCTCCATAGGACATCCGTCAGAATTTGAAATTTCAGTCTTATCACCTCGATGTCTTAAATTCCAGAATTTCCGTACAATTAAATAAAAACCCTTAAAGTTTAAGAAAATCACTGAATTTTGTCACAAACTTCAAAATTTTATTACCAATTTTTTTAATAATGATTTAAATAATAATAATAGTACTAACTGTTGTATTTGACAATTATAAGAACTTGCACCAAAGGCTGCATGATTTTTTTTTACTTTGACTTTCAGCTGACGAAGTCGCTGGCAACACACAGTTTATAATTTAAAAAAATATTATTTCTATACGTGCAGACAAAAATTCGTGTAGTAATTGTTTAGATCTCAGACGATTTTCGCACTCCCTGCAGTAAAAAGTTTTACGCCTAGTTTTGAAAAATATTTTACTTCCCTTATCAATATTTTAAAATACGACATGTAACAACGGAGCGGTGAAATATTTCGAACAATAAAGCCGCAATTCGTGAGCGCAGCGATGTAACGAACATTTTATTTCAATGCGAGAGATTATTCCAGCCACAATACTCCGGGAACATCGCTCGAGACCAGCTCCCCACAAGGACCATTCACGTAAAGAAAAACAAAAGCCTCCTTTTTCCACGGTGTGAAACCGTAAAGCAAAAAAACTACCTTTACCTACAAACATGAAATGAATGAAACATTTTTCAAATAATAAATGCGTATCTAGAGTTTTTCAAGCACTCGCATTGTTCCCCAAAACAACCATGTCAGACGATCCTTGCGCCGAGTGCACTTACACTAATTAATAAAAATAGTTTTACTATTTGTCTATTTTACTATCTATAATGTTAACTCGGAGCTCGTTATATGTATTGTTATATATTTTTTCCGATTCTGATATGGATTTTTAATCACATATAGTGAAAACTAATCGGTTATTCCAATAAAAAAGAAAGTCTTAAGAGTTTTAAAATAAATATAATAAAAAAATTATCATATTTTTACTGTTTTATTCTTTTAGTTGTTTTAAGTTCTGTTTAACATCGAATTCACCATTTTTTTCCATAAGACTTATAGGAAAAAGTAACACTTCGTTGTCATTGTGAATAAATCAATCGTCTTAGTGTAAGAAATCAATAGATATGACCAATGATTTCTCATTTCATAAACATTTGCGAGGTGAACCAAAACCTATAGAGTACTTCCCGTTGACCTAGAATCATGAAATTTGGCAAGAAGCTATATCTTGAAATACAAGTACCTATAGACACGTATGAATATCGGATTATGATGTTATGGAGCTAATCTGATGAGTTGAAGGTGAACATAGGAACTCCGTTAAAAACGATAAACCCGCATTGACTTTGAAGTCGTTTGATTTAGTTTGACGATTACTTTGTATTTAGATGATATCTAAGGTCTGATGATGAAACTGGAAGGTGACCATAGAAACTTCGCTGTAAAACGATATAACCGCATCGAGTTTGGGCTCGTATGATTCGTCTTGACGATATTTTTAGTTCCAAATGGTAATCAGGGTTGGATGATGAAGCTGAAACTCGGTTATAGGATTTCCGGTATCAACTGAGAAGCTGACTGAGAATCCTGTCCAGGGATAACTAACAAGTAGACATATATTTTGCAAATAAAAAAACTTAAAGTAAAGCTTTCATTTAAATGGACTTAAAATTAAAAAAAATAATAAACTTTTCCATTAAACTCTTAGCATCAATTTATAACGTCATTACTCAATTTATGACACTCACTTTTTTATTATTTAGGTCAGAATCAGTTTTTATTTTATTTTCTTTAAATAACATCAACTATATTGAATGTATCTTTCTGGATTTAGAAATAAAACAGAACGCAGCGCAGCCAGAGTGTATTTATATAATATAACAGCTAGTCCCGTATCTGTAACTGCGTTGGCGTTAATACGAGAGTCCCTAAAAATAAATAAATGATATTTAATTTACTTATATAGCTTCTCAGGTAAACCTTGTGACAAGCTTTTGTATCACATAAATAGTGTAATAACGTTATAAATTAATAGTAAAAGATTTAATATTAGTTCTTAATCTTTATCTCTTAGTACTTAAGTAAAAGCTCTATTTTAAGTGTTTTACTTTAAAATTGTTATTCTTTATTTATTATTATTTATAGGTATGCATGTATAGACATAGTGAGGCGTGTAATAAATCTGAAATTTAACTACCACCCTGTTTAGCTCATGCGACCTAAATAAACATCATTATTCGTGAATTTGTGGCAACGCTAACAAAGTAAGATAATTCTTAGTCCTAAAGGTAGATTACACGGAAACTATGTATGTATATATTATGTTCACTACTTTTACTGTCATGGTAAAGAAGGCAATCTATTTACATGTGCCTAAAAATTTTTTGAAAAAAAAAAAAAACAAAACAAATATTTTTTTTTATTAGCCTGTTGTGTTCAACTGCCGGGCAAAGGCTTCCCCTTTTTTGATCCGCTTTCCTCTTTCCTGGGCCAATCTCATCCATAACTTCCCTGCAAAGGTATTCAAATTTCAAATAATAAATAAAAATAAACGTAAAATTCAAATTTTACATTTATTTTTATTTTTATAATATTTAGGCGTCTGGGTCAATACCATTTTTTTATACGTAAAGTTTTTTAATCGAACCGAGGAGCAAGTGGCCTGAGTCTTCTAGGAAGTATAAAAGAAGGGCTAGGCTGCTAGCCTTCTGGTGGTGCAGATGTCCGTCGTCGGTAATCACCTATGTGAACTCGTTTGCCCCCTTGTAGCATAAATATTCTTTATCTTTACCGTATTCTAACGGATACGACTTAGGGACCATCAAGAAAAGAGCATACTCATCTCTTAAAGGCCGGCAACGCATCTGCGAGTCCTCTGGTGTTGCAGTTGTCCATGGACGACGGTAGTTAAATTTGGCAACTTTCTTTGAGGTCTGTCTATACATTTTGATACAGGGCCCGTCTGAGGGGCCACTGAACCAAAGTACACATTTACGTTGTACATACATACTAAGTAACGATCATCGTCTATAGCGGTAATATTAATTTCCGCGAAGATTCTTTATGACCCGAAAACTTTTCTAAAAAGTGATAAATGTGAATCATAGGGAATCCCGTATTCAAGGTGTAATTGCTGGCGGAACGAACCGCAAAACCTATATAAACAATAATTTGAATTTATAATATTAAATACTTATTGAGATGAGTCAGTGAAATGCGGATACAGGTAGCTGTCATTGAAAACAAATAGGGGTTAATCTGATTGCTAAACAATTTTTTTACAAATTAGTCACGTACCTCTGAGTTGTTAGTTATTTTGCTCGCTTTTAGGGCTCCGTAGTCCTAATATAAAATAAGGATCCCTTATAGTTTCACTCTGTTCGTCGGTTCGTCTATCTGTCCGCTCGCAAAGTGGGCCCCTTAGGATTTCCAACATGTAGAGACTTCAAAATGTCCATGGTAGGATATTCTAAAAACTTATCAGGAAGATTATTTTCAGCGAAATCGGACGAAAACTTTTACACTTATTTAACAAACATCTTTATCGCGAATCAGATACGGAACCCTTATTTATAAGTGTGCCTGGACATGCTCGTGGCCATTTATTTTACTTACACTTAAATAGATTAATTCTGTATTAGCCAGAAAGAATAATTTCAAATTTTCATGGTTTCTAATTTCCATAAAGGATACCTGAATATTTCTCGTAAAATACCTCATGTATGGTACCACGAGATTCTTTTACTTTAGTGAAGATCTTGTTCAGCTTGGTTCGTCTATTCAGACATTTTTAATTGACTAATTGTTACTCGCGACTTTGTTCGCGTAAAATTAGGTGAAACATTTTAGCGTGGTGATATATAGCCTATGGCCTTCCTCAATAAATGGGCTATCTAACAGTGCAAGAATGTTTCAAATCGGACCAGTAATTCCTGAAATTAGCGCGTTCAAGTAAACAAAGATGCTCTTCAGCTTTATGTATTAAGTATAGATACACACACACACACACACACATCTATATATTATATACTTTTAGTTATAGTTTCTAAATTTGTAACGTTAATGAGCTTAATTATACAAATATAGAATAATTCTCATAGGAAGGCGGCCCTCAAGATACAGGGAATCCTAGTTTGGGGGCCAACGAGGATGACGTCAGATGGCAATCGGTCATCTTAACTCGCCCCACAGCCAAATCCTCTGCAATCTAAGCGGACCCTGAGACTTAACCGGGATAACGCTAGGAAGTAGTAGTGTATCCAAAATGAAAAACATTGTTGTGTACAAAATTTTCAACGTTAATTATATATTTATATTATTAACGACAGCACCACGATTTCAGGGTACGAGTATGTATATGATCTGCAGTCGATTTTTTTAGTAGCTCTTTCTTGCATAAGATCGGCGTGAAGTAGCGGCAATGCTGTCACGTCGAGTGACAGTACTGCTGTCGCGTTTCATTCGGTTTGTAAGAGTTCCCGGGGTCGTAAACCCCTTATTAAAGTATTTGCGAGCCTCCTGATGGTACAGATGTCCAAGGGCGTCAGTAATTACTTAGTTATTTCACCTAAGTGATTACTGACTGCCTGCCCGTTTGCCCCTTGTAACATAAAAAATAATACAAATAAATTGAATCTGTCAAGAACATAAAAGCGTACCATTTCTCGTAATTTATGAATTAAACTGTATTTCAAATAGAAAAATTAATATAGCTGACAATGGTATGTGGCAAAATTAAAAAAGGACAATGTATATTGTAAAACCGCTTATTCATAGTGCACGGTTTTCGCGAGATGGATTTGTCACATCATACGTCATCCCTTTATCGGAAAATTCACGAAACATGTTCGCAATTTGTTAATACCTGTAAATCCATAAGCCTATATACAGGGCTTGGAAATATTTTATCACGAAACACAAAAGGCGTGCGGAGTTTTAAAAGAATAGATATCACATGTGAAAGGGAAAATTTATGGGCTCTTTTTACATGTTAAAACGATTTTAATTTTGAGTCTAGATAAATGTGAATAGTGTTATACTCAGTGACCTAATTATTTTTTAGCTGTTTTAGACATTTGAAACTATTTTATTAACTGTTAGTTTTATTTGAGGGTTTTCAACGCATGTTTTAGTTAAACGTCACATCATAGCGCAGCCATCGTTTAGCTAACTTTGATACTTTGTAGAGAGGCTAATATAAAAAGCGCAATACGAGATCAAAGACCATGAATATTTGTTTTTTATTGGGTAAACTTTCCTTGGCTTTTTACATGACTCAGCACAGATGTAATTAATTTTGCATACTTGAGTGCTCCAGTAAACGCTTTCCGAGATGAATATTTATAACATTGACAAACACAAAAAATAGAATGCGTATGTAGTATTGGGATTTCAACTTTCCAGTAACTATGCTGACTGATCAAGCAGCCTCACCAGGCTGCCCCGGGAGGTATATTCCTCGGTCTGTCGGAACGTGCCTCGCCCGAGGGATATTTACATGCTCCAAACACCCGCCTTATTGCCTAGTCTTTTTCTATTTCATTTGGGGTCGGCTGTCCTCGTCTATTTTCGCCGTTCTTATATCTTCTATATTGGTACAACGAAAAAGGGGTAGACCAAATACGCATTGGACAAACGACGTTGTAAAAATAGCAGGTATCCTCTGGATGCTAGTAGCAGAAGACCGAAAACTCTGGCAATCTCTGGAGGAGGCCTTTACTTCCACTGAGAGGGCTTCATCTAAATTAAACTTTAAATCAATTTTAAACTGTAAAATCAAATATGAGCATGAAATAAAAGGCTTTTATTTTATTTTAATTTAGATAGATGACATTACATATTCTCATATAAATATAATTGTAGTTGTACTTCACTCTCGCAGTGACCCGAAAAGGTTCTTGGCATCAAACATTGAAATATTAATATATATGTATATTTTGTTACACGTACGTCTTAAATGAAATTTTAGGCCAAAATTTTGAATCTAGGGGTCATCCCTATGGATGTATATAATGATAATACTACACCAGTAATGTATGATCACAGACAGATTTATCTTGAGGTCATGATTATGGGTAAAAAAATACCATTTCCCTTCTAATCCCACATATATTTCGCAATTTACCGGTCTAAATCTAATGTTACATTCTCACGGGTTAAGAAATTTACGGCGCCAAATAATATAAGTTATGTTGGACTTCCGGTTGCACATAGGTAGATTTCGAGAGGAAATGCTTTAATGATAATGAGCCTAGTTCATTTAGAAGTACTAGTTTCACAGTACTAGATTCGCAAGGGAACGGATACGTATCCGTTCCCTTGCGAATCCTTTATTTTAGGATGACTTCATAGGCAAAGGTTCATGACCTTACAAATGCAAAGTTCAAAAAGTGTCCCGGGCACAGATTGCGAGTTCTGCCGTTAATTTTACGGTATAATAACGTATTACATTTTACAATTAGTAAATTTTCTAATTATATATACCTAGAATTTGTTTTATAAAATAATAAATGTAAATGTGTAGGTTAGTAAAGTTGAGAGAAAAAAGATATATTGTCTCTTGTAGCTAACAAGAGAAAAGATTCTGAGCAGTGGTAAATTCTTCCTTCAGCCTTATGGAGTCCACTGCTGGAAGTAGGCCGCCTCCATGGAATTCCAAAAAGATCTTTCTTGGGCCGCTGATGTCCAGCAGCTCCCTGCGAACATAACCAGATCGTCCGTCCACCGTGTCTCCTACACGGTAAATCCATCCGTCAATCCATATAAATATATTTTTTATTTTTATTTATATATGTAAGGTCTTCGCTTTATGAGAAAGACTGATCTACATCGAATAACAATAACCGTATATGAATCACAGTCACTCAACGAGCGAGATAAAATTCGCAATCGGAGGAGATTCGCAAATAAACTAGGTTCATCCACATTGTCCTCAAATTTAGCAAATCGAGGTGGCAATGGGCAGGTAGTATAGCTTGAAAAACTGGTCACCGATGGGGAGTGAAAGTTATGGAATTGGGTCCTCGTACTGGTAGACGACAACCTGGAAGGCCTCCAATACAAGGTTATGGTAGCAGGAAACCACTGGATGTCACTCGTGGAGACTTCATCTCTGTGGAAGTCTATGGAGGAGGCCTAGGCCTAGGAGACGTCATCGAGCTGAAGGAAAGACTATATGAGTCAAACGAAGTCGCAGGTCTGTGCTGGTTTGCAAAGTAAATAAACACATGTTGCAAACAATGTCGCGAGTCTGTACAAGCACGCAAGTAAATAAAATAATTGCCATCTACTCTAATTGCTTGATGACATACGAGTTTGGGCACGCTCTTAAGTTTTCACTTTTCCTCGAAGATGAAGCGTCTCGTTAAAATGCATTTATTCGAGTGTAATAACCGAAGACACGTATTATTGCATTATTTATGAGAACACGAGCATGAATCTCACTAGAAATCAGCGCAGACAATCGACAAGACTGACAAATTTTATTATTTACGAATTTTTTTTAATATAACTGCATCATTAATTTTTTCTACAAGAGGCAAACAGACAAGTGGTTCACCTAAGTGACTCTCACAAACCTAACGAAACGCGACCTTATGTGTGTATGTGAGAAAGAGGTACCACCATATAAAAAGAGGTGGCGCTATCTAATATCTCTAGAACGAATTAAGTTACTTTTAAAGGCCAAAGAATCATGTTAAAGGACCGGCCAAGAGTTAGTAATTAATTAGTTACTATTATATACTAGTTACTAATATATATAAGTTACTATTATATATTTCTTACTAATATATATACATATTGCCCGATGCTGCACTTTTTGTCGGGATTTGTCAATGATTTGGCCAAATTTTACGATGTTTTATTGCATATTTAAGGTGTTAGTGACGTAATAAGGACGTGTCTCAAAATAAGTCGCGCTCATAACGTTAGCTGAGATAAACCATCGCTTCGGGCGACACTTCTGTCTTGTACAATGTCTGCACAAACCACGGTGCTCTGATATAACGTTATGTAAGATTGCTGTTAAAAAAACGACGACCATCTGCTAAATGTACTTAAATTAAGTATTTTTTTCCGTTATGAATAAGTCATCTTTGCTTCAAGTAATAAAAGAAGTCTGCTAATGCAAAATGGAGCAGCGCTCTCAATAGACAATAGGACATTTTAATTTCAAAATAACTCACCAACTATATTAAATATTAAAGAATATAAAATACCTAAAGCAACATAAATTAAAAAAGTAGCTTCTTTTATTTGGTCACCAGACATAGCTTCAAATGTTTGAACACTTGTTTGATCGCTATATGTGGCACGGGACCCTGACTTTCTGCAAGACTTTCGGCTTTATAAAAAAGGGCACACCAAATTTATAAAAGCCCAAATAGCTTTTAATTAGAGATAGCGCCATGCTTGTAGCCGAATTAGGCCGACGCGTCGGGGTACCACTACCTCTTGCTTACATAAGATCGGTGTGAAGTGGTGCAATGCTGTCACGTCAAGTGATGGTATTGTTGTCGCGTTTCGTTTGGTTTGTAAGGCTTCCCGGCGGCCTAAACTCGTCATCAAAGGCTGGCAACACATCTGCTTGCCTTCTGGTCGTGCATATGACCATGAGCGTCAGTAGGTACTTAGCTGCCTGCTGTCTGCTCGTTTGCCCCCTTGTAACATAAAAAAAGCTTAACGATGGAAAGATATCCTTAAGGATCCAGACTAATCCCGGACCCTAATCCCGCAACCTCTTCTACCATAATTGTTATGCTGTTTTGAAGGCAGAAAGGGAACATTTGGGATACATATATGATTAAAAAAGCAGTTTGCTTTTAACAGAAGACACCCTGCACCCATGGAGGACTTGTTGCAACGAGATGGGTATTAGTTGAACGGATTCTGTGATATAGAACTGTTATTTCAAACTTGTATGAAACCATAACAGTTACGATCAGGCGCGGATCGTGACTTCAAAAAATCTGGTGGGTACAGCCTCTCAATTTTTAACCGAATTTCACCCAAATACGAGTCGGCGTATGAACTTGCTCATGATCGATATAGTCCATTCCCACAGAACATGTCTATAAAATAATTGACTTTCATACGTTGAATTTTTGTAAGGTATCTGATATAATTAATATTCTACGTCAATTCTCAGTAGACCGTGAGAGTGTGACGTCACAAGTTTTTTAGGGTAGTGGGCATGCCCATCGTTCCTACCACAGTGGAACCGCGCCTATAACGATCCAGTCGCAAAAATTATTCTCTTAGAAAGAATGTCGAAAACAAGTTATAGAAACTGTTTTTAATACACGCCATCTATGAAAATGACTTAAAACTGCGTACAAGTAATGCAAATTATAAACTTTCGCTAGATCGATCAAATGAAATAGGTAGGTAGTTCATATGATTTATCCTAGATGGCGCTAGTTACTTAAGAAGTTAATTCATTAACTTGTCGTATCCGAATTCTAATATTTTGTCAAAGATGGCAATGATACTGTAAAATTATATTTATACATAATTTTACAGTATCTTTTAGTTAATTTAATACGCAAATCAGTTATATTAATTTTCCATTACATATATACGATGTATATTTGGCTATATTATTATATATTTTATCTTACCGTCTTCTAAATATAAATAAATTACGCGTCTCATTGTTTGTCCGCGATAGACTAAGAAACTACTAAGCCGATTTTAATCAAATTGGCACACCGTATGCAGTTTATTCCAATTTGAAAGATAGGATAGATTACATTTCAATTTATAGTCGCAAACAAAAATGAGTCGCTGAAATGTACGCACGTGCATAACTTCCCAACGACACCACCAAATTGGATAATTTCTTTTTTGTTGTGTTCGTTATTGTTAGGTAATGTTTGTATAATAAAAAAGAAATGGCAAAGCGAAAAGGAAATGGAACGGGGAATAATGTTATAGGATAATAGAATGTAGAAAATATTAAGTAACCCAACGTTCGGCCAGGACAACGTCTGCCGGGTCCGCTAGTAGTATAATAAAAACCGGTACTACAGAATTAATATAAAATAGAACAATAGCTTTTTCATCACTTAAATTGATTGTTTAACAAAAGAAAATTTTATTTATAATATTGTTTAGTCATTTCTTAACAGAACGTAACTTATAAATCTTCAGGTTTTAATAAATCTGGTACAAGAATGAGAGTCAAAATAGGTTTTTGTATCACATTCTATTTACTTCTTCAAATAGCTTATCTAAAGAAGTAAAAAGAATGTGATACGCATCTGCAGTATAAGCTATACTGCAGATATTTGAATACTATATTGAGTCCCGCCATTAAAGACGTAGCTACGAGATATTGCTTTTTGCCAAATTTCATGACTCTAAGTCAACGGAAAGTACCCTATAGGTTCTGGTTCTACTTGCAAAAGTATGGCAAATGTGATATGAATAGACATATCTTTTGACTGCGTACACTTAGAGATTTGATTTTTTTACAGCTTTTAGGGACCTTAGTTTTAAATATTGGATATTAATATTAACTTCATATCTCTACGCATTCGTAAGGAAAAAGGTCTTGACAAAAGTAAGACGGATAACAATGTGATCCTATATGAGTACCTTTTTTCTTTAGACTAACGGAACCTTTAAAATGATAGTATGAATACTTTTTCTAGTTATGCTTAATATTCTTGTTGCCTATCTAGTTAAGCTGTTCCAAAAAGTTATATTAGGACTTGTAGAGGCCGCTTAATAACGAGATAGCGATGGTGTCGAGTGGAAAGATACATCAAAGCAAACTAGATGGCGCTATATGGCCAAGTCGACGAACGTGGTACAAACGCTGTCGCGTACCTTACAAGTTACTCCACATTTATGCAGGCTATACAGAGCAAGTATTGCCTTTGGGTATGTACCAAAGGCATGGAGAAGGGTGAAGGTTATCTACTTACCAAAAATAGGCAAATCAAGCTACGAGGAAGCAAGGTCATATAGGCCAATAAGCCTACAGTCTTTCCTACTTAAAACTTTAGAGAAGCTGATTGACCACTTCATAAGGCAAGGGCCCCTGAGAAGGTACCCGCTACACCCGCTCCAATGTGCGTATCAGCCCGGAAAATCCACAGACACTGCCTTGCATCTTGTTGTCACCCGGGCTGAACTAGCACTGAGCAATCAGGAACTATGTTTGGGAGCTTTCCTAGACATTGTCACACGTCACTCCTCTGATAAGAACTTTTGCTATGGGCTGCCATTCTAAACTTGGTAATATAGTCCAGTCAAATTTGCCTAAAAAGTAAGGGTAAGTTTGCATTAATTCGCATAGAGCTGAACATGGGTAGTATTGTTATTATTGTTAGAAAAAAAAACCATTGACCCGAGACCTGAAAAAAATGTTTTTGTGATCAAAGTAATTCAATGATTTTTTTAATTTTTAGGTTTCCTTTATGGGGGCTTCTAATTACTTTTCTAAAAGCAAAGGAGCCTATGTTACTCCTTACATAGCTACTGCTAGTGAAAGTTTCATCGATACTTCCCGTTTCGGAGATAACTCGCATCAAAATAACACACAGAAATACGGAGGTACAGACAGACACAATTTTTTTAACTTGTATATTTGTTATAAGTAGCGTATGAATAGTTATATGCAACAAGAAAAGAAAATCGTAATTACGAACAGACACTTCAATTTTATTTTTATGTAAAGGTTACAACTTTTTGGATTTTATGAATCTCAGAAGTAATGGCTCTTAGGGGGAAAAGTACTGATACATTTTTTATAGATAATTTTGTGATCACAATTCTTGCCTAAACAATTTATTAATAAAACTTACCGTTTAGCTAAAAATCGCGAAAAACAGATTTTTGTGACCTCTGACCTCAGCCTAACTTTTTTCCAGGTCTTATATCGATGATGTCTTTTTACATCATTTATAATAATTTTCTCAGCAATTCCACCGATTTTGATCTGTATGCGAATTTATGCAAACTCCAATGTTGAAATTGACTAGGCCAATACGAGACAAAGGTTTAAATTAAGTCATTTTTTTGTTTTAGAATCATTCGCTTGGCATATTATTCGTTCTATTCTTTTGCAATATACATGTATTTGTTAGCTTCATTAAGTCATTGATGCCCAGAACTTAACGACTAGCGAAGTAAGAATAAGCTATTTATCACGAATTAATTATTTTTGCTTTCGATATGCCGAAGCTATGTCTAGCTTCGGCATATCGAAAGCTTCATTTGAATGATCATGTAGTGTGGCCGGAGCTTTTGTAACTTCACAAAGTTTTATAGTACTTTGTAGACTTCAAGAGCGATGTCTGGCTCCGGTATTAGTTTAGTTCACCAAAATATTTAGGATCACATTTCTAAACTGATAAATTTAACGCCTGTAAACATTCTATTCATACATAGCAAACGTAAACCTTTAACAGGTGATAAGTCATAATAAGCGGATATAGAAAATAAACACATTGTTTCATACAATAAATACATGAAACTAAATGTCTTGGCTCCAATCCAAGTCCTTCAAAACTTATGTTACGTGTTAAACAACGGAATGTTATGATATAGTGATGTATATTTATTTAAGAAAATGATCTTTTGTCTATGGTCAGCAATGTATCTTTCCTTTTGTCTCAGTAATAAACTTACCTATAATACGGGTTAAGTTAAGCATTAAGTTGTCTCCCTTAGGAGCATACGTCAATGTGTCATATAGTCAAAAAAAAGTTCGCTTGAAATAGACCTATTTGTATCGACAATATTTTGATTTCGTTTGCTGTTTGGTCTAGTTCTTTTAATCATTATGTAGTCTTGGGGATCCTAAATAAAACATTTTATATATTTTGAAAAACAGCACCATGTTGACTTATTTTCAATTCAATTCCCGCCTATTCTCTTACAATTTTTCATTTCACATTATTTTCGCCTGTACACAATAAGGCAACGAGCGTGCAGCAAACAGCCTATGACCTAGTAAACCTATTATTTTAAAATATTATACTGTATGCTGACGTTCGCCGAACTAATTCGTATTTCGAAGATCAAAAAATATATAAGTTCATATAAAATATGTCATATTTTATAATGTAAAATGATATTAAAATAATTTATCTGTAACCTTAGTGGATTACAATATCAACAAAAACTTACCAAGTCGATTAAGCCACAATAGTATTGTTATATAATTATATACTATCAACGGCCTTCCAAGTGCGTAATGGGATAGTCTTTTGCAATTGTATGTGATTATTTCTTGAGCATAATATATTGCTAGCTACGCTATACAGACTATTGTTGTATTTGTCCTAAGTCATATTTTTAAAAAAGGAAACGAATATTGAGTGCAATCTAAGTTCCCTTAATTTTTACGTAATATACACCCATAGTGTGACTCAGAACTAACTTTCCTACACTATATTAATTACGTTTCCCAGTACGTTTTGTTTCCCTTTTTTATATGAACAATTGAGTCATAACATATTTTTTATAACACTCATTATTTTAAGATTAAACACTCTTTTTATCGTTTTTGTCAATATTTGCATATGAATAATCTTATTTCCTCTGTCTTATGTTTGCCGAGTAAGACTTAATCTTGGATTTCGTGTATACATATATCAATTATAAACCGGCTATGTACAAGAGACATTCCAAGTGTGATTGTTCCGTACCACCTCGCAGTATGTACTTTATATATCAGAGTTACATTCTTAGACAAAATATATTTATGTGACCGTATCAAGACTATTTATGTTGACGACTTTTTCTGTAGTATTTAAATTGATCTAAGCTATACCTCAATAGTAATGTAGATTTACTTGCTTTGATTACTTTTATATTGAATAAGGTATTCTTTTGAAACCTTATAAACGCGAAAGTTTGTACACGTATGATGGATGTATGGATGTATAGATGTCTGGATGTATGTTTGACGTTCTTTCGCGTAAAAACTGTCGAATGGATTTCAATAAAACTTTACCATCAATAATATAGTTTATACATCACAATAACTCATAAGGACCTAACCTAACCTAACCTAACCTAACCTAACCTAACCTAACCTAACCTAACCTAACCTAACCTAACCTAACCAGAATTTTAATCAGTTGTAACTAAATTATTAATTTTTCTCTCATAAAGTTCTAGGCAAAGTAGTATTGGTGATTAGGGCAAGCCGGAAATTTGACATGTGTTCGACTAGTTCTAAATTTAAAAAATATGATAATTAAATGATGAGGATTTATTTAAATAATTTATGTCTATTGCAGACATATAGTCCTAAAACTAGGAATGTATCTCTTTAATATTTAATTAAAAATACGTATAAATTGTTACATAAATAGGAAATTGACAGGCTATTCAGTTATACAGCCTAATCAGTTATACAGCCTAATTCAACGAAGACTAAAGATTTTGAAACAAAATAAGGTCATTTGGATACGAAGAGAATTCTTAATTAAAAGTAAGTATGTACATACATAAATAACAACATAAATAGGAAATGGATAGGTCAATCAGTTATGAAACCTATACATTCAATGAAGAGTAAAAATTTTTTAATAAAATTAGGTTACTTCAATACTTTAAAGACGAATTGACGTCTTCATTTGTACAATTTTTTTATCACTTGCCTTTTCCATAGTAGAATGACGAAATTAGAAATTCTTGAGAAAGAAAAGAAAGAAACAGAGGTTTCTTGATACTGATTTTTATAATAATATGTAAGTTTGAGTTCCTTAGCCTAGAATTGACCTCGAAGCTTCCAAGTAAAAGATACTCAAACTATTTAATCAAATTCCTTATCTCGAACTTAAAAAGGCCGTAAAGCCGTCACTGTTTACCTTTGCGCTCCGTAATAGGAGTTTCGTAAATTATTGCTTTAAAAAATTCTTAAAAATTATGTGAATTGAAGTGTTCGTTTAAGGTTAACACTTTTATCACCCGTTACAGTCGTGAAAATATAAGTGTCGTGACATTGATTACTGTACATATCGCTCGCTCAATCATACACTGACCTAACTCAAAAGAGCAGATTTTTGGGAAATCGTAAAAAATGGTTTGTCATTTATGACTTATTCTGCTTATAATTCAATAAAAAGTCATTAAAGTTACAGATTATGTATTTTAATAATAGTTAATGAAATGATTCATGATATTGAAGTGTTTTGTTAGTGACATTTTATTATTTTCGTTGTCTACATGAAAAAAAATATGAAAAAAAATAGACCATATCGACGGTTCGTTCAGAGTACCTATTCTTCAAAATTAATTTAAGCTTAATATTTGAACGAATTTTAAAGTTATAATAATTTTTGTGTTCCTGAACTTAATAAATCGTAAGTAAATTTAATCGTTAACATATTTTGCGAATTACGATTTTTCCTTCTCGATCACCATAAAGCGAGAGCTGTCAAAATACATTACGCTAAAATACGAATATGATAATAATAGGTAATAATAATTTAGTGACATATTGCTAAACGTCTGCGTCATTGATAAAAAACCCATCATATTGACGCAAATAAAAGTGATTTGGGAGCCACTAAAATGCCAATTTTATGTTAGATAAAGGGACTGGTACCCAGACACAACGGCCCAATACGGTTGCAGACCAAAAAGAATGCAAGCGTGGAATATTTAACATTATATTCAATATATATATATATATATATATATATTGAAATATCTCCAAGGACGTAATGTATTTGATAAGGGTCCAAATGCGTTCAAAATACTGCTCTGTAGGGTATACAAACCTAACTATATCATACAAATATCCATTCAGACATAATGTGTTCATAATATGAATAGATTAGGTAGAGTTTAGACACTTCCGTATGCTCATATCTCCTTAACTAAGATGGTACGTCGCGTACGAATAGCCCCATTCAGACGTATGTAGTCTGCGACGGGATAACGAGCCTCTCTCGGTGTTTGCTCTGTGTTTTTTTTTATTCTTCATCTGTGCATTCAAAAAATTCCACTTGAATGACAAATGCGACTTGATTGTGCCATATTGTACAGTTTTTGGCTATGTACTTAGGTATATATGCACTCGTGCCGAGGATAATTGTGTATATACAAGCTCTTAAGTAAGATTTACGCTGTGGAGAAGCGATTGTTTTAATCGCAACATTTTCAGTCCGGGATATACAAACGTTTTATTTAAATAATAAAAAATAACGTTTATTTTTATACTCAATGGTTCAAATCTAATCTCATTCGAGTTTTACTGTGAATCAAAGTCCTCGCTTTTAAGTTACAACATTTCAACGACGGCACATAAACATAATATTAAAAAAAACTCATCTAAAAAAATAAAATAAACTAACTAAAAATATTGCACAATAACATCAGCAAGAACTAAACGAAAAGTATTAAAAAAATAAGTTAAATATAATTTTTTATTGAATTCGCTTATTTTTAAGCACTTATGAACGTCATTGTTGCTGACATACTGGCCCGTTTGCGCGGTGGGCAATGATCTTGCCTTCCGCTCCGGAGGTCGTGGGTTCGATTCCCGAGGCGGGATCGAGTCTGGGATTACTATTTATATGTATACATTTACATATTTAAAAAAAAATGTGTATAACAGATGGCTGTTACCTATAACACAGGCATTAAGTTGTCTACGTTAGGAACAGACAACCATGTGTCATATAGGCCAAAAAAGTAAAAAATAAAAAAAATATTAGTTTAATGACATTCCTTAGTTCGCGCTACTTTCTCAGAAGAGCTTAAAATAAACACAGCTGGATAATACAATTTGTCCAATAGATCATACACGGTTAAAGGTATTTTTGGTATTTGTAAATATCAAATAATCCATTATAGGACAATAAAACTTTTGACCCATCTTAACTTTAATAAAAATATTAAGATATTTTCATACTCTAGCGGGCGATGCTAATACATGTATGAATTATAATGCGAACATTTCCTTGGAAGCTGAGACAGCGTCGATACCCCTCAAAGTGTCAAGTGCATTTTTTTTTTATAATTAGTATGAATTCCGCTCACAAAAGTCTAAGTTCTAAAAAAAAAAGAATAAAATATTTCAATAAAAATGTTGACATTTATTAGTCCCGCATAAATAAAATCAACAGGCTTACCAACACAATTTCGCCACGTCTACCATGTTTACCACAACAACCCTTTGCCAAGGATTTGTTTGTGTTTTTAAAACATTTCCCGTGATAAACTAGACTTATTTCAGTTTTTGCACCGGGCGGCGAGCCCTACGAGTTCCGTTTGAAATGTACCGGCTCACACAAACCGACAGACACAGAACTGAAGTCGCGAAGATTATCTACAAAAGACAGGAACAATAAAGAAAATTGCCTGTATATAAATTAAAACGTTCAATATTAGTTAATGTTAACAGCGTTTAGGTTATTAAATAAGGCAATTAACTTTAAAGGCTTTTCAGTATCTCCAGTCAGTTACTCGTTCACTGTTTCTAGTGCAAATGCCAGTATAAAATTATTCACATCGTTTTTGATAATGACAATACCTATCGAGAACGAGTCGAACGCATGGCGAAGGTTCCGTCGAATTTGTGGTTGTTGTATTTAATCGAAATATTGTTTATTTTCTGGACGCTAGCGGCTGGTTTTCTATACAATCACAAGGAAGAGATGCACAAAAAAAATACTATAAGGTTATAATATATTTCTTCTTAGTCGTGTCAGTCTTGACAGACTGGTCGTGGTCATCATTTAGATGTCAGACGTTTGACCATGCACCTTCACTGCTCCCTATTATTTGCAGTTCTTGCGCACTCACGCAAAGGAACTGCCTTCACTTGATCGGTCCATCGCGTGGGCGATCTATCCCGAGACTTAGAGTCTTCCACTCTCCCCTGGATTACCAAGCGCTCAATGGACACGTTGTCGTTGCGTCTATTCAGGTGACCGAAGTACGTTAATATGCGAGATTGAACAAGAGACGACAGACACTGCTTGATGCCGAGTTCGTCAATGATAGATGCATTGGTTCGAAATTCAGTCAGGGTATTCTTCAGCATCTTTCTCCAGCACCACATCTCAATCGCGTTTATTCTTGAGATCTCGCTTTCTCGGAGGGTCCAAGTTTCCGAGGCGTTGAGGAAAATGGAGACCACGAGTGTTCTGATAAACTTGATCTAAGTAGCCTTAGTTATCTAACAAGCCTTCCAAAATTTTTTTGCAATTTTTTCAATTTTTTAGTATGACACATAGTATGGATTTAAAAGGGTGTATATGAAGCAAACTTTAATAAAGGCATTTTGTAAATTGGTGTTTAGTATGTGCACAGAACCCTAAAATTAAAACAATTATTTTATCACCTTCTTTTACATACTTATCTGTTAAACTATTATTATAGCGCCTTTCCTATCATTGTTACCTGTTATATAATTGAAAAATTATGTCTTTACGTGAATACACCTGTAACTCAAAGAAACAATCATTTTACTTGCCTCTGCAATGCGAGAATGTCAATTCTGATTTCTGACGTTTACTGACAAATACAAAGAAAATATGTCAAGTTTATAAATTTACCCAGCTGTTTTAAAATTGTCCGTATTTCGAAATAAATCTAGAAAATACATGATAGTAATTAGTTCAATAATTTAGAAGCCCATTAGCGTGATATCGTAAGGCTGACATCTCTATATATTAGTAAATTCGTTAGTGTTAGTAGCATAGTACTAAATAAAATGAATGAAATAGACGACAAATTCTATTATGTTTATAGTTCATCATTGGATCACAAAGTGGAGATAAAAATGTAACGTATTATTTTTAATAGTCGTTTTACGTTTGTGCAGAATTCGATGAATAATTTATAGTACCGATTGTTATTTTTTTTTTTTGTATCGTAGTGGTACCTTAGAAGGCAAGAGGGCCAAACCAGAATATGATAAACTTTTGTCAGACCCTATGCTCAAGTTCTCGGGACTTTACCAGGAAGGCTGCTCAGATCTCTATGTCACCTGTCAGGTCTTATGCGATGGGTTACCTCTGGCCTTACCTGTTACCACATCATATAAGTCTTTTACTAATCGATGGAAGTAAGTAGCATTATCCTGTCATTTGTTTAAATATTTAGACATATGAATTGTTAATTAATAAATTTTATCTCTTAGTGACCAATATTATCTTGGGTGTTATAAACCAGGTCATTCCATATTAAGGTTCCTTAGTCCTACAGGGAACCTTTATATTTTCGCTCTGTCCGTCTGCACATCTTTCCGCACGCAAGGTGGTTTCCCTCAAAGGACTTCCAAACTATTAGATGTAGAGACTTGAAATTATCCATGTTGATAGGACATGCTAAGAACTCATTAGGAAAATTATAATGTGCAAAATTAGACACCAACCATTGAAGTTATTTAAAAAATACCTTTATCAGATATGGAACCCCTCTATATAAGCAAGTCTTGCCACACTCTTTTTTTTACCATAATTAAATATTTATAATATTCTTACAGCTGGAATGAATGGGTAACCCTACCTGTATACTACAGTGATTTACCGCGTAATGCAATCCTTGCAATGACTATATATGACTGTGCAGGACCTGGCAAGTTAATGGTTGTTGGTGGCACTACTATATCACTTTTTGGCAAACATGGAATGTTACGGCAGGTAAAAATAAGTTTTAAAGACATTACAAAATCCCAGAGGATGTTTTGTCGCCATCCAGGCCTGACATATTCGTTTAATCAGAGACACTAAAGTAAGTAGTACTTGTAGAGCTTACAGTTTAATAGGAGACCAACATTCCTAAAGACCATCTAATAAAAACAAATAAGTACTTTAACTTAACCAATGAGGTCACCAAAAACGGTTCCTTCCTCTGCAAGGCGATAGTCCTAGCACCTAAAAGCTGAATACATATAAAAAATGACTGTTATATTACAATTTAGTTATTTGTAACGCTCTACTATACTATATACCTGTAATATAAAAATATATATAGATGTAAATAGCTGTAGTGATCGTATCAGGCACGGGTTAGCGTGGGCAGCTCATCAGCGCTGATCGATCACCAGTGACAAGAGGATCCCGCCATTGTTGTAGGGTTACGGGGGATCGTAAAAATGGATCCACGAAAATATAGACGGAATATTGATTTCTTTTTTAATATTGAATGTTTAAATTTAAATTTGGACTTTGAAAGTGAATTCTACAAAGTATTGGGTCGATAAGTTTTGAATTAAAAACGATTCTATCATTTAAGTTGAGCTAACATATAGTGGTCAAATTTCAGCAAGATCGGGACCACATATTTAAGCGCCTTCGTGATTTGTAGCATACATATTTCATATTAAGAATACATAATGTTTATTTTTTATATGTATATGATATTTTATAAATAAATATATACAGGACTATATGACACAGGAACGTCTGTTCCTAAGATAGACAACTTATTCCCTATGTTATAGGTAACACACGCCTATCATACACATTTTTTTTTGTAGAAATATATAAATACATACATATAAATAATACACCCAGACCCGAGGCGGTAATCGAACCCACGACACTACTTTTTTTTAAGCACTGCGCTAACGGGCCAGTCCATAAAAAAAGTAAAGTCCGCAAACAAAACGCGTGAACGAAAACAAAAGTATATAAACACGAGAGTTATCAAATTGCTGTAAGAACTCAATAAAAATGCAGTTTAATATTCATAGTACAATAAAAGAATAAGAACCGCCACATTATAATGCTTAACGTAACCATAAAAAATAAGATTAATGTACGGATAAGACCTGCAAACATTTATTTAATCATTGTATGAAAGTAGCTCTTGAATGATGCTGAACGTTGAATCATCAGCAGTCATGAATAAAGCAGTAACCGATTGTGGTTAAATCATTCAAGTTAAGAGTTGATTCAAATGATGCATGCCTTCGCATATCTTTGCATATTGTTGACGGAAATTGAGACATTTTACTTATAAGTGTTTTATTAAATACTAGGAGTTTTTTATATGATAAGTGGGCTGCTAACCTCATTATAAGTGACTTTTGACGTCTTTGAAAGAAAGAAAGAAAATCAATTAATCCTTATAAATACTACAAACAGCTAACTAGACAAACCAAATGATATATAAAACGGCCAAGAGCGTGTCAAGACACGCTTATGTAGAAGGGTTCCGTATCTGATAAGCTATAAACGTATTTGTTAAATAACTTCAAAGAGGAGGTCGTGTCCTAATCAATGGTCGGTATTTGAGTCGGTCGCTAAGTTAAGGTGATCTGGCTGCGACCGGGTGATAGATGGGTGACCCATTCTAACACTGGTTTATATTTCATATCCGACCTCCTCCGTGTTTACCTCAGATCCTCCCAAGGAACGCGCGGATTGGCTTCCAGGTAATTGTACAAAACGTACACGCAAATAGTCAAGTCACCAAAGTTGAATGGATATACCCTGTGATATAAATTACATATTATACATGTATTGATAGGTTATATCAATACTATGGAATTAACTCTAGGATTTCTTTTAAAGTTTTACGTTTAAGCCCTAATTCACACGAGAGTTTAAAAAGCGTTGCGTTAATCTCGCCGTTGGCACTTTTTTAGCGTCGTCGATTTGAAATTATAGCGTATATATACATATATAGATTTTAAAATAGAACATTGCTCTATTAAAAAAGCGTCGCGTTATAAAAACGCTGCCGTGTGAACAAAAACTGGGGAATTCGTATGTTCTATTTGAAAGTTTTTTTAACGCGCGATAAAAAAATCTCGTGAGAATGAGGATTCAGAATAAATGAAAGAATGAGATTCTCGTTTGCCATTTTAAGTTAATGCCGGTATATATTCGGAGTAATTTTACCTTTCTTAACTTGACTCTCGCGCTTTAGAGGCTTTATATTGCAAAAATAATTGCGAAACAACGCTTTTATATATTCTTATTATACTAGCTGTTTTGTGCGACTCCGTCTAGTTAAAGTTTAGAAGCTGTCAAAAGGGAAAATGTCCCCCTATTTTGAAGCATTTTTCATTGGCACTCCGGTCGTATTGGTCTTAGTGTGATGATATATATAGCCTTTCTCGATAAATGGGCTATCTAACACTAAAATAATTTTTGAAATCGGACTAGTAGTTCCTGAGATTAGCGTGTACAAGCAAACAAACTCGTCAGCTTTATATATTAGTATAGATATATCTCCTTAAGTACCATAATATATCCTGAAAATCAATCTACCCGCTTAGAAGGCCAGTGGGCACTGAATGACTTCATACATATGTAAAAATATTTTCGTATATACCTATTCCATCCTTGAGGGCCAAATTTGCGGCGTTCTGCCACCACTGCGTGGAAGTAGCATAAGGCGAATAAAACGGACTTGAACTCGGCTTCCTTGCTGCACATCTCTAAGGTTTCTTGGTTGAAATTATCTAAAGCCTATCGATGAGAAATATCAATTTTTATTTTAGAGAAAACTTGTTTCCAGCAGTCATAGATCTTGTATTGTTCTAATAGCTCCAATGGACAAGCAAAACAATCCCAAGATTTTGTATTCTGACGGTTTTGTTTTTTTAAATAGAAAATTGCCATTAGTGAAAAGTTGTTAAGCAAAAAAACATTTAACATTAAATTCTGAATTAAAAAAAAACCCCATTACTGCACTCGCGAGATGTTTGTTGAATTCAGTAAATTAATCCCCTACATAAAGTTCAGTTTCCCTTACAAGGTCAATAGTTCACATTATCTTACTACTTCTATTGAACGGTTCATAACAACTTATTCTAAGAAAACCGATTACTCAGGGAGAGGCGGGGGCCGGTGGCGAGGAGACCTCTGGGGGCCGGAGTGCTGCCTCTGGCGGAGTTCCTGCGGCAGCCCGAACCAACAACCATCGAGAAGGAGTACACTTTCAAGGTATATATAGTTTGTTGGAACTACTTCTTAACGAGTGGCTAACGAGTTTCTTACTGATTCGTCTCGAAGCTCAACTTTTCCGAATCAGTGGTTAACATATTAAACGACTCAAAAGAGCTTATAAATGTGTACTTCTATGAAATATCCTTTGATTTGGTGTGATTTGAAATACTAACCGACTTCAAAAAAAGGTGGAGGTTAGAAGTCGTGCCAATTGTGTAGCGAGGAACTTAGGTATCTTGAAGTTAGGTGACTTTAACGTTGACTCGAACTTAGATGAACGTATGTGTCTAGCACATCGTATGCATGTACCAATTATTTTCTGTTTTCTTTTTGTTTCAAAATAAGATTTTCAAACTTTACATGTTGTATGCTTTTAAAGTATATTATGGTAGATATAAATAATATTTTTGCAAATAAAAAAGTAAAACATCCAAGCACACACAAACCACAGTTATAATTAAATTTTAACCACCAGTCTATTTCTCTTTAATTTTAGGTTTATCAGTGTGAGGAGAAAGACTTTCATCAGTTACACGACATGTTGATACGCAAACAGACAAACAAATGCAACATTTTACCGGGACAACCGAATTACGGTAATTTTTTTAATTTCTGCCTTTAGCGACAATAAAATTAAGTATGTGAAATAGACGAAAATGTCAAAAACCTTATTTCAAAGTTATACATCTTAAGTGCAGCTAAAAAATTAAAAAGACGTATAAATTTTGCATGTTACATGTAAAATATATTATAAGTTGCTAGCTTAATAGCTGTTACTAGTGAATGTTAAAAGAATGTCGAAAAAAATTACCTAACTCCCTCCTTTGAGATCTATAAACATCAATCGTTGTTCGTTAGTCTCGATAAAACCCGAAAACCGCTTAACCGTTTTAAATTCTGTCTTTTTTTTTTCATTCCATTCCCATTAGTTTAGGGAAAGTCGAAAAAGTATTAAAAAATACAAAAAAAAAATCAACATTTTGTCGCTACTACAGAATAGTTGAATAGATGACGTTCATACTAGACCTTTTGATTGAGGTAAATATTTAAAAAAAATATTATTTCATAAAACATACAATCAGTGACACGTTATATGGAAAAGATATAAGGAGCTTGGTTAAATGTCTAACTGTAGACGAGTCAAATTTCAACGTCAAAGGCAAGACAACGTCTTCCAGGTAGTTTGGTTACAAAAAAGAGCTTGTAAAAGTCTACTTGAATAAAATATCATTTGAATTTGAATTTAAAAATCACATTTCTTTGCAGGCATAGTAGTAGCACTTCGGCTTTTGACAAGCACCGGCAGTATATCAGAAGCGGTGGCTTCCGGGTCTAATCTAATTGTTTGCAAAATGAATCATGAAAATAGATAGTTAATATTTTATTATTTCAATAAATCGTGTTACTTGTAATCCTTGTCAATTCGTTGAGACCTTTTCAGGAATTTTTTCTGACTTCTAGAAAACTTTTTCCGTCATTTCAAAAAAAATACTGGAAAAGGGTTTTTACATTTACGATATTTTACCGTACGAAAATATAGTAGTAGTTTTTAACGAATGGCTATAACATTCATTTTAGTAGATGTTTCATATCAGTATCTTTTGCACTCCGTTCACTTTAATATTTCAATAAAATTCCTTTCAACTATCGTATAAAGATGCGATGGAAGTAAAATGGGACGGTGGACGCCTCGGGTGCATTCGCTTTTAATAGTGGCATTGGGTTAATGCGGAGGCATACTGCCTCTAAGATAAACACAGTTTTGATACTATGAACATCTCTTTCGCCCATTAATCTATTTCTTTAGTTAAATAATTTTTTTTTTTGGATTTGGAATTTTTTCCTTATATATTTTCTGGTACTGCAGTTGTCTGGTCCGTTGGTAGTCGCTCGGGTGTACCGCTTTCCCGTTTGCCCCTCGTTCTTTTTATTAGCGTAAGCTGGGTCTAGTACCAGGGTCCGCTTAAATTGCAAAGGATGTGGCTGTGGCGAGTTAAGATGTCCTCCTACCGTCTGACGTCATCCCCGGAACCCCACAATCTCACGACTAATATCACTCAGTGACTTTAATTGATACCCACTGTTTACGTCCCTTCCAAAACACGACGGATATTTGAAAACTAGTGTTAAAATGAATTACCCATCTATCACCCCTCTGCGATAAGTACTGTTTAACCGAGCGATTGCATCAAATGCCAACCATTACTTAGGGCAAGACCATTTACCGTTTGCCCCCTTGTTTAATAAAAAAATATGTAAAAGGATAAACTAGCAGCTTACTTGATTATGAATGACAACTTTCCAAAGATTTACAACTCCGTTTACGGCTTTTGAGAAATTACCATACTCTTTCCTTAAAGTTCTCTAAGACGTATCGATTTGGAAACAGGGTTTATGATAGCTGGTTCTACAGAAACGGCGCCAAGCTTGATATTCCTTGAAAATCGTACGGCTGGGGAATTTTCGATCGAGTTTAGCAAGGATTAAACTTTCAAATTCTGATGAAATACGCGGTCATGAGTTTTTGCTCAGATTCAATTCATTATTTCCGTGTATAATATGAAATTAAGTAAAGAACTTAATTAACACTTCATCTAGTAGCTAACGGTATTCCTACCCTTACTGAAATATATACGTGAAACTAACTCTATCCGTCACATTTTTATACTTAAACCACTTCACAAATTTTGACGAACGTACGCACGACTCCATCCCCGGATGAACCGGTATTCCGGAGGTGCCTGCAAACGGATGTGTGTGAACTCGATGGCACTACCACATCTTGCATATAGCCAGAATACAGAACATAAAGATATGCTAATCAGCAAATAAGTTAACATACTGGATGAACAATATTGTGGCCTAGGTTAAGTACATAAGTCTTAGATATTAAAGAAAAATGTACTCACACGTGGACCGACTTTTTTTTTGTTTTAAGAAGACATACTTTTATTTTATTTGTAAAATGAGCACAATTCTTGACTTGATATAAACAAAAAACTTTGAAACGCGATCTTTTAGCTATAGTTCAGAAACGGCGGAAGGACTCAAAACTCTAGTTCTGAGTTTTATTGTAACTCAATCAGTTACATAACACAAAAAGCACTATACTGACTTACTAAAAAAGAACTTAGAAATGGATACGTCTGCAATAGATTTATTCAACACAGGTAATGAAATACTTTTATCAGCATAAAATAAAATGTGTAAAAGCATTAACAGACAGTCCATAGCAGATAATCAGTAATCCCTTTGAAGTAAATAACTTGTTTAAGATATCCGACCTCTATATGACATTATTGCGTTTTTATATAATAATATTCGACCATAGCCCAAGAAGTTACAGAAAATTTGCTGCCTTCATAATCTCAGCGCATATGAAGGCTTAGGACAAAACATTTTTTTTCTTTTCTATTGCGTTTTATTTCAAATACTTAGTCTACTCGTAGAAAAAGTATTGTATGGAACGGTGTATAGCTTGATCAAAAAAGGATCGAGGTGTCTGTCTTTGCGATCTTTGCCAAGGCTCGCAACGCAACTCACGCCACTCGCCTTTTGAGCCCTCTTATATCGCATAAAATAATTTTACGCAACTCAATAAAAATTTCATGGTAAAAACTGTATTGGAATAGAATACAGAGCTATTTTTTAACTTTACAATATTTTCCTTGCCCAATCAATTTGCTATATAGCTTCTCTACGGGCAAACCCACTACGATAATTGAACTATGTATTTGTATTCTTTAAAGTACTTTTAAGTGGCAATCGACATTTGAAACCCTATTATAGCATAAGTTGGAGTTTCTTTAATTCAAGTAAATTACGTCTGTTAATACTTTAAGATAACCAGTTTCGTGATTTTTGTAATAAAATAGTAGATACCAAGATCACATTCAAATATAAACAAGGATCTTACACAGAGAAACAACGTTTATTTTGTAAACATACATATCATAAAGGCGTTTTTAAACAAACATGGTTTTATCAGTGACGGCATATTTCGTAAACTATCTTTATGTATAAAAATCGACAATACATGACTTTGACTGTCTACTCCTCCTAAACCGCTGGACCGATTCGGATAAAATTTTGTGTGTATATTCCAAAGGGTTCGTAGATGGTTTGAAAAAACGGTAATTATGCAGTGTGTTTGCATTTCTTCTCGAAATTTTTTTTGCACTTTAATGAGTGATATTCCGTCAGGGTAAGGTGACATTTTTATTTCCGAGTTAGAAATATTAAAATAGAGCAATTTGGAGTCGCTCAGGTGTTAATGTCAGACACCCCAGCGGAATATCACTCATTCCGCGTGAAGCGTAACTCTGTTGTGTATTGACTATAAGCAGATGGGCGATCGCGCAGCGATCTCTCTGGCCACTTCGCTGTTATTTTTTTGTTTCAATACAGAAAGCCTTGTATATGCGTGTGTATATAATGTTAATATTAACTCCCCAGACGGATTATCACTCAATCCGCGCGAAGCGTTACTCTGTTGTGTATAAGCTATAAGCGGATGGACGATTGCGCAGCGATCTCTCTGGCCACTTCGCTGTTATTTTTTTGTTTCTATACAGAAAACCTTGTATATGTGTGTATATAATGTTAACATTAACTCCCCGACGGAACATCACTCATTCCGCGCGAAGCATTACTCTGTTGTGTATAGGCTATAAGCGGATGGGCAGTCGCGCAGCGATCTCTCTGGCCACTTCGCTATTATTTTTTTTGTTTCAATACAGAAATCTTTCTATATGTGTGTGTATATAATATTAACATTAACTCCCCTGACGGAATATCACTAAGTGATGAAGAAAGAAGAGTGTAAATAACAATTTCCAGAAAATAAAATTAAAAAATATGTATTTTTGGGAAAAGTAACCAAAGTTCACCGAAAAAACAATTGGACTCGAAAAGTGGCGCTACTGTTGAAATATCCCCATATTAGGTATGTTTCTCACAATAGCTCGAAAACAGTTGAACTTTTTTCAATCCTGTCTGTTTTGTTTAATTTGCATTCTGTGGAGTCTTAAGAAAAAAAAACTCAAAAGAAGGTTTAAAAGATCCAGAGTAGGTTGCAACTTCAGAATACTTCCAATAGAGGGCGCTTGTACTGGACCTTTGGTAAATCGGGCAAGACAACGTCTGCCGTGTCCGTTAATCTATATCTATACTCTATACTAATATATAAAGCTAAAGAGTTGGTTTGTTTGTTTGAACGCGATAATCTTAGGTACAACTGGTCCCATTTGAAAAATTCTTTCAGTTTTAGATAGCCCATTTTTTTCGGAAGACTATAGGCTACATATTATCACGCTAAAATTTAATATTTTTTTACCTAAATTAAAGCGAACGAAGTCGTGGACACAGCTATATGAAACTATAGTAGATACTTTAATTATCTATCTTCCTACCATTACATACTTTTTTCTGTAAATAAAAAATAATATTAGGAATACTTTGAGGTAGTTAACTTAGCCGTAAAATCACAATACAGTCGGGAACACAGAAATAAGGAAATTAAATTAATTCTATAATATTTAATAAAAGTATATTAATTTTATATTCGTGGTACAAATTTTACGAGAAGCGCTTCTCCAGGTAAGTTTAATATACAACGGCTGTGAGGCTTTACATTCTCGGGTCTCGGCCTATTTGGAACAGGTTTTATTTGGTAATTTAGTAATACAGAAGACAGAGCGAATCTCATCGTCATCATGGCAAACCTCATACCTGAAAACAATATAAAATAATTACTATGGGGCTGGCATATTTGGTAAAAAAAGCCCTTAAATAAATAAAGAGACAAAAATATATAAAATAAAACGGCTGTACCGATTTCGATGTGACTTTCACCGGCAGATAGCTGATATTGCGTAGAGTAACATTGTCTACTTCAGTTTTAGAAAAATAATTAGGTTTCCGCACAAAATAATAAAAACACTCAAAATATAATATAACAAAATCACTGAAATCATGCGGGTAAATCCGTAGGGTACAGCTAGTTATTTACCAGTATTTTATTTATGGTATTAAAGTGCAAACAAGCACATGGCCTTTTGAGACTAAATTATAAGCTACCACTAACTGTCTTGACTCAATAGTTGTGTCATTCATGATATCTTTTACCTTAACTATGGATCCTCCAAAACATAGCTACAACCATCACAATACCAATTCAGCTTTTTAATCGTGTGTATTACTGTTTACTGGTTTGGTTTACTTTTATCCAGTAAAAAAACAAGCTATTTCAAAACCCTTATTTTGTCTAAATGTCATAAAGTAGAAGCATGTTCACCAACGCCATCTAGCGATAGGTAGCATAGTTATTGTATGAGATAAATTATCAATTTTATTTATTAAAAGATTTCAACAAATTCAGATATTTTGTACTTTTTTTTTCTGTTATTCATGCCGGTATATAAGTATTAATATATTATAAGAAAGATAATGCCTGTGCCCTTATTATTGAAAAGATTTACACAAATAAAAAATGTTTAAAAATAAAAATCCACCCATCAGCAGTACTGTAAAAACTTGAGCAAAATACAGTCAAATCTTCAATGTAAGAAACCTTGAAGAGTCCCTCTCATCAACAGCAAAACTGAGACTTACGCTACCGAGTACGGGAGGTTAAGGGTCCAGTAAGTAACTTAGTGTTAGGAACCATTGTGCTAAAGTTCTTTTTTTAATATAACCAGAGACACGGGCAGGCAGGAAACCTGAGTACTGACGCCCATGAACAACACCATCAGAAAGCTCTTAAATGCGTTACACAATCGTAGACTTTAAAACATCGAGGTGATGTGTGAAGCTTCCTATCTACTGTATCTGTCTCTAGTCGTATATACATACACACAAGTACAATTTTTTATAACTTCAAGATAGTCCTATGTCGGGTTTCAAGCGATGCGGAACATCTTATCGCTGTCTACATCAAAGACCGCTTTCACGGACAATTGCCACCGATAGGCGAGCTCTATAAAATCATGTGTACATTTAATAATTATCCAGTACGTAAAGTTTCATTACGTTTATTAGTGACCGAATAGGTAAGTAATTCGTTATAAATTACTATATAGGATAGTGGTATTCATTTTGAGCGATTCTATAGATAAACCTTATAAAGATAAGCGAAAAAGGTTACAGTCGTCATTTTTTAATACATCAAATGTCGTTTTTGTTATAATTAATATAATATTGGCCTTGCTGCCGTCTCAGTTCGATACTAATACGGCGTATAAAACTGGAGAACGGTTTGCAAAGAAGAATTCTTGTAAAAATCATATCTATCTCAATTTGTTTTTACTTATTAATATCTATATTAATACGTAAAGTGAAAAACTTTCGACGCCATTCGTCAGTTTACGAAAATTGCGCTAAGTATGAAATTTGGCATAATTGTATTGTGGTTTCTATATAGGATGGTGTGCGAATGCATACATGCCTATGTCTTTATAAAATAAACATTATTAATATATTAAATTATTAAAATAAAACCTCACGCACAGCAATGCAAAAGCACACACATATGTATATTAATTGTCAAATATAAGAATGTCGTACAAAGAACTAAAATTTCATAGATAGCTTTAAATAAGTATAATATAGTACGCACAAACATTTGTTGGTGAATTTAAATAAAAAGCAATGAGTTATAAATCATGATGGGTTAATTAATTAAAATGAATCGTTTTAAGTAAATGATCTTCCTTTTAAATTATGATATCCTAGTGATTTTGGTGTGACATCGTTATCGAATTGATAACGTAACTCGCAACAATGTATTTATTTTATTAAATGATTTAAAGGTCATGTATATCTGTCTTAATCTCACCTGTTCAAAGACCTCTTATCTCGTGAGATAAGCATTGCAGCTAACTGACTATATCGACGGGTCCGCCGAATGAACTAGCGTCTTTAAGAGATATATTTAATTAAAAGGATATTCTAAGCTTTGTATATCACTAATCTTTAACTCTTTTGGAGCTATAAGGTCGTATGACAACAATATACACAAAAATATAGAGACCTGAAATAATATGTTCTACGTTCAGGATTATAGGACTCGTTGACCGAGTGCCAGAATACTCACTTAAACATAAAGCCCTGACTTAAGCTCTACAAGAACATTGCTTTTTGATGTCTCTGATGAAACTGTCAGAATTTTGAAAAGTAATAAAGTAGGGTAGTGGTAATCGTCGATGATAGATGCCGTGATCCATTCTAATGCCGGAGCTAGACATCCTTGAAGACTACTAAGTTCTACAAAACTTTGCGCAGATACACAAAGTCCCAGGGCACACTACATGATCATTCAAATAAAGCTATGTCTGGCTCCGGCTAACACTGGTTTTCAAATATAACCTCCAACCTCCAAGTTTTATAGAACTTTGTGGTCTTCAAGAACGAAAATGTACAAACACTTTGAGCTATGTTAGGCTCCGGCATTATGGTTAGAATATGTTTTCTATACATAAATTTTACTTGGAAATATAATTTAATTCATTAAATAATTTTATAATGCGGTGAATGTGATGCTAAAACCTACAATTCTCAAAAATTTTCATATTTAGTGAGATTAATATATTATTTAAAATGTAGTGAAAAATATTCATACGGGACTTATGTATCACACGGGATTTCTATCCCAATAGGTAACCGCCTGCCTGCCTGTTAACTACCAGAGAGCCCGCAAATATGTTGCTGACTTTTGAAACATACGTGTACTCTTTTCTCTAAGGTCCTTGAAGCGTATTGGCTTGGGAACACCATCGCTGACATACATACATATAGAGTTGATAGATAATAAACTTCAATATGCCCATAGACAAAAAATACTTTTTTTTTGTACAAAAGCCTGTAGTCAAATGAAAACTTTTAAAATTCATTAAAAAACTTTGTTCACCTTCACTTCACCTTTAAAGGACATTTTGACGTCTGCCACTTGTCCACTCATATCTATAGTCTATACTAATATATAAAGCTGAAGAGTTTGTTAGTTTACTTGAACGCATTAATCTCGGGAACCACTGGTCCGATTTGAAATATTCTTTCAGCTTTAGATAGCCCATTTATCGAGGACGGCTATAGACTATATATCATCACAAGTCACACCAAGTCGCCGGGAACAACTAGTCATATATAAAGTTGAAGAATTTGTTTGTTGGCTTGAACGCGCTTATCTCAGGAATTACTGATCCGGTTTGAAAAATTCCTTCTATTAATTCTTATTATTTTCACTAATTTTACGCGGACAAAGTCGCGGGCACAGCCAGTGTAAAGATAATACCGATTAATAGATTGTTCTAAATTACTTTTGAGCTCGAGTGTACATGGAGAGTGTGTTGCTTATCTTATCTATTGCCAAATTAAGCTATCAAAATTCAAACACACATTGGAACTTTATGGTAAAACACAAAAAATGGTCATTGGTTTCCTACAGACATTGGATAATTTTACTATCGACTTCAAAAAAGGAGATTCTCAATTCGACTGCAATTTATTATTTTTATTTTACTATGTTCGTTACACCTAGATTTTGTATCATGGAACTAGAAGAATAATAAGGAATGAAAGAAAAGAAAAATACAACATTATATACTTACTATATTTTAAAATGGCACTGGCATTTAACCTGTGGTGGAAATTATGTAACTAGAAAAAAAAATAGGTTGCTGATCTCTGGATTAGACCAATAAAACCTACAAAGTATTGCAATAATAATTTATTTGACAGGTAATGTATCACCCCCTTTGAACATTATACTAGATATTGTTGTCATTGGGACGCGATTGCTTCTATTGCGAATACATAAATATCGCTTTTTATTTACTTTTAAAACTCAAGACATTACAATGAGCGTCGTTATTCCTGGGTGATAATTTTTAAATAGAATATTTCTCAACCTAAGGCCAGCCTCATCCCGCCCATCAAACAATTATATCTCTTGCTACTCAATGAAAATTTGTACTTCCATACTTTTAATGCGCCTTCCCCTGTATTCATTCCAGGAATACAACCCAACTAATGAATATTAATGCGCACATAATGAGACCCCTTTTTCTAAAGCCTTTTATTGGTAACGTAATGTATTACGTATACGCAATGTATTACGAGTCTAGGGTTAGCGATTGGAAGAATGTAGACAAGAATACTAAATGAGCACTTTATTAAATATAATCAGCTTGTAACAATTTATTGTACCTAAACACTTTTCGTTTCTTAAAGAATTCCCTTCGATAGCATTTTAACATTATATTATAAATAGACGTAGCGCCATGCTTGTAGCCGAATTGGGCCGGCGCGTTTGGGTATCAGTACCTCCTTCTTAGATAAGATCGGCGTGAAGTGGTGGCAATCATGGTATTGTTGTCGTGTTACTTCGGTTTGTGAGACTTCCCGGTGGCCTACACTCGTCATTAAAGGCCGGCAACGCACCTGCTAGTCTCCTGGTCGTGCATGTGCGTGCATGGGCGTCAGTAGGCACTTAGCTGCCAGCTGCCTGTTCGTTTGCCCTTTATACATAAACAAAATCTATAATATATATGTATTATACATGTAAACCTCCCTCAAGAAACGCTCTATCGATTGGTGAAAACCGCATGACAATCCGTTGAGTATTTTTTGAGTTTATCACGAACAGACAGACAGACGCGGTCTTGGACTTTGTTTTGTAATAGGTAAGATTGATACATTCAGGTTCCTTTTCTATACTAATATATAAAGCCGAACTGTTTGTTTGTTTGCTTGCTTGCTTGCTTGATGGCGCTAATCCTAGGAAATACTGATTTGAAAAATTCTTTCAGTTTTAAATAGCCCATTTATCGAGGAAGGCTATAGGAGGTACATCTATATCATCACGCTAAAATGAAATCTATTTCTTTAACTAATTTTATATTTATATTAAATTATTAGATTGACCTCAGGTGTGGAAAAGGGTTAAATGGATTCTTGTTCCATGAGGTTCTTTATGATTTCAAATTAATATTCCTCTGAGTTTTACAAAAATATACGGTAGAATATGATTTGGAATATAAAAAAAAAAATAATCTTATCCCAGTTTCCTAAGGGAGGAGGTGGGGTATATTATAAGGGCTACTTCGACTTGAAAACAGCTGCGCGGAACAAGGATCATTAAACTAATGAAAGAGGAAATGAATTGATTCCCGGAATTTCCTCATTTTTAAATAATAGGCACTTAATTTTTTTACCAAAGATACTTCTTTATAATTCCGCAATGTATTTCACAAAATTTCATTTCGTTTTGATTTTACTCTGGGTTTAAGTATAAAATTGGAATTGTCCAAGGAAATAAAAAGTTGAAAAGTAAAGAAATTTAGCTTTTCCGCTTATCGTAGACTGCCGAAAAGTAACGCTCAGTCAATTACTTGAAATGATTTAACGTTGTTGTAGTTGTTTCAAATAACTAAAATAAAAATTACCAAGTTCGCGCTGCCTTTTTATGTGACTTAGACCAAACAATGGTACAAGCTCATAAATTGCTGTCAGGCCAAATGTTGGAGCCAGACATAGCTTCATTTCAATGATCATGTAGTGTGACCGGGGACTTTGTGTAGATTTGCAAAGTTTTGTAGTATTTTGTAGTCTTCAAGGACAAAAATGTACAAACACTTTAAGCTACGTCTGGCTTCGGCATAAACTTTATAACAAACTTTAAATCATTAATATTTATTTAATGAACCGGCTTCTGAAACCTCAGTTAATCTCTGATTATGTAACAGAGTTATCAAATATAATTAATTATTGTCTGTCAGTTTTGCTATGATATCTGCCATCAACAAACCCTACCAGCGTCTCCTTAACTGATTTGTGTGAAACACCGTATAGAGCGGAAATGCAAGGAATTACTGTGTCTGTTAAAAATATTTTTTTAAATTTAGTTATATACTTTACTGCTGATATCAATTGCTAGTTTAAATATATGAATAAAAAGTACAGTTTTGTAATATTCGCCTTGCTAACTTTTTTTGAATAATTTCGATAACCGTTGCGATTCTTATCTATATCGATTTTTTGTGTATTATTAGCACTAGCCATACCTTTATACAAATATTTGTCCGATCAAATATTAACTCCAGCTATAAGATAGTTAAAATCGATATTCCTGGGAAAATATCTCCTAGTGCCACATATCGTTTTATCTTTTTTTGATATTCATAATCTCCATTTACTAATTTCGAACGATTTTGTACGTCTTGTGTAAGTTCGATACGTGTCGATATTTTTGTGTATATAAAACGTATCGAACATCGAACTAAAACTTGTCCCAATTTCTCATTATATGCGTGCGATAAAATTTTTACGATATTAAAATTATATCAAGGTCTCACTAGACTTGTGCGAATTAAACATTTTATGTCATGACATATATTTTGTATAGCCCAGTTTTCAGTTCAAGGCCATTTATTTCATCTATGGATAGGTATAAATATTTTACATAATAAAAGCAACTAGGGATCGTCGCCTGCTCGAAATTAGGTAACAAATCTTTAGATCTAGCATGATGGTAGCATTATGGTCATTTAAAGCATTGTATTTTTTTATTCTAAGTACCTATTGATTACCTAATATCTAATTGACAATGTTATCACATTGAACATCATAACTAACAAAATACACCGTCATGGTTCGCATGACTGCTCTTTGACATCATCCTATAATAAAACGTTTACATGTGTGTGTAAATCGTTTGGCATATCTGAAAAATCTTTGGTAGCCGCCGAACAGGCATGCAGTTTATATTCGCTCACTTTCAAAGGCGACCAGTTTTGTAAACTTGTTAAGGATAAAAAAAAGTTGTACTAAATTGCTTCGGCACAAGCAAGATTTCTTACGGCTTTATATACTTAAATTTTGACTTACTCCTGTTGCCTTTCTTTCAATCATACTCATATAAAAATATTATTGCGACATGAACTATATAAAGAGAACTATATCGTGAACATACACAGTTAAAGTATTGAACCGATTTTGATCTCGTAACTATCTATAATTAAGTCAAATTTAAAACATAACGTAGTTACTATCTGTCATTTAGTCCAACTTAAAACACAGCATAGTTACTATCTGTAATTAAGTCCAACTTAAAACATAACATAGTTAATGTCTGTAATTTAGTCGAACTTAAACATAGCATAGTTACTATCTATAATTAAGTCCAATTTATATTATAACATAGTTACTATCTGTAATTAAGTCCAACTTAAAACATAACATAGTTATTGTCTGTAATTTAATCTAACTAAAACAGCATATTTACTATCTGAAATATTCGTGCTAGGGCTTCTGATAGCCAGGTACAAGTATCTATACATTTTTGAATTCGCGATACTGTTAACGTTACCGACACTTCTGTATGCTTAAGTTTTCACTTCTATCGGCGCTCCCGGAGTGTCACTGTCTTTTTTATATCCGAAATTCTTAAATATTCACAAAACTTACAGACATTAAGTATTCTACTCACCACAGTTGTGTAAGACGTATCTAGCCATCGCAATCAGTTTCGTGTGGTCTGGTGGACCAGGGTCCTTATGGTGGTACTTTCGTGTTGGAATCTCATTGGATTCATCTGTCTTCCAGGCCACGTGAAACGTGTTCCTATGATGGCCTTGATGATAACAATCACCATAGAGGCTCATCACACTGAACAAAACCAGCAGCTTCCACATCTCTCGTGAGCTGTGAACGAAAGCGATCATTACGGCTACTACTCTTTGATGTCTTTTTTTTTTAATTTATTGGGTTTACCAACAGCTTAATACACAATTTGGAGAACACACATAAGATTAAGCCAAATAATAACTACTTAGACTTAAACACATTACACAATACAGTTAAGTGTGAAAAAAGAGAAAAAAAGAAAAAAAAACATTTTACGAATGTATCAGTTATTCATTCCTTTCTAAAAGAATAACTCGAGAATACTTAAAGAGTTAAAAGAAAAAAAGTAAATATAATACCTAAACAGGGAGTTACGTATGTATTTGTATCTATTCGTTAATTAATTCCGTCAAAATATTTTTTTGGGAATTTTTCCAAAGAGTTATTAAAAACGTCTCGAACCTTAAGCTTATTACATATCTTTCTTACGAATTCTCTTAATGTGTGAAGTCCTGCCTTTTAAATACATAGTTCGACCTGAATCGGGTTGCAGCATTACACCGATTTTCCCTCGTATTCATTCGCGGATTAAAGCAAAGTAGTTTAACTTCTCATGCATAAGACTCTGTTGTCAAATTCACGAATGTTACCGGTAGCGCTGGTTCTTAGTTTAATTCTGACATTCGGTCAGCGAGTCCCACACTCGCTGACCAGCAAGCAGCCAGCAGCCAGCGGAAAGTGATTCTGCTATAGTGGAGTTACTTGCTTACGGGGTTTATGCGTAAAGGCATTTTTCAGCTATATATATATATATATATATAGTTAAAGGTGTCTTGTATAAACTCTGCCTCAATGATCGATTGAGTAGTTAAAGCATAAAAAATAATCCAACTAACACAGTATTAGTTTAACTACCACATCCATCATATCTAGATAGACTTTCTAAAGCTTTCAATGTGAAATAGGTAACAAAGTAAGACATGGGTGAGTAAATTTGCTAATATCGTGAATTATTACTATTTACTTGGCAGCTATAAAACTTTCAAGACATAGGGGACAAATACATCAATGTTACTGCTTATAATTTTGACGTATTCTTTGGGTTCCGTAGTTCTACAAGAAACCCTTAAAATTTTGCTCTTTCCGTGCGTCTATCTACCGCAAGGTGGTCCTTTCCTAAGATTTCCAAACTATTAGATATAGAGACTTATTTTTTTTATGTTGATAGGGCCTACTAAAAACGGACTGGGAAAATTCTTTCGAGCAAAATTGGACAACAACTCTTGAAGTTAATTAACAAATACTTTTATCGCGTACCAGACACGGAACCCTTCTCTACAAGCGGGTCTGACATGCTCTTGGCCACTTTTTTTTAAACTAAATTCGTGACAAATATAAAAACTTTTTTATCTTTATCACTTCTTTGTTTGTTCTGACTAATACGTGAATCGTATGTGTCGATTTCGATGGAATTGTAAAATATTTGACTTTTAACGAAAATTTTGGCTTATTTGATTTTAGCAATAACATTAAGGTTATGCACAAAAGAATTGCCAAAACTTTCATAAAACATTTTTTGTAGTATCCCGTGAGTAACATCGAATATAAAATAAAATATATACGCAATATGCTGTTACAAATGTCATGTGTTTATTTAATTGTAAAAAAATACTCATAGTGTGGAAATACGAACGGACAAAACGGAACTATTATGTGTATACGGAACTTTGTAGGACTACGGAACTCTAAAAATAAAAAATAATTGCCTACTGCTGGGGTTGCAACAATTAACGTGGGTGGTTTCGAATTATATTGTTCTATTCACAGAAAAATTCGCCGTGAATTCACGCCGCGAATTCACGGCATATGTCATGTCCTCCATATTCACGTTACGCTGACAGTCGTTCGTCGAACGAAATAGATGTGGAAGATGCAGCTTGCTGAACTTTTTAATTGCCTTATTTTATTATTGGAATTGTCTCTTTTAACTTAGACGCTTTTAGTAAACCTCTGGTAAATTTCCGGAAAACAGTTTCGACGGAATTGAATAACGAAAAGAAATAATTAGTTCATAAAAGAAAGACGGCTTGTTTTTGTATTATTTATTTGTACGTATGTTACGCCATTACTCCGCCATTTATGCATCGATTATTATAATTCTATTTTGTTTAGTAAATCATAGTTCAAAGGTGAGCTCATATAAGTTTTATCAAAATCGGTCGTGGTTATTTTTAGTAATCGACATAACTCGAAAAATATATACACAATACATAAACATCTTCATTGGACCAGTTCATTTAGTTGGCCTACTCATGTAACATATAGGCAAAATACATCTACTTTCCACTACAAATTTAAAAATAAATAATTTTTTTTTGAAATTAAAGCCGCCTTCAAAAAATGACAAGGAACTAAAAAGCAATAAATAATTAGTAAGGTCATACGATTTCGGTGAACACCTACTGATGTGTTGAACTCGGTGTCATTCTTTTAGCGGGGGTTGGTACCGACTTTAAAGCATCAGTATATATGAAAGCACTTATTATTTTTTGCTTTTTACTTCCTTGGAGCTTTTTGAAGGCGGTTTTAATTTCAATAAAAAATTATTTATTTTTAAATTTTTATTTATTATTGTTATTTAAAAATAATTTATATAATAATCGTTTATAATGCTTTATATCGATTATTAAGTATAGCCTCAAAAAAAAAATACAATGTACCTTAATAATAATTCGTGAAATTTCTTCCCAAGGCATAACTGATCCAGCAGCTAGTGATAACATTAGCGAGACGGCACCTACATCAGTGAGCGCGCCTCACACTGAATATTACATACACGGGAGACGAATAAGTGACAACGTGGTAAGTAGTCCGTCTTCTGAATACCTTCTAGCCTTATCGTGCGATTTGCAAGGAATTTTCTTCTCTGCAACATGTCTGCGATGCCAACGGCCGGCTCCGGTTGTTTCAGAATTAAAACGAATCATATTTCAAGACTGCAAACTTATTTCAGCAACTCCAACACCACCTAGACATCCAAAAATCAACAACCGAGCGATATTCTACCATGTGGTACCAGTCGCCACATCCTGCTTAGGTACCTTCAAAAAACAAGAAGAGTTTAAAAAAATGGTTATTTGTATATTACAAGAAGCCTATGAGCAGCAGTTCAACCGTAGTAATCTTCTGACGTCTATGGGCAAGTGTTTATTAGAAGGTTCGCAAATACATTGGCAATACGCGTACGCTTTTTTGAATCATCAGAAGGCATACTGTTCGAAACATTTCTCGACAAATTAATAGTAATCGTGAAATTCTTCTATTTTAATTGCTCCTAAAATAGAAGAAATTCCAGCTAAATGTAAAGAGAAAATTGCTAAATCAACAGAAGATCCTCCGTGAGCAATATTTGAAGATAAAGGAGGGTATACTGTTCAGCCAAAATATTTACTTCGCATTGGTTGCACAACAACTCCGTTATTGTTGGAGGCGCTTACACCAGTTATTTGCATAATATGATTATTATTTTAATCATTTATGAAGTGAATCGATTGCAATGAAATAACACTAAATGTAATTTAAACGTATGTTAATATTTTCCTTTTTTCTTCGACAAAGTTACGAGGACGATATAATATGAACGTATTTTTGCAGCACCTGAATCATTTTAATATTGCAAATATATGATTAGATTACAGTTAAACCACATTACAGCAGAGTTAATCATATAAGGAAAATTAAATATAAATACATTTATCGAACAAAATCACATAGTGCATCTATTTTGTGAATCAACCTTAAGGTGTCGGAGCTGTAGGCCTCTCCCATAAAAAAAATTCGGGTTTATTCGAACATTTGTAAGTCGAGAACGGCTGAACAAATTTTAATGGTTTTTGTTGCATTCGTCGTCGTTCCGAATAACAGAATAACTATTAAACACATTAGAAAATCAAAAAGGTAAAAGAAAATACTTTCCCATACAAAATGTTCCTGAGTTTCGTATCTGTCAATTAGTCATCCCGGGAACGGGAACGAAAATGGAGAAAGGAACGGGATCGAGAACGGGAAATAGGAAGGGAACGGGATCAGGGATAATATTATGGGATAATGGACTCTTTTTTATCGTTATTTGAGAAACAAACAGTAATTATAACACATAAAATCTAATATTACATACACTTATGCCTATTCCAAAAAAGTTCCCACTTAAAATAAACGTATTTTGCCGGTAATTAGTTTTAGAAAATGGGATATTAAAGAGGAACTAGTGACGCGAGAATGTAGTACATAGCAAGTGACCCAATGTTCGGGAATTAGAGTAACCTAAGTTATTCCCAGTAAAATCATCTGATTGCCAGTGAAAGTCCCGTCAAAACGGATCCAGCCGTGTCGTAGCTTTAGTGTTGTACTATAAGTACCCATAATATACGGCAGAGCATTTACCTACCAAAACAATAAGTAACAATGTTATTCATTTGTATAATAGTCGATACTATTGCACCGAGCGCAAAGTGACTCATTAATGCATGAATATTATGTTGGACTGAGCGAAGGCGAGGGTGCTAAATTAAGACGATTACATTAATTGATCATTTCGGTAGTGAAACTTTAATTTTTTACTTTTCTTACAACTACGTCGCTGTCTATTTGCATTTTTTAAACATTTTTTGCAAAATATATAGTAACAAAGTTTTACAACGGTATAGAATGCGTGCCTTTTGATTTTTTTTTCGGTTCTATTGGATCGATTTTTATTTTCAGCCGGTATATTTATGATCCACTGAAACTTAACCGCAGACCTCTGTTGTAAATTCATATGAAAAAAAATGCAGTAATGAAATTTATATAAAATTACTGCACTGTTGTGGGTCTAAGCAGAAAAGGGTAGTAACAGTTGTTTAATCACTCAGCACTACTTATTTTAATAGTTTAGGAAATACTTATCTTATTTCAATATACGACATCCACACTTCTCAACCAACCACCAAAAGAGCGCTAACACAAGTCCACTGTCATCTCGACAAGCTTTTTATAAATAACATTTATATAATAAAAACAATTAATTTGACTGAAAATTATTAAACCTAACAGTATGTTGATTCGTGAATTGGATAAAATATCTCGTTTTACTAAACAAAAATATATTTACCTTAGATTTAGCTATTTATATATATATATATACACTTCCACCCTTAAACTATATAGGTTTTATATAGTTTACGGGTGGAAGTGTACTTAATCCTGATAGGTGATAGTCTACTTAATGGCTGAGTTTAGTGGGGGTTTCAGGCATTTTATCCCTTCGCATCGGACCGTCTATTAATTTCGGCATTACGCCCCTAAGCACTATCAATCCGCTGTAATAAACTTCTATTCGGAAAAATCTGCAAAAAATTTCATCAGTATTTACCTACTTTGAGAATATTTAATTACTTTGTGTGTAATGGTGTTCGTTTTTATAGTACTCTTCCATGCGATGTTTAGGAGATGATCTTAAATAAATTTAAAACCTTTCTAAAAGGTAAGCTCATTCAGAAATCCTATTATAATGTAAAGAACTATTTAAATGATGAAAATGCTCGGGAGTAAATTGTTCTAACCGTATCTGAATTATTTTGAAATGGTCATAGCAAAAAAGTTGCCCAACTGAGTTTGTTGCGGGCTCTTTTCAGTGGAGGGTGCGTTGGAACCATTGTAAACTTAGCTTTCTAATCGTAAAATTATCACCAAATGTTATAATGATGATTTTTTAAAATAGAATATAATTATTATTCCACACATGACGTTCGTAAGTACTGTAAAGTCTATATAAATAAAACAATTTTACTTTTACTTTTGTATAAATTCGCTAATAAATTGAGAAAAACTTTTATATTACCGGAACCAGATATAGCTTAATGTGTTTGTACATTTTTGACCTTGAAGTCGTACAAAGTTCTACACAACTGTGAAGTTACACAAAATCCCAAGGCACACTACGTGCTCATTGATATGATCATTTAAATGAAGCTATGTATAGCTCCGGCATAATAGATTGTTTCGTAAAAGTGTTTACTTTAACTTAAAGTGAAATTAAAAATTGTACAGCATTTTTAAATTTTGAAATAATGTTGAATTGCTAATTAATAAATCGATAGATCGATATTATGTGGTTATACCAGAATAGACGGCTATGGTATGATAGAGGTAAGTTCGACATTTATCGACATGACACGATAATGTAGAAGTTGACAATGATGTATATATCGATACCTCCCACGTAAGTTGTAAACCCAAATTCCCAGCTGTAAAGTAGAGCGTTACAAACAATTAATTGTAAAATTATAGTCACCACCAAGTTTGCTCCCGGTTTGAAATTCAAATTGTTTATGTAATACGACGTGAGTCTGGTTCTGGAAATGTAGGTGTAATATTTAGAATAAGAATAATGTATTTAGCAAGAATGTTACAGGTTATTTGTAAAACATCCAACTAAATTAATAGTATGCAAAAATTAAAGTAAAAATATTCACATAGAAATAAAATGAGAAACCTGAATAATTTTACAGAATTATATAAACAATAATGAAAAATTACAATCACATACACTTAAAGATTATAAACGGAAAAGAAAAAGAAAATCAGTTCGAATGTTATTGCGAGCTTCTCATATTTTATATTAGGTTGGCGTACACTCGTAAGTTGCGAGTTCATGGTGATCATAAATTTAATTGAAATTGGTGATTTTTCTCCGTTCGCCGTTGCGGTTCTAATTGGTAATTTTATTGAAATGAAATGAAATTATTAATTTTTCAACATGCAATATAATATGTGAGCATAGAAAATTATGAGGGTTTGCATAATAACTGTTTACTAAACACTTTACTAGCAGTCTCCACACTAGGGAAGCTGTTTCGTGGAGGTCATTAAATTATAGCGTATGTAACTAGGTAAGTTTTAAGAATTGATATTTTAGATTGTTGCTATTGTAAAAAAAAACAAAAAATCTTGTTTACTTTTTTATTTTAAATCGTATTTGGAACCCTAACAAAAATCCGCTTCCTTCAGTAGCTCCTAAGAAGACGGGAATTTTTAAAGAAACTAAGCTTTAGGAATGGCAACAATAGTCAAAAAGCAGGATTAAGCCTGGTTTTGACAAATAATTTTAAATTTAAAGTATTTATTTATACCTATTCAAAAACGTTGTAACTTTATCCATATTTATCATTTTTAATTTCTATTCTTATAAATTTAAATTTTCAAAATATTTTATGCATGTTTTATTATTTTTTCAAACATTCTGGTGTAGTACCGTACAGTCACATAAATACTTTTTTTAACTTGTAAAAACGTTCAGAATTTCAGCCGTTTCTATACATTTAGTTCATTTTGTAATTCTTTGAAGCAATACTATATTCCCGCGGGATATAAATTCAACGACATTAAGAAGCGTATGTGGAGCGGTCCAAGGAAACCAAAATAGCTTCTACATATATTATAACAGCGTCATAAAATATTACTTTACTAAGTTAAAAGAGGATTTAAAATTTTATGTATTAGTACGTAAAGCGAAAATTTTAGGTACCAATTTACGAAAATTGCGCGGACGGAGGAGTACGAGATTTGGCACAATTGTAGGTTATATAGAGGAACGTCTGTGAATACCAGTGTATTTTTATAATAGGTATGCAATATTAATATATTAAATTCTTAAAATAAAACCATTTACACAGACTTGTATTGGATGATATCAAAGCGTAGTCGTGACATCCATAATATGTAACATATATTACATATATTTTTTCAGTCCACTTGGTTATACAATGCAACGCGGTATTCCGAAGTCACATCGATCTACCAGCTTGGTTTATTTATAGTCGAGAAAACGCTAAATACCTCTGGTTATAACGATTTTCTATAAAGACCATTCTCGTCATTAACCGCGGCAATCGGCACTCCTTTATTCTTAGACTTAATGGCTTCGCTTAAGAAAAATGGCCGCTCTCAAATAGAACGCCGCGGGCCAAATTTCTCTATTGAAATGTCTTTGAATGATAATAATGGTAATAGCTTCTGGTTAACGGGTAATTTGTTCGGGGAATTGATCGACAATCGACGCGGCAATAATTCAAATTGCAAACCGGGCTTTAATTAAAATAAAGGTTAACGACAAAATAGGTTTGGTGATTGTTGAAAAAAAAACTAATTTCGGATAATTTGAATTCACTAATTGATGGAATCGGGAATAATAATGCGGAAGACTATATTAATTTAAAAAAAATCCCTTTCATTTTTAAAAAAGCAGAATTTACACTTCCCAAAGCCAGTGATTTCCTTCTTGTTTGTTAGCATTTTTTACTCTTAAACCGGCCTCGCATTTGCATAGACTCTATATAAAGTACTAAATTTATAGACGCATTTACGTTCAAATTGTAGTAAAAATGAATAAATTGGCTTCATTTAATCCGATGTAACGTCAAGACACTATTAGATAAAAATGGTAACCAAATGAAAATATTTTATGGTACATATTTCTGCTCTGAAGGTATTAAATTAGTAAAGTTTTGTTACTTAAAGATTTTCAACTCAATTCTTCGTGGTATGATAACATTATGGTCTATTTATAACGAGTACGTATTTACGCGTGTAGTTTGTCATGCAAATCCTGTGGCTCCGATAAAAAGAACTAAACCGAGGGTAGACAGATATTGCCCAAGACAGCTCGACCAGACACACCGCAGCCCCCGCAGTCCAGTCGCGACCACTGTCCATGTAACTGGATCGAAATATCGTGGTGCGTACTCCTTATAAATAGATCATAAAGTTTTATTAACATTAAACCAAGTTGGAGCTAAGCCCTCGCAACTCTTTGAAGGATTAAGCCTATAAAATAAATTGAGCTCTATTCGCTAACTAACTGCTATTATCAGGGCCAAAATATATCGACTTGTAAATCAGTTGTAACGGAAATGGTTCGCGTTTCCGAGGAGGTTTTTCATAAAAACAGCCGACTCATTGAGCGTTAGCAGATAAGATTACAAAAATATGCTTTCTCGTTAACATAATTTTAGGTTCAGTGGTATATTTATAGCCGATTGCCGCGGTTAATGACGAAAATGGTCTTTATATAAAATCGTTATAACCAGAGGTGTTTAGGCGTTTTCTCGGTTATAAATAAACCAAGCTGGTAGATCGATGTGACTTCGGAATACCGCGTTGCATTGTATAACCAAGTGGACTGAAAAATTATTTTATTATATCCCGATATTTTGCTGTCATTTTATCATCAGCGATTGTTGATTTTTTTTTCGGTGATGCTACCGTTAGGTTAGGGAGAAAATGATACAGATATATTAACAATTTAGTTTTACTAGAGACCGCCGGCTGGATGAAACTCGCCAGAAATTCTTTAACTCTTAGTACAAGGACATGACGATGCTCTGACGCAATCTTAAAGTAAAATGAATTCATGTGTGTGTAAATCGTTTTGCATTGGTGTACGTGAGGTTTTATTTCAATAATTTAATTTATTAATAACCCGTATTTTACAAAAACATTAGCTTTCGCACGCCCTCCTTTATGTAAACTGTAATTATGCCAAATTACATACTCCGACCGCGCGATTTTCAAAGAATGGTAGCGTTCGTTTTCGCTTCACGTAATAACAGGTCCACTCCACTTTTCACCGATGGATACTAAGCATACGGGTCACAATCGTCAGCAGTTAGAGAGCGAAAAGAAAGAAGAATAATATATAGATAAAGGTTTCGGAAATGTACAGATTTGTTCATGAATATTTTGTTTAAACAGACAAGATACATACTCCTGTTAGTATTGCTGGAAAATTTAAATTTCAACAGAAATTCTCGAATAAAACCTGAAAAAAATATACTGAATTTTAATCCGAAAGCTACATCAATACCTGATAAGTTGCAAATTTTTCGTTATGTTAGCAGTAATTAAAAAAATATTACTGTTTTTTGTATCCGATATGTGTAATGACTTGTTAAAAAATTTTAACCTCACTTAAACATTTTTATTAAATGCAGTCAGTTTAAAGCGATTTCGTCCCCGTAAAATAAAACTTGCAACCGCCCTTAACCTCCTTAATCTTGGCCTATTGAAAAATCCGTTCTTAGCCTACGTCAAGTAACAATGAACTACCTCCTTACCTCCTTGCCAAAAAACATCTTCGTTTCGTTTACGTTTCCCGCGCTTGTCGAAATTTCGTAATAGGTGATCCAATATTCTCGTGACTCCTTTGCTTTAAATCTCTTCCACAATATCTGGCACCTTTCAGTCGTACCTTCTTGTACCTACGCAATATGTATTGTAACATATTGGTCCAATATTAAAACGCATATCGCTAAGCTCATATTATTGGCGGGACGGTCGACTGGCTCTCGGAGCAGTGATTTAAAATATCATTAGAGACTATCTCAGAGCGGGATCTCACAGGGACGAATATCGGGGAACAGTAACAAAAGTTCTAAAGAAGATTACAGTAGATGGCGCGTGCCAAACACGCGGACGTCGACTGCCCTGTACACAGAATTCAACCCTTAAAATCATAAACATTGAAAAACCAACTCTATCCTATTGCAATAAAACACAATTTCATATACAATTAGTCATAGATATGAACAAAAAAGTGCATTCCAATATTGACCTCTATAACTTAACACATTGAGTGCACTTTAGAAATATGTAGTTTTAGACAAAGTCGGTTAAAACTAAGAAGTGTTGGAGGGTAATTAATACCACAATTCGTCGGATTTAAAGCTTACGGCGGAGTTGAGTGCGTAATGACATGAACAAATAAATATGTATCGCCACATTGTGTCGCCATGTTTGTTTGTTGGGTTGTCACACGCAAAAATTACCTCGAGGTACTTGGGGAAAATATTCCCATCCTTGAGTGGGCAACTATAAGTTATTTATGGTACAATATTGATAGTTTCCAGGCGCGGAACCTACCTTCAAAAAAGGTACTGGGCAATACCAATAAATTTTTGGCCATTTTTGTGCCTTAATGAGAACTTGCCTAAGATCAATGTAGTACATTCCTTCAAAGGAGATGTCTATAAAATATATGATTTTGATACATTAGTTTTTGTAAATAAAGCGTATAATATTATCAGATTGCATAGGACATTATCAGAATTTCGAGCTGAAATGGAAAAGTGTGACGTCACATATTTATTAGGAGGATGGGCATACCTATCGTGCCCACCATGGTGAGTCCGCACCTCATACGGTTCTGCCTTGTAAAGTTCTTGAATCTATTATAGTTATTTGTTAAATAAAGTTCAAAGTTACCTTTATGTTATATTAATAACGGCTATTTGTGACGTCAATTAACTTTTATTATAATGTCATTAAACACCGAAAACTTAAATTTACAATCTTGTGCAGGTTTTTACATCATTCGCAGTTTCAAATAAATTTTTAAATGGTTAATTTATATATAATAATTAAGATACAATAGAGAATATTTTTTAAATAAATATAAAAAGCATCGTCAAAATCTTAAAAAAATATATCTACCAAGAGATATGAAATTACGCTTACAAACTAACTTAACGAAATTATCGTGTAAAATGAATTGAATTGAAAACCTGTACTATAAATCGGTTATAAATATCTATAAAATTTAATATAATACCCTGAAAATGCTCTAAATCCCCTGAATGAGTTAATTATAGGGTATCGGGGGGACGACAAGCGATGGGGCGAGCGCTCGACACGTGGGCCACGGTCGAACGCTCCGCCTTTAATGACGCGATATTGCTTTATGGACTTCGATTGTTGCTTACTTCAGTTAAAAAAAAAAAACTAGATTTGACAATTTACTGAAATTTAAAAAAAAAATTAACTCTGTAATGATGCAGAAATAGGACATTGTTACGGAGCCGAAATCTAACTCTATCTTGTCTTTTAAAAGGTATCTGACAGGCTTTATGAACTTCGATTGTTGCTTAGCTCAGTTAGAGAAAAAAAGTAGAGTTTTTACTGAAATAAAAAAATATGTAAAAACGTAGTAGCTAAACTCTGTAAAGATGCTGTAAGATGGCTTTGTTAACAAGCAGAAACCTAGCTCTATCAAGTCTTTTAAAAGCTTGTTACTTCGCTTAGTTTAAAAAAAGACTAGAGGTAACAATATAGAACAAAAAAGTAATTTATTTGCTTCAGTCATATTCTCTCTACGTCTCTATATCTCAGATTTATCGGAATCCTCTTTTGAACTTAGAATAACCTCAATAGTTTAACGGTGGGTAGGGTATTTTGAAAACCAGGTGCAAACACCAAGCTCGCTGGGAATCTACGCCGATTGTAGAAGCGAAAGGCCACCTAACATAAAATCTTGAAAATCGCGGGACAAGCAATGATGAAAGTGGGCAAGATGGTGGTTTATAATTTGTAGGCATCCGCTGTCAAAGGATTTTTCGATAGGGCCAGATTAAGGCTCTCACTCTCGCAGATAAAGTCGCGGGAACCCGCTAGCGTGTCCGCAATATAATATTATGTCTGGCTGCAAAAGATGCGGCTTTAAGTTTTATGTTGCCAAAATAAAATTTATCGACATTTCCTTTCATTACTTTAATCTAAAGTGAAGCTAGAACTTTAAACATAATAAAAAAATTCGTAATAAGTATTAACGCTACATACAAAATCTAGATAAAAAAACACTATTTAAATCAATTTATTAATGAATACAAAATATAACCAATTTTTAATACTCTTATTACAATGACGTTAAGGGTGGGAATGCTATATTATTTCAAAATATAGGGTAAGTAAGGGGATGAAACGATGCGAGATAAGTACGGGCAGGCACGTGCGACAGAGCACGCGATTTTTTGTAAACTACCCTCTTATAAAAAGGGGGTATTGACTTGGCGTTTTTCGAGTGTTTTATTGCCGTTTTAAAACGTTTTATTATGTTAAAAGATGTTCGTCCTGAATTGCCCAGCTAAGTAAAGTCCCGCTACTTTTACTATCTTCTCAAGGATGTCGCATAAGGCGAGGAAGGGACATACTTTTTTATGACTGGTAACAAACTGACAGGTGATTAATCTGTCCGTTTGTTACTTGTTCTATCCACAGAACTAAATCTGTTCTATATTATTTTTATATTATCACTAGCTCTTTCCCGCAACTTCGTCCACGTAAAGTTGCAGGAACTCTTAGAGCCTCTTAATGTAGCTCTATCGAGAAATCCGTTCTTAGCGGATGTCTACTAACTGTAGACTACCTTCCCCGGCAAATTTCACTTTTGTGCGTCCCGCAGTTTTCGAGCTTTCTTGTTAGGTGACCTTGCGCTTTTATATTTATAGAATAGCCGAAAAAATAGCATTATTTTGGATCGAGGAATTTCCTCAGTTGGATTGTGCAACTCACGTTCTATTTACGAACGAAAAATCTCGTTATACCCTACTTATAATAAAGATCAATGTATAGAAACATAATATAGTATATTAAAACAGAGTAAATGTATCTACAAATTTATTTAGACGCGCTCTATCCCAGAAGGGATTGCGTATATTAGCACTAATCCCGCAGCTCTGCCCACTTCAGTACATGAAGCCACTCGGCCCGATCCCACACGTACAGACAGCAAAAAAGGATTTAATTAATATAAAAAAATATCTAAGAAAATTAACGAAATTTTAATTTTACTTGTCCGACAAAAATAATATAGATTGTCAATTAAAGAGTTAAGTAAACGAAAATGTTATTAAATTGGCGGAAACAATAAATCACTGATATGCCTTCGATGCATTTCCTGTTCGCTACCGAAATTATCTATTTAAAAGAATTAAACTCTACCAGATATAAAGAATAATATAATCTCACCGTCTTACAGCTTTATTAGCTGCATAATATAATCCATATTCGTATGAACAAAATGGCAAAGAATATATCAAGACAGCTCATGTAGAAGGGTTCCGCATCTTATACTCGATAAAGGTAATCGTGAAATAACTTCATAAGTTTATGTCCGATTTTACTCAAAATATTTTCGTAACAACTTTTCACCGTGTCCCTCAGATCATAGAAATAATTATTTCTATGATCTGGGCATGTGTTATCACTATGGAAAATTTCAACTCTCTATGTCTAATTGTATGGAAATCCTAGTGGCGGAGACTACCTTGTAGGTGAACAGGTGGACGGATGGATGGACGGATGTACAGACAGTCAGACGTACCTTGTAGGACTACGGAACCCTGAAAATTAAAAACAATATTAAAAGAAAATACTTACAAGAGGCTATTTGGGCTTGTTTTTTTATTGTATTTATTTGTTTAGTTATTTTTTTGCACACGGTATTGAAGGTGGTGTAGAGCAATATAGCATCGGCAGATACTCGACGAGATAAAACAGCGATCACAATCACCTCGCAACATATTGGGGTACAACGAAATTAAACGGATTTGTCTGGGGACGGCCGCGTTTAGAGCCCGGGGATGCGATCGAATGCGTTACGCAACGTAAGCTAATAATAAATGCAATATAACTGAAAACAACCAAATATGAAAAGGGCGATTGAAAACGATGAATCGCCTGCTCGTTTGTCTCTTATCACACGTTCTTCTTCTTCCTAGGGTTATCTCTGATCCATTTATATAAGGCGTTTAGTATTATCACGCTAAAATTGAATCTATTTTTTTTACCTAATTTTACGAGGACGAAGTCGCGGGCTAGTTTATAATAAAAAAGAAATAATCTTGTTATAGATACCATTACTATTATTTTTCTTCTTTTACTCTTTTCTACCAATGAAAAAACCTAAACACTAATTTTGATAGACCCTAGTTATATAAATAAAATTGTAACCTATTTTTCTGAAAAATTATACTAAATGACAGTTTATACGCCGTATAAGTGGACCTTGGATTGTCGAGATAAGTTCTTTATTAGAAAGGTCATCTAAAACCGCACTAGAAAGATAATACCAAATTTGACAGGGGAGGGAATACTGGCAGTGAAGGTGAGTGCTAGTAGCCACTATAAAGTGCCCTCTTAAACCTAAACCTGGGTCGCAAGTCGCACCTAGGTAGTTCCTTCCTCTGCAACGCAATTGACCCGGCACCCACACTGGAAACGAAATATGTCACTCAATGAAGGCCATAGAAACTAGTAGCTGGAACCAAATATATGTCAGAAGCACCATTATCATAATCAATCTATACTAATAACAATCCCATAATAATGATCCTCAGCATCCAATAACTGTTAGGGATTTAATATCGTTGCTCTAGGAAACTCCTAGTAAATCGCACCAGTATCCAGACCTTTATAATGTTGTTATTACGTTAGGTATTTACGTTACGTAACCCATCGCGTCCAACACTTCCACGACGGTGTACGGCAAAACAATGACCTCGCCTGAAATTTTCACGGCTATAAATAACCAGACACAAACACCCCGAACACGTGACTCGATGTTAAATAATGTGTCTTCCGAATCGTTCATTTTCTAGGACGTACTAATATCGGTATTGAAAATCTCGATAATATTGTGTGACTAGAAAACAAACGCTTTTTTTTGCATACTTTTAATTGTTTGGACTCTTACAATTTTTGATAGCTCAACGATAGATCGGAATGAAATCCGTAGGGTATTTAGTTGAATCCTCAACCCAACTAGGCTATTTGAGCTAACTGGGCTATCTCGGCTGGGCTATTACCGGCTACGCTCAAACCGATATTACCGGCTGTTATTACGGCGGGTTATTACCGGCTGGGTTATTACCGGGTGGGTTATTACCAGCTGGGCTATAACCTGCTGGGCTACTGCCGGCTGGGCTATTACGGGCAGGGCTATCATTGCTTAATTAGATTGGTAACAAGAATATTAAACATAGTGTTCTAATTCGTATCAATCAATGGGCAAACCTTTTAAAACGAACGATAAATATATTTTAATTATTAATGATTCACAAACAAATGCCTATATGAATAAAACAACTTTTAATCTTGATTTATTCGAAAGAAAGTTAAGTAACTTATAAGAATCAAATATTCCTAGTAAACCTCAATAGAACTAGATTTGAGGTGCAAAAAATCTAGCCACAAAACGATACCAGCTAATTGTAATGGAAAGAAATAGCCATTCATATAACCAGTTCCCAGTATATTTTTTTGTCAGCTTTTAGCGCATTTTTTAACTCGTTTTTTTTTTTATTTTGTTCCATCTGTATTATTGGGTATAGATAACGGGTTAAAACCTGATAGATTTAATCGGATAAATTATTGCTTTTTAAAACCCAAAGTGGCTAACCTTGTGAGTAAATAGAAAATTGACTTTTACCATTAAACATAGTTTGACGTTTGTACTGATACTGGCCCTCAGAATCGGATGCTATTGTAAATCTAATATATGTAAATATCCACTCAAAAAAATAATGTCCTCAAAACCTGCAGCTTGTTCGAAATTTTTGTACCTGTACAGAATTCAAATTAAAATTTCTTTTATTGATGAGTTGTATGTACATAGATAAGGCTCTATTTTAACAGCACTCCAACTTTGATGTGACAACTATAGAGAGTACCGTGTTACTTTGAATATAGAAGGCTTATAAATTGGTTTTTTTGTATAAAATATAAATTATACATCGCGCTATTGAAATTATAAATTTACGTAATATCTCAATAAGAGGCGCACGTGTATTTAACCTTGAAGTATGGACGTTGCTAAATAGAAACTGGCTAGACGTCATAGGCTTTACAAATACTGCTTCCGGTCGTTGAACCTACCTAGACGCTAGATTTGATAAAACTGTACGTTAAAATTAAACTAGCACTCTCCTTTATACAAAAGCCAAGTAGTACTTGTAGAGCTTACAGTTCCATGGGAGACCAACATCCCTAAAGACCATCTGAGAAAAACGAACAAGTACTTTGACCTAACCAATGAGCTCACTAAAAACGGTTATAAAACTGCTTGTCTGGAACTACCATAATTTAATTACTAGAAAGGACATCTAAAGCCGCACTATTAGGATCATACCAGATTTGACTAGGCAGAGAAGGGAACACTGGCAGTTAGGGTGAGTGTTAGTGATCACTATAAACCTACACCTGGGTCACAAGTCCCGGGCTATGGTTCTTTTCTCTTATTTCCAAAGCAAACCAGTGAAAAAAAAGAAGAGGTTCTTCACATTAACAAAAAAAGAAATAAACCGGGTAAGTGCGAGTGAGACCCGCACATTAAGGGTTCTGTACTATGACGTAATACTTTACTGGGATATTTTAAGATTTATAATTTTTCATAGGATTTCTTTAAATTTGAAAAAGTTACCGGAATTTATAGTACGGAATCCTTAATGCGCGTGTCTGACTCGCACTTACCCGGTTTATTCTTTTGTTTTTTTTTATTTTTTGTGTGTTTCTTTTATTTTTAATTTTTTTATTGTAGGCATGTCTATGTACAGTGTTTTTATGCCAAATAAAACTTTTTCTTCTTCTTCTTCTTCTCCAATTTTTTTCTCACGTAACTACAAACTTACAATTTCCGGAATTTTTCCTACAATTGAACTTAAGCTATAGCTGCCTGCCAAAGTTCACGATTTTAAGTTAACAGGAAGTACCCTAAAGGCTTTCATTCCCTTTTCTAATGTACTAGTATGGGAAATGGGCTATATCTTTTAACTGCGTACACTTAGAGAGTTTATTTTTTGACAGTTTCAAGGGACCCCTCAGACCTCCATATTTGGTATCTATAGCTTCAACTTTATAGC
>JANCMC010050420.1:6264746-6294662 GCA_024363005.1 Charaxes varanes | reverse complement strand
AGAGAGTTTATTTTTTGACAGTTTCAAGGGACCCCTCAGACCTCCATATTTGGTATCTATAGCTTCAACTTTATAGCTTTACGAGTTCCTGAGAAAAAGATTTCTCAGGAACTCTCTTGGCAGACGGTAAATAAAGCAATTCTATGAGGGTTCTTTTTTTCTTTACAGAACCCTAAAAAAACAAAAAAAAATTTGGACAAAATCATGTTATTCAACGCAAACGAAGTTCCAGGTTTAAGCTTGTAATCAACACATTCGTAAATTTGAAAGATAAATACAAGATGTGTCATGACGAATAACATATGTTTTGTCTTACTTTGACATGTGTCATATTAAATGAGCTCGAGCTAGACAAAACACATTACGGCTAACGGTGTCCTGTAGAATCTTTTAACTTATTTAAATTCCAGAATTGTTTATATGATTATTGTTTTTTCAGACAAATGGAGCGAGAGAAAAATCTATATTTAAGACGCAGAAAAGATTTTAAGAAAGTAGGTGGTGGAGTTATTAACCTGCGCAATGTAGGTTTCGTTTCCAAAAATGTCTCAGCACATGTTATTATCAGTTCGCTAAATGGATAACAAGGCTCTAACGGATCGTAGCTCACGCCCGATTCCTATATGTGGAAAACGAGACGTTTCTGAATGACGGTCGGAGATAAAATTGTTCAATGACTGAGTGACCCGTTTGCGCCTTCCACTCCGAAAGTTGACCGTTGGGGGTTCGATTCCCGCCTCTAGTACAGATGTATGTGCTATAAAAGTATGTATTTATAAATGTAAACATATATTTATGTATAACAGACGGCTATTACCTATAATACAGGTATTAAGTTGTCTACCTAAGGAACTTCCCTTTGTCAAATAGTATATATTTAATTTATAACAATTGAGAATTTAATTTTTTCTTATACATTTTTAAATTATTAACATTCTAGTAAGTAGACATTCCAATAAATTGGCTTTATATAACCAAATGACACAGAAATTAATGTTTCAGAATATTAATTAATAATAAGCAAATAGTTGGTAATAAATTAATATGAAATAAGAATCTTATCTTCTTATCGCCTCAAAGCTCGAACTCAGAAGCACTTGAGCACATTTCAGCACGTCGTAGACGTCTTCCGTGTCCAGAGCTGGTTCCTGATAGTTCCCAGACGCTACCAGTTTTGTATTGACTTGTATTATCATATGATTTACATCAATTATAGTTTACTAGCCGATGTCTAATTCTCCGTAATTTATAGTAATGTTATTATTTTTAATATTATATTATATCATACTAACGGTCCCGGCAGACGTTGTCATGTCCGAACGTTGCGTTAATTAGTATTTACTACATTCTATTATCCTATAATATTGTCCCCGTTTCCGTTCCCGTTTCCTTTCCCGTTCCCGTTTCGTAATGGTTCACTATATTGGCGTTAATGGTTTAAACATGAAAGAGACATATGTATTCTATCGCAGGCTTTTTTGTAGAATTATTTAAGATAAACATTTCCTTTTTGCAGTACACATGTACGTGTAACCCTAGCGGTTTCTCCTTACATGACATTTGTAGTTATATTTTGGACAATTCAAACAACCATATTATAATTTATAGCCTATACATTATTCTGATGTATAAACTATATTATTGTAAAGTTTTATTAAAATCCATTCTGTAGTTTTTTCGTGAGAGAGCGTCAAAAATACATCCAGTCATCCACGTGTACAAACTTTTGCGTTTATAATATTAGTAGGATATAGTAGGAAGTAGGATAGAAAAATTGTATCTAATTTTTTACTTTAAATTTTTACCCGAGTTTTCCATTTTGGGATCATATTTTTTCATTACTTGGAGGAAAATTGGTACAATTACCTACACTTATGATTGTAATTTTGATGTTAACCTAAATGTTCGAACTTATGTCGTCCAGCAACGAGATGTCGAAGATATATATCTGCCGCGGGTCATACCTGGTAGAAATTAAGTGAGATCAAGTGCATAAAGAGTGGCACCAACGGGAAGAAGCCTATACCCAGCAGTGGTATAGAAAAGGCTGTTTTTTTATTTACAGTTTTAAAGAATAAAATTACCTTATTAGCAGGGAAAATTGAAACGGAAATTCGAATAGTTGACTAAAAGATGATATGATGTCACATTTATCCACAATATCCACCATACTTAACGCAATCTAAAAAAATTAACGAGTTATTGAATTAAAATAAGTGCACAAAAAATCATTACTTCCAATTAGTACCTTCGAATTTGGCCCCGTGGAGAAAAACCTACCTATAAAAGGCCCGGACTCTTAATGAACCGTTTTTGGGGTCCCTGCCAAAATGGGAAAAACGAAATCTTTGTATTCTGTCCAGTTGCACTAACAACTTATTACTGGCTCAAAATAACGAGAGGCTGAACAGGTTTTTATCGAAAATAACTTACTGTACTCATCCTTACTTTAATGGCCTTCACCATCTTCAAATCTTGAGAAGACTAACCATCACTTAAGCCTGATTGATACAATGTATCAGCATCATCTCTTTAAGCTAAAGACTTAATATCAACGAAAAGAGAAGACAAAATCAAGTGGAAGATGAATAGAAGAAAAAAGACCACTGCTCATGTCTGTACTCTGAAACAATTTTGGCCATAGTCTGCAATATTAAGACTAAATAGATAACTTATATCACAAAACTAGATTAAGGGTCAAAAAGTCTAAGATAATCCTACTTATCTGCAAGAACTTAGCACTCAAATTAATTAGCTGTAATTTTTGTAGATTAGGTACTTCCGAAATGATGTAACGTTAGCAATAGCCAAATCATGAACGCCAAATCTCGTAATTTCGCAGTCCCTTAAAAAAGAAGACAATAAAAATGATTCACACAATGATCTCTTGCACGTATCTGGAATAATCCATGGTCAAAGTACTCAGACCATGGGACATGACAATAAGTTGGTATAATTCTCTATTTTATAAAGTGGTTGATAAGAACTAAAATACGTTTTTGGAAAATAAAAATCGTTATTATTTTAGAAATTTTCAGAAATCGGACCACTTTCATTTCGTATGTACGTACGAAATAGTGATATGACAATGTCTCTTCTGTTTTAATACAAAATTAGGTATGTGCCGATTTAACCTTCAACCAGTTAAAATTGTTCCTAGTTATTTTGACAGTGAAATGAGCAACTTTTGATTAACGCTTAAATACGAATAAAACAACATTGTACAATTTCCTAAGTATATATGTGATATAAAAATTATGTGATGATTATATAGAATGATTATAGTAACTCAGAGAATGTGGGTTGTCTATTGGATAGTCAAAATCATCTAATTGAATGAGTTTAGCTCTAATGCCCGAGCCAGACATAGCTTAAAGTGTTTGTACATTTTTATCCTTGAAGTCCGTAAAGTTTTAAAAACCTTTGTGAAGTTACACAAATTCCCCGGCCACGCTACATGATTATTGCAATGATCATTTAAATGAAGCTATGTTTAGCTTCGGCATTATATTAATTGCATATAGTTTCCATATGATTAAATGTAATTGTGACATGGTATAAAATTTTATCGATATGAAGAATAGTAACAAAAAGTGTAGTTTTTGTTTGATGGCCTTAGCCCTTGCTTGCGTGCAAGGACGGCACGCGCTCGCACCCACGGGAATTCATTCATTATGACGATTAAACTTGATGCTAATTTTCCATAGTGTTAAACACTACGTAGGCCATGGGATCGGCCAAGTGACATTGGCCTTACGTCTTTTGTTACGGTGCCTTAACCCTTATACCAGGCAAGAAAAATATAAACAATAAAGTGACTTTAAGAACAGGTAGGCAGATCTCTATCTTCTGAAGACGCTCCGGTTTCGATAAACGTAGGCGATTGCGAGACAGAGAATCATATACGGTTTTTATAAATTTGGGTGGCAAAGGGTTCGCGTTACAGCATTTCTCCGGTTTTTTTTTTTTGCCAGACTTAGGCGTAGTAATTAAATTATTTTAATATCAACTGCTTTATTAGTTTTTAAATGGATGGTGACGATACTATACTCTCTCAAATATTAATAAGTATGGTCAATATATGTGTTTTTTTGTAACTGGCTTTGTCATTTGTGCGAGCTGAAAGCCTTATTTATAAATAGGTTGGTGGCGGTAAATCCATAAATTTTGCGAGACGCGGAGAGTGAAATGCTTTCAGAGAACACTTACATTAACCTAGGCCGTGACAAGTCAGATATGGGAATAGATTTTGTGGCATCAATATAAACAAATCGTTAATTTTTTAAACATAGTATTTATTCACTAAGTAGTCCGTCAAGTAGAATTGTCTATTATACTACTCCCAAAATTACTATAGAACCGCCGAAACGATTTCCGTCAAGTTGTGTTTTCAAAGTTTGTTATTAATAAATATGACTGAGTCAAGGGAAAGTTTTAGAAGTTTCGTTATTTATACCAATAAAATGTGGGCGTTTATTGTCTGTGGACAAATAGGCTTTTTGATCGTTTTGTGTGTCGGAAAATCTAATTTTTAGTGATTAAATTCGATAAGGCTACGTGCTTTATGGCTTCTGATAGTAAAGTAGAATCTTTATTTCTGTGAAGGTCACCAAGAAGGGCTAAGAGACTTCCACTCAATCAACAATTACTAGCACCACTTCATCAAAATTAATAATATAATACATTAATATCTCTTTGGTATATAATAACATTGTAACCCGTAAAGGTGGGCCAATTTTGTTATTTTATGGACTCCCACCAATGGCCGCCGAAGACCAGGTAGGCTGAGAGAGAGGTTGAACGACGACTGGGACACCATTGCGGACAAGACGTGGATTGAGATCTCTCAGGATGAAGGAGAGCGATCAAGGAGGGATGAGGCCTTAGGCCAACTGTAGGAAAAACAGACCATAAAAAAAGTCACTGATTAAAATGTAGAGAAAACGACATGTACACTTCATTTACTATGTGCACCTAAATATACTTTTCAGCAGAAAAATTGAAACACCTTGCAAGTTTGTGTTTTGTAAGGATTATCAGAACTATGTGTATATTTAAGAATATACGTCAAAAAAACGGGAGTGTTTCTATTTTTCTGATAAGAAGTATATGTATTTTATTTAAAATGAACTTAATTTTATGTTTTTTTTTAAATCAAATATATAGTTAAACGGTAACGGGTGACTCGTACACAAAAGAGGTCAGTTGAACTTACTACTATTTTAAAATAATGTCGAGACGGAATAAATAATTTTCTATTTGTATCAGGAATAGAGGTTAGAACTCAAAGTAGACGTTACGAAAATAGAATCGTGATAAATTAGGACTCATGCAAAACAAAAGGTATATTTTCGTAACAGAAAACTTGCTACTCTATTTATGTAGTCTTCTTCTTCCTAACGTTATCCCGGTCCCTGCAATCTATTGCAGAGGATGTGACTTTAGGGCGAGTTAAGATGACTGATTGCCACCTAAGGTCATTCTCGGAACCCTCAAGATCTCACAACCTCTCGTATCACTTAGTGACATTAATCGGCTCCCATTGTTTCACGTGCCTTCCCAAACACGGAAGAGGTCGGATATTTGAAAACGAATCTTAGAATGCGTCACATATCTATCACCCGGTCGCAATAAGAGTTACTTAACCTAGCGATCGACTCAAATGCCGGCCATCGATTAGGCCACGAAGAATAGAATGTTGACTATAAATTGTAATTATATAGTTAAGATATTGTGCAAAAGGTATGTAAATGAGTTTTGATGGCCTTTAAACTATCAGCCTACCTGTTTATTGAGATACTATCGTTTACCTACCTTCCTTCCTACCTTTGACTATCGCTGCAATTGTTAATCCTCTTACGATAACTAGATTTGGAATTGAATCTACGCTTTGGACAGGATCAAATTTCTCATGTAAAAGCAGTTGGCGACGCTTTTGCAAGTGACGTGTATTCAATTTCAGGTGGAAAGTGTACGTATTGACCGCAAAGTGAAATGGCTTGGCGGTATGGCTTGTTAGCAGGTCATACATATGTGAGAACCTTCCACCTGGGCATAATTTGCCTTGGCAAACCTTATAGTCACTTAAAACTTCGAACACAGGTTAGCGGATGTAAGTAAAACATATCCAGGTAGAGATTCACAGGCGACGCCAACATGAGCTGTTTTATGCGGCGTAATGAGAACGATGTCTCATCTTTTATCGTGCCCTGGGTTTTTGTTTACCCTAACACCTTCACGCAAGAGGACTTAATGGTTTTGATGGGGCACTGGATATGGCTAAGTTCTAGGCCGAGACAACATAATGCTTGCCAACGAAACGCTAAGAAGAAGGAACACCTTTACGGATAAATCAATTTGTTTACCCTCATTTTTTATCATAACGTATTATTATATTAATATAATAATACTTCTGGTCCGATTTCAAAAATTATTTCCAGGCCCATTTTTTAAATATATATATAGTTAATAGCTTTCTTTAAAAAATGGGCCATCTTACAATGAAAGATTTTTAAAATCGGACCAGATGTATTATATATATTATCACGCTAAAATTGAATCTATTTTTCACCTAATTTTACGCGGACGAAGTGACGGGCACAGCTAGTATGTTAATAAAATTGTTTTATATAATTTAATAGTTACCTTCTTAATAATGAATGGATTTTAGACATGCGTTTGACGTACGATCTTGATAGATAGTAACAATAAATAATGATCTTTGGATAACCTTCCACTATTTTCCGACCAAACTTATTAACTATATTCGACCAAGGAATTGGTTTGCCACGCTAAGTTCTAATGTCGTTTGTAACACGTGAATTAGTTATAAGGCTTATTTCTGCTTGTTATACATTAGTTAATTTCTAACAATAACCCTTAGGAAAATTTGCTTTTACTAGGAGTTGTCAACCAAAATGGTAAAGCACTTTCTTTGTCAACTATACAATACCATACTGTTCTATTTGACAATTAATATAAAATACGGTTGTCGCGATTATAGCCGATACAACTGTATCGATATATCGTTGCTAAAAAACTGTGGAGTTAAATCGTTACGAAAACAATGTGCAGTTAAAACAAACGTTCCTAGAACTCCGTGAAGAACGGCCGAAGTGAGAGATCGCCGTCCAAAAGGGAAGATAAAACTGTGCTGTTTAATCGGCAATGATTTTTCATACACACAAATCGATAAAAAACCAGTTTAAACTCCACAGTTTTTCGCAACGATATGTCGATACGTGTGTAGCGGCTATTACGCTTTGACATCATCCAGTACTAAAATGCGCGTGTAAATCGCTTGGCATTGGGGTGGGATTTTATTTTAATGATTTAATATGTTTATAATGCATACTGTATAAAAATATTAGCATTCGCACACCCTGCTATATATATATGTATAAACTATAATTGTGTCAAATTTCATACTCCCCCGTCGGCGCAATTTTCGTAAAGTCGTACCAACACTTTTAACATCATTTATTAATAAAATATACAATCTCGATTTGCTACATGCCTACCACTTTTTATATTTTATAATAATAATTTTAAAGATGTATATTATTCAATCATGTCCAATTGAATAATAAATGAAGAGTAATGAAGAATATTGTTGTGAATATCTTAAAGTTGTTATGATACTTAAGTACTACTAATTTAGTTATTCAGTATCAGCCGTCTCGTCTCATCTCTTGAAAGTTACGGTACGGTAACTTTGCTCGCTGTGATATTCTGAGACGCAAATGAACGCTCCTGTCTCAAATTTCCTCAGCCGCTTCGATACGGCGATGATAAACCTTTTAATGAATTATGCTTACATTTAGGGTTGCTAATTTTAAGTGTTTAAACTAGGATGACTCTATTGTTATTGTCTTTATTTAATTTGTTATGTATAAACAAAGCAAACATTTGAATATGTGTATGCTACACATACTTATTTCAAGAACATTAATAATTCAAACCTAAAACGTATATAAACGAAGAGGTGGAAATATAGTCAATAATTATTAAGTTCTAGTTTATATTTATAGCACATTACTAGTTGATTTAGTTCGATGAGATGAATATAGTATTTGTTGTACTTTATATCAGTTGAAGGTTTGATAACAGGGCTATCGTATCGATCCTAGCACAAGCTTTTGTATAATGCTTTACTCTCTTTATTAAAATGATTTCATTGTTGTAAAACTATTTTTGCAAAAAAAATATAATATTCCTTTTGTTTTTTTGATGGTATATAGTTAGTAACAATTTAATATGCATAAAAATAAGTGAATACCATGACTTCTTAAATTTTTATAAAGCATATAAAAATTTTATAATCACGCTTTTTTATTTTTTTATTTGTATCCTCATAAAAGTACTTATTTATTCCTCTGGCGCAGCGATCCAAAGTAATCATTGCAGCGACCTAAAGTAATCATCGCAGCGACCCTTATTAGTCATGCCTGTGTCTGGCACGGGACTTCAATGTCACACAGTGGTCAAACAAGTGTTCAAATACTTTAAGTAATAATAACCTGACGCTGGTAAAAACAATGTTAATTAGAATATAACGTACATACAAATGTCAATTTACCTTGGTATCTTGTCGTAGCTGTCCCATCCTGTCAGACAGTTGTAGGAACTGTATCTGCTTACTGCTGCCATACTCATTCCATGTCTGTCACTTTCGAGTTTAGTAATGAAAGAATATTATTAATGTTAGTTTTTTCGTGTATAATATTGAATTTTAATAGAATTGTTTGTGTAAAAATGGATAATTAATTACGTATATTACTTTTTTAAAGTAAATTAAACAAAAGAAAAGATAAGTAACTAAGTCGATCGGCCAATTGATAAGATTTTATTTGGTATCACACCGCATAATATTATCAAGAATTTTTGGAAGAAAATTATTATTTATTTATGAAGATCTTTAATATTATTTGTAGTAGGACTATGAACAGATAATTATTGCTTTTTCATATTTCTTTTTGTTTAAAAATGAGTCTAATTATGTAATTTAAATATGTATTTAAACAATTTGCTTCTACAAACGTATACTTACTATACTTTCTACCTAATATAGTTTAGTCATGAAACCGGGTTGTATTTTAGGCACGTCCGGAGAAGTAAATAATTCAGAAGTGACACTGATTAACCAGATTGACATAATTTTAGCAAGGATTGAGGTCAACAAAATTTGGCTGTGATTTAGAATGCCCACCAATCACAGTCGAGCTTGCGATCTATTTACGCAGATTAGTATTTATAGTCTGTGTCGCATTTTAAAGCTTAAATACCCAAAATTAATGTTAATGTAACCAACCATACATAAACTTTCGAATAAACGGTGTTTAAAGCATTTATTATTGTATTAATAAGTAGAATTATAACGGTGTATTTAGGCATTCGAAGCCAAAAAGAGCGGGAAAAAAAGTAATATTTCTTACTAGTAAAACGAAGGTAAAAAACTTAATAGATAAAATATCAATACTTTTAAAATGTCTTATTTAAATGAAGATTTGAAAGAAAGTGTAGAAAAATTAGAATATAAATTTTATTGTTGAAATTAAAAAAAAAAAAAAAAACAAAGAAACTACTATATGGAAAAGTACTCAAAGTTAGTGTTAGTTAGTGTTACCTGTTACTTTTTAAATGATGAAAGCTCATGACACGATTGTTTCTTTGTTTACAGCAAATAATATAAATATTGGTTAAATTATTCTATATCCATCATGATAATTATCGAATAAAATAATTAAATAAAAACAACAACGAATTTAAACAAGCTAAACACAGCATTATTGTTGATCATTCGACGATTCACCACATTTTCCGCTCTACTAAATTTTGTTATCGCTATTGTATCCCGTGTATTTTACAAACTTTTAATGCACTGGGATTAATATTCGGTATGATCTGAACGTTTGTAATTTTTTTCGAATGGCAACTCTATGTAGTTTTATGCTCTTTTGAAATTTTATTTGTATGAGAGGAGATAGACGGTGTTCTGTGACCGACGTGAGGCGACGACTGTGAGGTCGAGCGAGCGCCGCGGCGCCCGTCTTCACCAGACTGAACGCGTTCCCGTCGCGCCCGCCGTTTTTTCAGCCTCGTTAAACCGTTAGCGACTAACACACAGGGTTACCCAGCCCCAGAAGTATGTTTTGAAATTTCCTGCGTCAGCTAATGACCCACACGAGACAAATGTGTGACTTTTAAACATATCGAGCTTCTCAACTCAACAAGTTTCTCAGATGTGATAAGGAAAATAAATACAGATGAGTAGATAATTGAATTTTAATTTAGACAATTATTATAACGTTGTGTAGTTTACTAACTTTCCGCAGTAACTTTTGCTATGATTACATATGTACTCGTATGTAAAAACATTTAGTCAATATTTTTAAACATACTTTAAGAGACGATATTTTTGCTCTTTGTATAGCGATGATTTGATTTTGATTTGAATTTGATACTTTTTAGAAAAAAATATTTATGTTACAAGGCTTGTGCCTGTAAATATTGTAATATAAGTAAACGTTGTTAATCATAAATTTAGGTTTTATTAGAGCCTAACACAGTAATGATCCCAAGAATCCTTTTTCTAAAGTTAACTGATTCACTGATTTGATACTCAACTGCTCAAACTACCTTTTAATTGGTCTATCTAACACGAATAACATCAAAATTATCAATGAAAGACTGGCTGATGCGTCAGTAATTGGAAAACGGCAAAAGATTTTTACTAACATATATATAACTAACTAGTTGTGACCCGCGGGTCACAACTAGTTAGTTCATGATGATATATTATAGCCTACAGCCATCCTCAATAAGTGGGCTATCTAACACTGAAATAATTTTTCAAATCGGACCAATAGTTCCTGAAATTAGCGCGTTCAAGTAAATAACAAACAAACAAATTCTTCAGCTTTAAATATGAGTATAGATTTCCAAAACGGTCGAGTGTTCGAAATTTTGAATATTCGATATAATTTTTTATATCACGATCTGTACTTAGTTTCAAGAAAAAATATAATGACACTAGACTCTATGAAGTACATTTTAATTGGAAAGCTATGCAGCTCAAATGCAGATCCATTACGAATGAAAACCTGAATAATTCAAAAGAGATCAGAAAACGAAAGCATGAAGCCTACTTTCATATTCTGTTTAGTTGATAGAATCGGGGTTTTTAGATATATGAACGTCAAGCTAAGAAAGATTAATGTAGTTTTACTTCTTACGTGCATGTAATTCTTTATTATAAGACTAATAACTAAACGGAAAAAACGTATTTTTTCCAAATAGGATGTTAGTTTTGCGCTGCAATTTTAGATTCGTAAATTTTATCTAACATTTTCAAGCCCGCTACTTCGTTATTGTGATCAAAAACTTGTAATTTAAATAGTATTACCGTATCTTTTTTTGAACTTACCAAATTTAGGGCTTTTAATTTTTAAATACTTTAGAAATACACAATACGTATAAAAACTTAATTTTATTCCACAAGTCTCCAAAAAAACTGTAAAAGCGAATCGAATTTTTCAAAATCTCGCTTTTGGTGGCAACACATATTAAAATATCATGTCGAGAAGTTTAAAAATGAACACTAATCCTGACTAGAAATTCAACATCAGGTGAGTCCAGTTATTTAATGGACATATACATACATCAATCAATTTAATTACGATCTCGATTCTCTCCCGTTTAATCAACAGGGCCTGGATCTGTGAAAGGTCAGCACTGTTTGTAATGTCATCACAAACTGTTTACTCACGTCACCTTACACAAACATAATTTTGGTATTACAGACCGTTTATATCAAATTTACCCGGGCATAATAACCATTATTTTATTGACATACTACCTCATTGCCGTGTCTATCTTGTCCCTGTTGGCTTAGATACTATTAATCTCCTCTTCGAGTTTGGTGCGTTTCTTGATACCGACATCTATACTGTAATATTAGAGCCAGACATAGCTCAAAGTGTTTGTACGTTTGTGTCCTTGAAGTCAACAAAGTACTACAAAACTTTGTACAGTTACACAGAGTCCCCGGCCATACTACATGATCATTGAAATGATCATTCAAATGAAAATATGTTGCTCCGGCATAACAAAATACTTTTAAATAAAAGAGTAAGTAATATTTCTAAAAATATGTGTTATCACAATGGCCTATTCTTCAGGTATTAAACTGTTTTCCTTCTTTGTGGTATTGCAACACTTTATTGGATACGAAAACATAAAAGGATATAAGACGACGATATAAGACGCTTACAGCTTCAAACGAGATCAAGTGCTATTCAGGTATATTTCTATGTCAAATATGAATAGGCTTTAACTCAGTTTAGTATCCTTTTCTTATCTGTTTATGTATTAATAAATGAAAAGAATGCTGTATTATTTTTATATTCATAAATAGAGGTACTGAGTTGTACTGTATAGCTTACATACAAATGTATAGCTTACATTCAATTAAATAGAATTAAAATTATCCTCAGTAGGTTATAAATTTAGAGTTTTTTTTGTCAATAAGATTAAGTTCCATTTTGAACCTCCGAATAAAAACTATTAATGATTTGCTTAATTACTTAATTTATTTCGCTATTGCGTAGCTTAAAATGACCTAGACACTAGCTACTAGCTACCAGGCAGTTCATTTGAATACCGAAAATATACCAACCTACGCTTGCTGGCTATTAAGAAATAAATATTTTAGTACCTGAAAGACACATCGGTTCGGAAATAGCAATTATTTAAATTACACTCCTGATACCAAATATGGCGGGATAGAAATAGTCAGAGGTGTAACTATGACATAATTTATCTGTTTTTGTGTAAAATATTAATAGTTTTAATTTAAACGTGTTAATTTTTTTTAAGTTCAACGTAAAGCCTTCCTATTACATCGATGTGTAACTACTTATAGGCTGACTTATACAAAATTCGGGTAACTCAAAGGAATTACAGCGTTAAATATAAAATCACAACCTGTCTTTGTTCACTCTGTCATGGTGATGAAAAGGAAATAGAAAAATGTTTTGAAAAAAATATATTTAATTTTAGTAAAAGTGATACCAAGCCAAATAGGTTCTCGGCTAAATTGATGCAAATGGCACCGACTTCAACACATAAGTAAGTGTCTACTAAACCGTATGAAAGTACTATTTATTTTTTGCTTTTTAGTTCTCCGCCTTTTTATTTTTGAAGGCGGTTTTCTTTTTATTTAATAATAATTTATTTTTCAAGTTTTTAGTGGAAAGTAGACGTAATTTTTCTATATCTGATATGTTATTTTTTTTAATAACCCACTCGTATATATTCGCTTTCTATCGTTTATTTATCTCTTCATCCACCACCAACTAGTTACCAGCTAAATCAATCTTCTTTCTTCAAACATAGGCTTAAACATAGGCTCTGGCCGCGACTTCGTCCTCGTGAACTTAGGTAAAAGAAATTAGATTCAATTTTAGCGTGATTCAAATTTAGCCTACAGCGTTCCTCGATAAATGGGCTATCTAACACTAAAAGAATTTTTCAAATCGGCCCATTAGTTCCTGAGATTATCGCGCTCAAGTAAGCAAAGAAACACTTCAGCATTAGCATATATTGCATATAATACTTTTAGTTTTACTGCAGCTGGTATATTTATAATACGTTGGAAAGAAAAATATATAAATCAACTTACTCGTGTGTCATAATAACTGATATTAACTTATTATTCATTATTATAATAGCGAATGGCGATGCAATTGAAAATTGATTTGAGGGCATGCATGTATTATGAAAAGGAATCGATTTTCTAAATGTCAAAACATATTACTGCAATAATATCCCATCGCCTTTTTAAACTCACCTTGTGATACATTTTAAATAAGCCTGGGATTCAGACATCGGGGCATCGTCGTAAGCTCGGCTCACCGGGGGGGAAAGGGGGGGGGGGGGGGAAATTAGAAAAAGCCCCTTTCCCCATTCTAGAATAAAAATAAAATTGAAGGGTTTGTCTGAACGGTCGAAAAAGATGGGAGGGGGGGGGGGGGGGGGGGGGGGGGGGGGGGGGGGGGGGGGGGGGGGGGGGGTTAGTAATAATAAAATTTGTGTGAGTGAAGTTTTGGATGGCCCTAATCAGTGGTAGATAGAAAAAGGCGGCGTTAACGGAAGAGCGTCATATTGGTATAATTAGCATTGTAGAGTGTTAATAAATCGGCGAGTACGTCAGCGCAGAGCGCGCGCCCGCCATCTTAACTGACCTGCCCTCACTGCGCTGCGATTGCACGCCTCTACACCAACGCAACGCAACGGACTCTATAACAGTGAAATAATACTGCCTTTTACAATATATTTATCTTTAATACTGTTACTAAAAATTATGTTACCCATCAGGGAAAACAGGCCCCTCTTACTCGCGCATTGCGTGTACTTACTGATTTAATAATGAAATGTCCGAAATTAGATTTTTTCCATATTCCGCCAGCTCAAATAATAAGATCAATTAAAAGTATCCTTGAGTCAACAGGCAATTTATTGTATTAAACAGGATTATATTAGTTATATATTAGTTTTAAGTAATTGATGTATATTTATTTGGTACCGAAAAGACAAATTGGGGAACTGTAATGTTCTTTCGTATATGTTGATGAATTAATATAAATAAATAAATAAATTAGAGATAGTCTGCTACACGAAATTCACCGCAAATCTTTATATTTGCGTACTATAAGCTTATGTAATGCTAAATACAAAATTATTATTTTTTTGTACGACATTACACTATCCCACAACCTGAGCAGTGGTACACTTATGGTACACTTTACTGACAAACTATCATGGCTATAGATTTTTACTTTAACGTAGTTTTTTAACTTAATGCCTAGATGTGTATCTGTCAAAAAATGATATACCTAATTAAAAAATTTCATATAAAAACTACGGAGCCCTTACAAAACTTAGCTCTTTGCTAGTTATATTTGACAATTAATTATGAATAGGTTTTGGCACAATCTTATAGTAAAATGTATGTATGTAGTAAAATTTATATACATGTGTGTATAAATCGTTTGGTATTGGTGTGCGTGAGATATTATTTTTAATAATTTAATATTAATTACGCATATTTTATAAAAATATGTGCTTTCGCACACCATCCTCTATATAAAATATCATTTTGCCAAATTGCATATGTCAATATTCTAATTAGTAAAACATTAATTATTTCCCTCAAACATGACAATATAGTTTTATTTAACGTTCATGTATATTATTAATTGACTTAATTAAATATAGAGATCGCTTTTTGAACTTTTTAAAGACATATTGCTACAACTGTTATAATTCCCGGCTTCCCGGTGGCCTAATCTCGTCATTAAAGGCCGGCGCCGCATCTGCTAGCCTCCTGGTAGTGCAGATGTCTATGGGCGTCTGTAGTCACTTATGTGAACCGCATGCTCGTTTGCCCCTTGTTACATAAAAAAAAATGCCTCAACGCACGTTTCGCTTCGACACCGAAGCATCATCAGGAGATAGACTCTACAAAGGTTATTCGTAAAGTTTAACCTTTGTAGAGTCCATCTCCTAGAGCAAAGTAGTTTAGTTTTTCATGCATATAAAAATGATAGTAATCATAATCCAAAAACTATTTTTAAATCCCAAAGTGATATGAGTGCCCCACGTGAATGAAGTCACGGGTTACAACTAGTACTTCAAAAATTTTTTAGTATATAATAATAGTAATTTTTATGAAAAAAAAAATATATTTCTAGAAAAATTTACACAGCGCATTAGTTAATAGATAAAAACTCACGACCCTGATCATCCCAGCTAGATTATAAATTTCCTTATAGTTCAGTTTACCGTTATTTAGTTGCATTTACAACTGCCATAAAAATAAACTAACATATCCGTGAAAATAAACAGTAAATCATTTTAAAATGTCCTTTGAACGTTAATTTAATTTTCGCTGCATTTTTTTGTCAACTATAAAGCCCCGTCATAAAATCCCGTTCTGAATTTTTTGTCAGTTAAAAAATATTTTTACAAGCCGAAAACGAGTTTTATAAAAAGAGCATCTATATGGCATGTGTATATTGAAAGTGTGCGGAATATTGCTATAATTTTGAAGAATTTCCTACGTAAATATGTCGGTCCCTCTATATAATATAATGACCTGGATAAGAATTTAATTATCTTTCATTAACTTAGATATAATTAACGTGAAAGCGTTACACTAACTTAATAATAGCCTTTTTAACTTAGAATTGTTACTTAATGTTTATTAAAGGTTTCCATTCTACGTAGTTAGTCCGCACTTTTTTCACGGGAAATCTTTCTAATGAAAACTCTCCTTTATATTACCCATACAAAGTTGAAATCACTGGCTTACAGCCAAGCTTAGGGAAAACGAAGTTTGTTTTTTAAAAGTGAATTCTTTTTACTTAACGACCACCTTAGTTCACAACACGTATCCCATTGGGGTTTTGCGATAGAGTTTAATGTTTTAGTTAGTGAATCACTAGGGGTTTCAATTTACTTTAACTACGGCTCAGCGGCTGGAAGAGGTCGAAACTTAATCAGTTACCAATCGATAAGTTAATCAGTTTTTACCTCGGCCAAGTGATAGATGGGTAACCCATCCTAGGACTGGTTTTCAAATATCTGACCTCCTACGTGTTTCGGGAGGCGCTTAAGACCCTGGGATCAAAAATGACTGAGTGATATTAGTCTGGCAATTTAAGCGGACTCTGGGGGTCCGCTTAAATTGCAGAGTATGTAGTGATTATGTAGTACCAGTACTAGACCGGGACTACGCTAGGTAGAAGAGATGGGCAAGTGGCTGGAGGGATTGGGGCCTTACGTAACCCATTGTTCCGGTGCCAAAAGGCGGCCGTTCTCCAGCAGCAATTAATCGGAAGAAACTCGAAACTGTCACCCGGTCGCAGTCAGAGCAACTTAACTTAGCGATCGACTCAAATGCCGACCACTGATTAGGCCACGACCTCCTCCCCTAATGATATAAAATAAATACTAAAACTTGTTTAGACAGGTTTGAACGACAAGTTAATTCATATAAGTGCCCATCGGCGTGGTCACGTGTCTTACGTTGTATGTTTATATTTTTAAGCCTTCACTTCTGTTACCGTCCTCATTACTGCTTTGTGTATTTTTTTAATATTCCTTGAAGTACAAGAAAGGTTCTAATGATGAGTAAAGAAGAATAAAAATGGCCAAAGGCGTGTCAAGACACGCTTATATAGAATGGTTCCGTATCTGATACGCTATAAACGTATTTGTTAAATAACTTCAAAAGTTGTAGTCCAATTTCGTTCAGAATAATTTTCCTGGTGAATTTTTAGCATGTTTTATCGACGTGGAAAATTTCAAGTCTATACGTCTAATAGTTTAGAAATGCTAGGGGTGGGAGGGCACTTTACGGGCACACAGACCGACGGACAGAGCGAAATTATAAGGGTTCCTTGTAGTACTGCGGAAACCTAAAAAAGAATTCGGTCTAAATTTCGGTCTAAAACACGAACAAATATCGGATAAAACACGAACAAGTATCGGATAACGTACGTAACATAACTTAGTACTTAGGATAAAATTTGTAAATTTATACTTATCTGGCTTGTGACATCCCTATCCCAAAGCTTGTTAGCTGGCAACCATCAAATCACGGCTCGATTTACCGTCATCAGCCCAATATAAATTAATAAACACCGATTGTGATGGCTTCTGTTTGCTTTGAAAGCTAATCACATTGTTTTTGATTATTATAATTATTCTAAAAACCCAATATGAGAGCTATATACTAAACTTTAATGTTCAAATTGCAACAACAAAGTTAGGTTTAAGTGCCCCTCTTAACAGGACTATTAAGTTTAGTGTGTTAATTTTTTTTTAATTATTATCATTTTGTTTTAAATTATTAGTGTTCTAATAAAATTTCCGTAAAGGCTGATGTTGACGTGTTTGGTGACAGTATTAAAAGTATTAAAAACAAACTTTTAATCCAGTGGAATGCACTTTTTCCTGTATTACAGTTTCTTCTAACTAGCACAGGAATAAGGGCTTTAACTCAGTTGTACCAAATATAGCAGTTTCTTAAACAAAAAATCACTAGAGAAACAAACTGAAAAAATATTACCATGGCACTCTTTTATTGTAATAATTATTTAGGTTGTGTTATTTTTATGATTTCTCATTTCATTACATTATTTACTGCTTTTTTTATTAATTATTTTTATATTGTAGACTAGGAACTGTATAAAAGTTGTGTTATTTTTTTTTTATGTTATAAGGGGGCAGACGAGCAGGCAGCAGGCACCGAAGTGCTTACCGACGCCCATGGACATCTGCACGACCAGAAGGCCAGAGTAGAAATAAAATACTTATGGTTTGATCACCCTGGGTGCGCGGGATTTTTAGTAAGTAAACAAAGTTTGAATAAATATTCAAAGTCCCGCTCCACACATTGTGATCAAACAAGTGTTTAAATATTTGAAGCTGTAGTCTATAGCCGGCTATAGAACAAAGATTCGGCGCGATGTTTACCTCAGTTTTCTAAAATAAACTTTCTTATCGTGAAACGCTTCATTGCTATTTCAACGGTGTTTATCTAGTGAGCAAAATATACCAGAATTTTGCTCTGTGTAAATTTGGCACTATTTATTTACTTGCTAATTTATAGACCGACGCGCTTTTATCTAGCGGAAGGTATATGATATATTACTAATAATGTTTTAAGAATTATGATTACGAATATTAACTGATATTATAAACCAGAATGTGAGTTTGTTTGTTTACTCGCTTTAACGCCTAAACTACTTATCCGATTAATATAAAGTTTTGCACAGACGTTGCCATGAGTACACAAAAAGACTGCGTTTTGATTTAAAATAGAACTCTGTAAGAAAAGGATAGAAAAATATACAGACTGTGGTTAATTACAAATATGAATAGTAAAAAATCTATATAATTATGTTGTATTGGTTTTTGCTACAAATCATCTGGATTTTTTTCTTTTGACTGGAAAATAAAAGTGGTCAACTCCGTGCCTAGACACGTTTATAAAGAAAGGTTACGCATCAGATATAAGTAAATGTATTTGTTAAATAACCTCAAAGGTTATTCTCCGATTTGGCTCAAAATATTTTTCCTAACAAGTTTTTAGTATGTCAAATCAACATGGAAAATTTCAAGTCTCTCTCACATCTGATAGTGTGGAAATCTTAGGGATCACCCTGCAGGCGGACAGACAACCGGACAGAGCGAAATTATGAAGGTCCCTAGAAGGAATACGGAACCCTAAAAAGGTCAATATAGATGCTTTCACGCTTTTAAATCTATAATGCTGTGGCTAAACCTGTTCTAAAACATCAATACAATGTTACCATAGCACAAAAAATCTCATCTGTGGAATTACTCTTGCAACATCGAGGACGCCCGTCACTGGGCGGGCTACGCAACCAGTTAAGTGATGTGTCAATGTCGACATCGTGTATCGATATATTTCTTAAATATCATTAAAATGAAAACACAGACCCATGACATAAAATTTTAACAAAAAAAAAATGATAGATACTAAAGATCCTCAGCTGGTCGAAATTCGGTCACAAAACCATATTTAAAACTATAAACAAAATTTTAATAATTTGACAACGATATTGTTGTGTATAATTGACAATGAATATGTGTACATACGGTCGCTATGGCTACGCTTTGACACTAACAGTAAAATCTATACATGTGTGTGTAAATCGTTTGGCATTAGTGTGCGTGTGGTTTTATTTTAACAATTTAATATATTTATATTGCCTATTCTCGGCTGCTGCGGCCGCCGCCAGCGACCGGCGCGCGTCTGCCTCCCCGCTGCGCGCCGCCGCCAGCTCGCTGCGCACGCGCTTCAGCTCCTCGCTGAGCTCGCGCGACGACCGCTGCGAAACCAAACGATCGACTGACTCAACTATTGAAGTAAAACTTCTTTACAAGAGAAGTAATACTCCTTTACGAGAGAAGTGATATTTCTTTGCGGGAGAAGTAATACTTCTTTACGAGACAACTAATGACGAGAGAAGTAATACTTCTTTACGAGACAAGCAATACTTCTTTAAGAGAGAAGAAATACTTCTTTGCTAGAGAAGCAATACTTATTTACGAGAAAAGTAATACTTCTTTACGAAAGAATACTTTTTACGAGATAATCTTTTTTATTATTGCAACTTGACTATTACATCGTACTATTTTTCACTAAGCTTTAAACATACTAGGTAAATAATGAAACACCATCAATTGAAGGCATTTGCCTAGTTGTTTGAGCAAATGGCTGAATATAATTCAGAAGCTACCTGAACGGCGCCGTTTAGTAAATAGACTGTTAATTAAACGGCTAATTAAGGTATTTATCTTTACCCAAATATAATGACAAGGAATCTACCGCCATAAAAGTTTTGGGAATACCTGATCCAATCGATGTTTCTTCATGTGACTAAAGTGGAAAAGCAAGCATACATAAAATGTGAATTCCCTTACCGCTTCTCTTTCTCTCTGTTCACGTTCTTTTTCCCGCTCCCTAATTTCCCTTTCCCTTTCTTCTTTCTTCTCTCTGTCTTTCTCCCTCTCTTTATGACTATTACTATCTTTATTACTCTTGGCGTTCTCTTTTGTACTTTCTACTTCTTTCTCTTTAACTAATATTTCTTTTGCTGGAAATTAATACAATAAGCATGTACTCATAGAAGGAGCAATATTAATGAATAGTAGTTTATTGCAGCGAGTCATTAACGCACGAGTGTTATGCTGGCGCCCGAGCGAGTGCATTAATGACTTTACTTTCAACTACATTGATGTCAATTCCCATTTTTTTAACTTCTCTTGCTATATGTAGTATATGAAACTTTTATAATGGTACAGAATGGGCGCCATTAGTTTTTTTTTCGAACCTATTCGGTGGATTATTATTTTCAGCCAGTATCTTTTTGATTAAATGCATACATTTTATATGAAACTTAATGGATGACTCTAAACCTTTGTGGTAAAATTATATGAAAATAAGAAACAGTGCAATAATGACATTTCATACAACATTACCGCTCTTTCTTACCGCGACCTGGTGATAGATGGGTGAATCATTATAACACCGGGTTTTCAAATTGCTTTGTTTTTCGGAAAGACACGTAAAATAGTGGGTCCCTTCTGTATAAAATCATTTAGTTCGGCCCTTCACTGGACCCTCGGGAATAATTTATTTTTATACCCCCGCTAAGGTGGTGGTGGTCGACAGCAACTGAGGATTTATAAATAGTTATAATATATATAAGATATTAATAATATAGATAATATTAGAACAAGATAATAAGATAATAGGGACATAATAAACCCTACGTTCCGAAAAATTATATGTTTTTTAAGTATCAATAAAACAACTATCAAATAACACCATGAAAATAAAGAGCAAAACGTTATTGGTACTTATATGTGTAGAAGTCGTTACACTGAAGACATTTCAAACCAAAAGTTTCCTCACTACACCGAATGAAATGAATCAGAAATGATAATAACAAAAAATCTATCTAATTGAGAATTAAGCGTAGACAAAGGTTGTTTTAAAAATCTTTTTTCTTTTAACAATACTAGGACTGCGTCTGCTATGCCTAATATTCCTGTACTCCTTTCAACTAAAAAGTTTTGCATACCGAAAACGTGAACTCCAATTTAACGTGAGCAAAGGCTAGTTTTAAAAAAACTTATGTGAGGAATACTTCAGCTATGCCTGTATTCCATTAACTCAATATGTTTTAAATAGAAAATTTAGGACGCTGCGAAACCCGAATCTGCATTGCGCCAAGATTTTTCACCAATTAATCTACATATTCCATGAAGTGTGGGATTATACTTTTCAACAAATATATTCGCATTTTAAGCGATTTTAGCAGATTTACGATTCGCCGATTTTTAAAACGGGCTATTGCAATTTATGTTTTATTGTACAAATAGCTTGATTTGAAAAAGTACTAAAGTACAATTAAGGGTCCTTAGTATTTCAATATATTAAGGAATTTCCTTTCAGTACAGTATAGTGATAATTTTTTAGTACTTTAGTTTGACAAAAATTTTGGTGTAGTATTTTCACGTATCATAATCAAATACAACCTACCTGATCGTGATGAGATTTTTATTGAAAAGGAGACAAGAGCATATTTTTTTACCATTAAACTGATTACAATTTTATCAATAAAGAGAAAAACAACCAAATATTAATATTCGTACAATTGCAACCTAATTTCAATGACCGGAGCATACATAAATAAAAAATCGCTAAGAGCGTGTCAAGACACGCTTATGTAGACGGATTCCGTATCTGATACGCGATACAGTACCTTATTTTAATATAAATATAAATAGCTTCAAAAGTTGTTGCTTGATTTCTCTCAAAATAATTTTCTTAACGAGTGTTAAGCATGTGCTATCAACATGGAAAATTTCTAGCGTCTACATCTAATAGTTTGGGGAATCCTATGGGGGAGCGCCTTGCGGGCGGACTGTGACTATAAGGTTTCCTTACAATGGAACCCTTAAAAGCTACAAAGTTAAAGACGCGTGCACAAAGGTGTATGAAAACCGCTAGTTTGTACATTATGCCGTGTATGTTGTATAATTCCAGAACGATGTCTAATAACCAACTGTCAGGAACGGAAGAAGGTAAAAATACTAAAAATTAAAGAAATTAATTTACCTGTACATTGTAAATTACTATCACTAGATGTAGATAGTCTATTCACAAATGTACCTGTAAAAGAAACTCTTCATATTTTTGAAGAAATTTTAGTACGAAAACGGCTTCATCCTGGTGAAATAAATGATATTCTAGAACTAACCGAAATTTGTATGGGTCAAAATTATTTTACTTTCAACGGTCAGTTCTATCATCAAAAAACACTTTTCGATGAATACTTCATCAGTGAGCATAAAAATGTTGTCTCCCATCGAATAACAACTGGAAAAATAACCAACAAAAAATTTGTTAAAACCGCGGTTAAAAAAAATCTTTATGGGAAATACGCTGAATTACGTCGTACCTGATTTAATAAATAAACTTCAAATACAAATCAAGCAAAACAAGCCGTGGAAAAACTGGAAACTAACAATTTAAACATATTATTTATAAAACGTTAACAAATAATAAATTATAATAATAAGAAAAAAATATTATAACTAAAAATGTGCTTTTGGAATATCCTTTAAGCGAGATCGGCCAAGCCGGTTATGCAGCGGGAACGGCAAACTCACCGACTCGGTCAACTACCCAACTTTGTGTTTTTATAAATTGTTAAAAGCAGTGATACGTACCGTCCCCTGCTGACTGACCTGACCGATCCTCTAGGCGTATGTCTGTCTAATTTTAAAAAATAAATAATAGCGAAGAGTGCTGCCAAGTGCCTAGACAGGGCACTTTTATATTGTTACTGTAAAATTTTTCTCTTTTTTTTTAAATGAAATAAATTTAAAAAAAAAACTAAAGGGAAGGACTAGCAATGGGTTCCCCTTTGAGCCCTTTAATGGCAGAAATCTTTATGAATGATTTCAAGTCCAAATATATTGTCAACGATAAAAACATTTTACATTACTTTAGGTATGTTGACGATATCATTTTATGCTGGACTGGCACTGAGAGACAACTGAAAACCTTTTTTAATAAATTAAATAAAAGACACGTTAAAATTAAATTCAAACTGAATATCGAAAAAGATAACTCCCTTAATTTTCTAGACTTGTCTATAACGAGAGTTGGCTGTAAACATCAATTTGGTATTTTTCGCAAACCTACATATACAGATACGACCATCCCTGCCTCTTCGTGTCACCCATGGCAACACAAACTCGCAGCGTACCATTGTTACGTACATAGGCTCATTTCACTTCCCTTAAATGAATGTAATTACAATAAGAAATTACACATCATATACCAGATGGCATATTCAAAAGGGTACGATTCTAAATTAGTCGATAAAATCATAAATAAAAAACATAAATCTTTAGCCAAAAAACTCTTGTAACCGGTGCCAACTGATAAAGTTACGATGTACAGGTGGGCCAGAAAGGCGTACGATTTTAAAAACACTCTTGCGCTTGAACCATATGAGAGGGGGCCGCGCGGTTGGTGGCCTACCGGCGCCCATGGACATCTGCACGACCAGAAGGCCAGCAGATGCGCTGCCATCAAAATTTAGATATATTATGTAAGAAAGAGTTACTAGCACCAGTACGCGCCGGCCCAATTTGGCTACAAGCATGGCGCTACCCTTAATTGTGTGTAGTATTGCATCCGATTTTAGAAGATATCTCCTGGTCTCAAGACGTTATGTCTGGACAATGTAAGTGTCCTATTGTTGATCAATTCTAGATGATGAAATGAGAAGAAAATCAATGGATTTTATGTTGGTATCCACACACACGATTATTGCAATTCACCCCAACTTGCATTGGTTTCACAGATCAAATAAAAGTTACTTTGTCCACGTTTATAAAAAGAAATACCTGAATTACTTGCATAAGCTGGAATAATCCTATTTTTTATTTTTTGTGCTTACCTTAGAATGTTTTTCTTGTTTTATTTTTATTTTTTTTATAAGCGTTTTTATTTGTAGTGGTATTAATTTATTTTTAACGTTTGTTGATCTGTACTCTTTTTTATTAACCTTAGGTTTTTAACAGATATAACAGATAACAAATGTTGTGTACGCTTATAATTAGTTCATACATCAGATTCTTTGTACTTAGTAAAACAAAAAATAATATATTAATGTATATAACTGTTGGTGCTCCTTATAAAATAAACCAAAGTATAATAAAATAAAATAAAAGTCATTTGACGAAGTGCCTCAATATCTCGACGGTAGAAGGAAGAACCGCAATGCGGAATGTACCCGGTTCAAACCCTCACGACGCTGGAGTATTATCGCACTTACAACCAAAAAAAGCTTTTAATTTAAGCTTAGTGGAAGGTGAAATAGGAATATTAAACATACTTATAAAGTATTCCTAAATTTCCATAAAAAAAATAACAAAAGATCTTGAAATCTGGAAGGAAAGTGTCAGGGCACTATTATAAGTATTTAAGAGGAGTGTTGAGTTCGGAGAACGGTTAATATTGATGGGAAATTACAAAGGTCGACCGGTGACAAATTGCCCAATAGTAGATCGTGACTTGGTCATTTGCTTATTGGTTTATTTTTGACGCCATTTTTTGTAATTCGGGGGTATTTTCCACATTTATTCTTATGAAGCGGATAAGTATCGCAATCCAAAGAGGGCATGCCGCCAGCTTTCTAGGAATATTGCTGCCTGACAATGACTATGGTTATTTATTATAAATTTTTAATTGTTATGTAATTTTTTTTATTTATTTTAATTTTTTTTATTTAACTTAAATTAGAATGAGTTTTTTATTTATGTATACAGTTTTTTCATTATTATTATTATTTAAATTAAGGTCATTGTAGGCTCTGATGACTTGGTATGATCGGCCAGAGCTGGGCGTGCCGCTGGCCTCTTGTGCTATTGCGGTGGCTCCTATCTTTATAAATAATTTTGAAGACTATTAGTTTAAATTTAAAGAAGAGCCTAAAATTTCCTTGACCTTAAAACCATCAACTTCATCAATTTGGCACCTACCACTAAAGGGTAATTGGAGCCAAGTTTAATAATGGATAATTCTACTTTTATGAACTTTCCCAACTTACTAATTAGTATCTTGGCGGCTAACCAAGTTTGATAGGGAGATAGCGCATTTACCAAATTTTACATTTATTATACGGCCATAAAATGGGGCAAAGCTGATTAATCAACGTTTGAAAAAAGAAGGTTTTCATATGAACTATTATTTTAAATATAACTGTCGATTAGTTGGATAATTATACGGTATTTTCAAACCAATAAGTGACTTTCAAAAATAAACATACTCGATTCGCGATGGCCAACGACGTAACAGCACCTTTTTGGACTTTGATAGTAATTTCAAATCAAGCGCTAACTTTTACCTGTTTACCGGTATTGAAAATCACATTAAAGTATTATAAATTATTACATTGCCTTACTCCTAGAAATCAATGTGAAATTCAAGTGGATCGAACGTCTACAAATGCGGGAAAATTACATTATAAAATTAAGTTGTGTTTATACAGAGGTGTACAAATTAATTCGGTTCGTTTCAAACGATGGCTCTAGAACGTGAAATTTATTATATTATAAGTTGATTTTCATGGTTTTAGATAGATTGAACATCTGCCGCTAATATCCAGTTTTGAGTTTCATACAAATTAGTTATTTGTTACGCATTTGAAAATGTTATTTTGTTGATATGGAAACAGCATTTGCGTAAAGATTTTTTTTTTTTGACTGGAACAAAAGAACAAGTCAATCTCATCGTATGCTGACAAGTTATGTACCCATGTCGGGTCGTCGGATGTCGGGTCGTCGGGTCGTCGGATATGAAATTTAAACCCGAGTTAGAATAGGTCACCCATCTATCACCCGGTCGCAGCAGTACTTAACCTAGCGATCGACTCAAATGCCGACCACTAATTAGGCCACGACCTCCTCTGTTGAAAGCATTGGCAATGTTTTCATTAATTTGCTAATTCATTACCTCTTGAAATACAAAAAAAAATGAGCTGCAAACACAGACCGAATTAATTTGTACTCAATGGAAATACCACAAAATAACCTGAATTTTTATATTTTTTTGAATAATATTCCTTTGGCAAATATATTTAAATTCTACAACGAGGCATGAAGAGGATTTGAAGAAATCTCTTCCCTTGACGACATTTGTATTCGCAACATTGTTAAGACGTTTAGCAAATTCAATCTGATTTACATTTTAAACGAATTCAACGTTGACATTGGCGAGGACCGCATAATTGGACGGGTTTGACTACATTGCAAGAAACGAAAGATAAACAGGATAACCTTACTTAAGACCTTTTAAGTGGTCGAACTCTAGTAGAACTGTGCTTGTTAGACCAGCCGCGGTAATTCCAAATGTTGTATGACGTATGATTGTCGAAACAAACAAACATACAAACTCTTCAGCTTTATATATTAGTATAGTAGATATAGATGGAATTTTTTCCTCTACCCAGTCTTCCAAATGGGCAGATTAATATGACAATTGCCTCATGTGAGAATTATGTGAAATCCTTTTGCCATTGGCGTATCTAGATAAATAAAACAATAAACTCGTTTTAATAATCTTAATAATAGGCCTAATCTCGTCATTAAGGGCCGGCAGCGCATCTGCTGACCTTCTGGTCGTGCAGATGTCCATGGGTGCCGGTAGGCACTTCGGTGCCTGCTGCCTGCTCGTTTACCCCCTTAAAACAAAAAAATAATAATAATCTGGACCGATTCCGCTGAAATTTGTACTTTATTCATTTATTAGACACACCAAAAATACAATATAGAAACACTATAAAATAAAATAATAACATATCGTATTAGTTCATGTTTGATTACTTAACAAGTACAAACAATTATATTATAGGTTACCTGTTTGCCTAATAGATTTTCAAAACGCGGTTTAATAAAAGTCCATCCGCCCATGTTCCTATGTTCTTCTTGACACCAGATGAATTCTAGAAACGAAATCAAAAAATAAAAAGAGCGTGTAAAAGTATATTCGAATAAAACATCTTTTGATTTGATTCCAAGAGCTTCGTTAATCTCTCTTTTCATGATTTTTCTTTGTGTGGATAAGCCGAATTTAAATTTTTAATTAAAAATGAATGAAATTCAATCCGTCCTCGCGGCGGGCAGCGGAAATGAGAAGTGACAGCGGACATTGAATATGGATTTCTGTAGTTCGTAGGCGTATAGACGAATTCGTATACTAAAGAATATATATGTAGAAATAAAAATATCATATATACTTCTCATCAGAAATATCGAAACACTATGCAAGTTTGTTTTGTAAAGATTATCAGAAAAATGTGTGTGTATTTAGAAATATGTGTTAAAAAAAAATGGAAGTGTTTGTTGCTAGTGATATTTGGTGCTATTCTGAACACCAAGTCTTTTTCTAGCTAGCGTTATCCCGGTGTTGCACCAGAGTCCGCTTAAATTGTAGAAGATGTGGTTGTGGGGCGAGTTATGACCGACTGCCCCCTGGAACCCCCACGATCGCACGATTAATACATCAGTTACATCAATCGGGCCCCATTTTTAATGTATGAATATTAATGGTTAATAATTGAAGTTCTTTTTTGTTTAGGTTATTTATTAGTTGTCTTAGTTAACTTAACTATCGAATTAGGTTAAACTTGTTAAGATAGATTTAGTTTAATAAATAAATAAATAAAATAAAATGTTCCTTCCGAAACACATAGGAGCTCCGAATATTTGATAGCCAATGTTAGAAAAGGTCACTCACCCATCTATCACTTGCGAGCTGCGGTAAGATCTACATAACCTAGCGATTGACTCAAATACCAGCCACTGATTAAGCTCTTCTCTGCAATTAATGTTTGTAAATTGTTTTAGTATCGATTTAGAAAGCGCAGAAATTTAATAAGTCTTAAGATTAAACTTTAGGTGAAGCCTAAAATATTGTCTCTGGTATTTGATTCCTTTGAATTTTAGTAGAAATCAAACAATTACTTAAAACAATCGCAAAAATCAAGTCTAAAAATTAAGATATACTTGTAGGTAATTTCCATAATACAGGAAATCCTAGTGTGGAATACGGTGCATTATTTAAATCGTTACAAGTATATTTTCTGAGTTAATAAAAGATATAATATAGATGTTCTGTTTACTGCTGCAATAGTTTTTGTTCTATTTTTTTCGCAATTGCTGCACCTGTACGTATATAGTTATTTTAAGTAGAAACTTTACTGGTATTGGCATATGCTTATATAATATTAGATTTTAAGTGTTATAATTACTGTTTCTTTCTCAAGTAAAGATAAAATAAAAAAAATAAAGATAATTCTGTTCTTACAGAGGGTTGGCAAAAAGTCTACAAACTTAGTAAAAGTATTTCTAAACAGTTTATATTTTTTATGGTTTCAAATTAACGTTGACCCTACACGAATGTTTTATAGCTTCGTTGAAATTGAAAAAAGTTTCGTTTTATTCAAATAAACAGTTGAAAACTCGATTGCTCAAACCTTTTATGTAAACTTTTCGAAACTTTTACAGATTCACATTGTAAATAAATTGAACAAGTTAAACGTTTCGGATGCACCTAACTGCTCTATAACATTGTTAAAATGAGCTATTATTCCGTGCTTTAGGATTGAGCAATTTTATTACCCGTCTATTGTTCCCTCGTTTGTATAACGAATTAATCATAATTTTAAATTTGTAATTAATATGAACGTTCATATTATTTTCTTATATTTCCTACTTTATATAAGTTTGTATCTATTATTACTACTATATTTTTTAAATAAGAAAAGCGCTGTATAATTAAAAAGATTTCATGCATAAAGGATATAAGTGAGATCGTAAGCGGATATTGAGTTTATAAAAATTGATGTTATCAAGTCGAACGATCGAATAATCAAAAAAAGAAAGTCTTCATTTTAAAAATATTTATATATAACATAGTTGGTTAAGTAATAATTAATATATTATTATACGTGCGACGAATTTTATTGCGCGCTGTCTGCCTACATATCTAAATAAGATGGCGGCCATGTAGATGAATACGTTAGCAGCCATTTTGTATACCTATATTTTACACGTGCGTTTTTAGCTAGCAACGATTGATAAAAGAACTATTTATATTGCTATTTATCAATTGAATAAATAATAATATTATCTTTAGAATAGATATCTAAACAAAGTATAAGATTAAAGGAAATAACTACCTGTTAATTTGATATATCTGCTGTGGTTCATAAGATTGATTTAATTATTACAACATTT
>JANCMC010050420.1:6091643-6264646 GCA_024363005.1 Charaxes varanes | reverse complement strand
ATACGTATGAAAATTTTGCAAATAGCCCATCTCTTTCTCTCTCATATCACGACGACTCGTAACTTATAATGTGCTATTATAATGGCCAAACAGGTTCAAATGACTTAAAATTTACAATGTAAAATTTTAATAATATGTGCTATACAAGTTCAAGTGTGCGAGTTAAATATTTCAAGTCATAGGGGCTTGATGTTTTTAATTCGCACACATCACAGAAGTACAAAGACCTCTTCCTGTGTCGATCCAGAGCCCAGATCTCTGCTGTGTTATTGTTGAACACTCTACCTATTCTTAGAAAGCGCTGAAAGTAGATCGGTTCAAGTGACTTGTAATCGTTAAAGTAAGATTAATAAAGACAACATAGACTACAGAATAATGGAAATAAAAAAGCACAATATAGTCAAAACAAAAAAGTTCTTGGCTAGTTAAAAGCAATTGCCAAAAAAATCGCTGATAAGGTCTTATCTACTTCATTCTTCAGACGAAACACGTCTGCATTTGTAACATAAAAAAGTAAAATGCAACAAACTGAATGAGATGAGTCAGGCATTTCGCCGCCAATGCGGGTTATCAAGAGTGGACTGGGTTCACCACGTTTTCCGGAATGTTTATTATTATTTCTTGAGGTGGATTAAAAAAAATTTGCTATTCTCACGACATTTTACATTGTTGCAGATGATAACAGATTGTAAATTTTATAACTAAGTTGTAATTCATTCATAAATGTCCAGTCCCAGTCTGGTATTCATTAATATGGGATGATAACGGCGGATTGAGAATCAAACAATAAAACTCAAGGTCAAATTGAGCTCTGTACGCTAATATTTTTATAATTAAATGCAACTTAATATATTTTATTGAACATACTAATTATAAGGTATTCGAATATGTTTATTGTATGTTTATTTTGGAAACAAACTGCAATCTACGTAAGTGAAATGACACAGGTATCAAGTCTACTCAATATCTTTTGTATAGATTTCAAACAAATATTTTTTACTTCTTAAATAGTGCATGAACCTTTTTCTAAAACTATTACAATGTCTACATGAAATATAGAAATATGACATTTCCATTTAAGAAACTGGTATTTTTATAAGCGTCACAGAAAAGGACAGCCCGAAAATTTCACTTATTCTAAGAATTTGTAGCTTTGCCCGCCACAGAAAGGCAACTGAGAATTAAAACATGTTTCAGTAATTTGAGATATGCTCGTTTTCCTTCGCGGAAACAACAGCAGTTACAAGTGCTTTTAATAAAATAAGAAATTTAAAGGGAGACTTGCTAAGCTATGGAACTCGAGATATTTTAATTAGTTAAAATTTTTATCAACATGCGTTTTCTCTAAAATATACTTCTCATCAGAAAAATCGAAACACCTACGTTTTTTTTTTACAGATATTCTTAAATATACACAATATTCCGATAAGCATTACAAAACATAAACTTGCAAGGTGTTTCGATTTTTCTGATGAGAAGTGCATTATTTCACGCTGACTGCTAAGATTTTAAGATTTAAAAGGTTTTGAGATTATGACATGAGCACACAATAATCACACACGTGATATTCACCACTCGTAAAACTTGATATACCATTTTGTACAACACTTGAGCTTTTTACTTAAACCAATATAATTATTAATTATTCCCTTTCTATCTGCTGCGTTCTCTATCTCTAATGTCCTAAACTCTATTTTAATGAAGAAATTAGGTTTGGAATGTTTTGATACTTACCTAATAATCTTTCTTTAAAAAGAAGCGTGGTAGTAAATGTGGTAGCCCTACATACGCACCGACACATTCGGCTATACAAGCGTTTCCCAAACTTTTTTTTCCATTAACCGGTTATTTTTACACCTTTTCTGCGCGACCCACTAATCAATATATTTGGAATGAACGTAATGGACTCTATTAAAATTTATAAGCTTTATTTTAAGTACATCTGATTTATACACATTACGGGGAACATTTAACAATAATTTCAAAGAAAATTGAAGTTATATTAAAATACACACACCGACAAAATTAGCGGAACACAAAAAAGGTAGAATATAAAATAGTCAGTTTTGTTTTTAAATAATAGTTAAACATTAAATGACATTGACATGTTTTACATTAATTTGCAACACCACACTTAAAGTATTTATTTGGGAATGCATCGCATTTGGAAACGCTGGACTACATGCGGCGCCCGCAGGCCGCGCGCCTATTCGATCTTTCTCGCCCAATTCGAGGAAGGTTGCGTTGTTTACCTGCAGCCGCTTAACAGCGCATTGTCCCACTGCGAACAATACGTTACTGTATTTCTTCCACAGCACTGTCTAGAAGCTATGTTCTAGCATTATAATTTTAAACAACGTGTCGCCGTTTAGACAAACAATTATGAGTTCAATGCTTTCTTTTACGGTATTACAATACTGACAATCCTTTTTTTGTTTTAGAAAGTAACTTTACCCATCTTTTAAGACCTAATTTGGCTTTACATATACGTGCACAATTAAGAGATTAGGCCACGCGTGAACTCCTTTTGGTCTGCAGTCGAATTGTGCCGACTCGGTCGGGTACCAGTACATCACACGTGCCAAAGTGTTATCGTTGTGGAGGATCATCATCATCATTTTAGGGCAAAAAATTGTTTGTAGGCAAATTCAAATTGTGAACTTGCCCTGATATTTTACCGATAAAATGCTTTTCCATTTTATAATAAAGTAGCCTCAACCCTAAGCTTTATATAAAAATTTTGATTTTGGATCTTCCTTTGATTGTATTGCATAAGCGAGTCATTTCTAGAGTGTAACAAGGGCCAACTTTTAAAAAGTTTAATGTAATTTTGCAGAATCAACCTACCAAATCTCCAAAGCGCTAGCGCTGTTCAATTGAAGGAGACCAGCACCGATTCCTCTGCAACGGGCGGTGGCGGCGGGGGTGGCTGGAGGTAAGTATCTGGTACTTATAGAATATCAGCATAAAAAAGCAACTCAACATAAATCTTCTCTTGAGTGTGTTAATAAAAAAATAATTAAACGATTTTTCTTTATAATAAATAATAATTTCTTAGAAATCAGTGATATTAAGCCCAATGAGGCCTACGACCACCGATGAAAAAAAAAGGGGTTTATAAGTTTGTCGTCCATTTCTGTGTGTCTGTCTGTGACATCGTAGCTCTTCGGTATGGTGGTACGGTCAGACCGATTTCGATAAGATTTTTTTCATTCGAAAGCCGTTTTCTTGAGGTGGTTCTTAACTATATTTGGTTAAAATCGGTCCAGCTATTGGAAGAGTAGCAGCTCGTTTCCAATATGATGTAAGGCATTTTTGACATTAAAATTAATTACCATGCTTTTGTTTGAAAGATTTCTTAGTCGAGAGTGTAAGAAGAGATAAACTATATGAAGCTGGTATAGTATAATATACAAGTGGGGTATCAAATGAAAGGTTTTGATTTTTTTATTACGAAATTGGGTAGTTCAAGGGAAAAATGCTATGGGGTAGAGAAGGATGATATGGGGTAGAAGTGGATTATGGGGGGTTTTTTAAATTTCGAATTTAATATTATATTTATTACATTACCTTAAAATATGTATTATTAAATTAGATACTTCGGAACTAGGGTTTACAAAAGATAGCACCTATCGTGATTAGCGACAACTTAATTTATCATGTTGCTACAAATTATGTTTGAAATATGCTAAATATTATATGACCAGGTAGCTACATACAAGTACCCCACTGTTTTGAGTAACATCACTAATCTGTGAAGCTTTTTTCATTAGTGATATATTTCTGAAAATTTATGTTGAATTGCTTTAAAGAATTTACAATAGAATTCATCGGAGTGATGTCATAATCAAAAGAATCCTTGTGTCATAAAAAATCGAAGTTAGTTATTGTATTTTACTACACTATTTTTGTGTAATGACTGCGAAAAGCTACGAAAATTAATATTTAATGCCTCAAAATCAGGCAAAACAGCAGCGTCAATGTGTAAGTATTTATCTGTATTCATTATTTTTCTTTCTATAATTATAATACGACAGTCTCTTAAGAAAATATTCAAATCGATCTATAGCATGTCGAACGCAGTGCTAAACGCGATGTGTGTACGAAGCTAACGCTCAACGCAACGCTGAGCGCTCTATGTGTGCTCGGTGTTAAGCGCATAATTCTATGCACGAGTGCAGTCATAAAGTTCCTAAGTGCGCTATACACTGCAGAACAAAATTGTTAGTATTAGATTTTCTTGTATATTCTTTTATTTAATGGTAGACGTATATTCCCTGCTTCATTTCCTTTCTTTATTAGTAATAAATAAGGTATACTTTTGCATGTATAACAAGGGGCAAACGGACAGGTTCTCTAGAGTGAGTCCCGACGCTCATGGACAATTGCAATACCAAGGGGATCGCAGAAGTGTTGCCAGCCTTTAGGGAATGAGTATGCTCTTATTTTCAAGGTCCATGAGTCACATCAGTTCGAAAATACCGAAGCCGGTAACAGTTTTCAGAAAGGAATTGTGCTTGGTAAGAAGTTTCTAGAGAATCGCACGGATGTGGACTTTAGGACATCGAGGTGATGATTGCGAACCTTCTAGATCTGACGAAATCCCGTAGGCATTCCCCGTAGGGAATAGCAATCAAATGCGTTGTGTATTGGATTGGATAGAAGACGGAAGTTAACTAGACCATAACCTTAAATACAAAGGCAGATAAACTTTATGGCCTTTTTCCTGAGGGTCTTGGGAAGGGACATTTATGTAAACCGACCTTGAATCGAGCTAGAGAAGACTTACATAGTAATAAACATTATATTATATTACATATAATTATTTATAAATGCAAGACAGTTATTGACTCTTGATATGCATACATTGTATCTATCGTTGACACGTTTACGATGCAATATTGTCTATAATTGCGATGCTAATAAATCGATGGCTCCTACGTAAAGTATTGTAAACCACATTTTTGGCATGTAATTTTTTTTACGTTTTCTAAATGAACTTGATTAGTTCCATTGAGTGTATTAATTTCGTAAAAAAGTGAACATGACATAAATACGGCTTACGACAATTTACGTTGGAGCCAGCGAAATTATAAGAGTTGTTGTATGTATGATGACGTTTCAAGACATCATCACAATGTTCACATGGATGAAATTTTACAATTTTCTTTTAATTATTTAAAAACAAACAGTGACTCTAGATATAACGTAGACAACACCTTTAAATATTCTTTTCAACTTTAAAAAAGCATACTTTGATTATTCTTGAATCCGTTAAAATATAAGACAAGATTATATTTGATTTTTGTATATCATTACAATTTATCATTCATATCAGTCCAAATAAGACTTCCACATTATTACAATCAGCATAAAGGCAAACCTACAGATCTCAACTTAAAAAAAAAAAAAACAATGATAATGATTGATGGTACTTTGAGTGTGTAATAAAATCAAACAACTCAGGTACATTAATTCACTTTTATTCTATACATTAATAGATTTTACTAAAGTTAAATCCTTCCTTCCTTCCTTCCTTCCTTCCTTCCTTCCTTCCTTCCCCCCTTCCTTCCCTCCTTCCCTCCCTCCCTCTTTCCTCCTCTCCCCCCCTCCTCTCCCTCTCCCCCCCCCCGCCCCCCCCCCCCCCCCCCAAATGGCCACTTTTGGTGCCCCCCCCCCCCCCCCCCCCCCTTAACGTGAGACGTAATTAATGGATGACTCCTTAATCGAGAGTGGCTACTCTTTTGTGTATTCCGAAAGAACGAGGGACGAGGTTTTATAAAAAGGAGTTAAAATTGGTCACCCATCAACAGGTCACTGTAACAGCTACTTAACCTACTACTACCTCTACATATGTATATCAATTTGTAAAGACTAATAGAAATACTTTTCAGATATATGTACCATTAAAGCTTATGCAAGTGTGCGTGCGAGAACAGCCTAACACGGGGGTTGGCAACCTTTTGAGTGGGAAGACCCAAAAATTACAATTTACAAAACTTCAAACTTTTAAAGATTCACAAAATGTTTTCTTGTTATCAATAAATAGTACTTGCATAAAGGTTTTTTCTGAGATTTGTGAGATTTTGTGAGAATAAGTGGCTGAGAGAAAGATAAAGAAATGGTGCTCCTGGTTAATCGGTTCAGAAAGAATTTTAAATGTTTTTTTTTTATAAAATAAATGATATTTGCGTATGGAACTAAAAAGTCGCAGTTTCGCATCCAAAGAGCCGCATGTGGCTCGCGAGCCGCAGGTTGGCGACATCTGGCGTGACAGCGTCAGGGTGGGAACCGGGTACCTTACGGATTTTAGTTTTCTTTGTTTCTTTAGGGTTCCCTACCTCAAGAGGGACAAAAGAAACCCTTATAGAATCACTTCGTTGTCCGTCTGTCTGTCTCAAGACCTTCTCTCAGGAACACGTAGACATATCAATTCTGAGATCTGCGATCCCTAGAAACTGTAAAAAAATCAACCCTCTAAGTGTACGCAATCAAAAGATATCACCGTTTATGTCACATTTCTTATGTCATACATTCGCAAAAGGAAACAAAACCTTTGAGGGTACCTTTCGTTGACCTGGATTCATAAAATTTGGCAGGAAGCTATATCTTGTAACAAAAATGAAGGGAAAAAAAATGTAAATCTGTAGTTCTGTTACAAAAAAAAAAAATTCGGTGACTTGTTCAAATTAAAAGAAATCTTAAGTCTTCAAATAACCTGGTGAAGTACTACATGATGGTACGGAACCCTTAGTGAGCGAGTCTGACTCGCAATGTACAACCTACTAAAAGACCTTGGCTTATCAAGAAGTATCCTAAGTTCATTATTAGAAAGGACATCGAAAGCCGCACTATAGGATCATATTGGATTTGGCGAGGTATGGGAGGAAACACTGGCAGTGAAGGCGAGTGTTAGTGATCACTATAAAGAGCGCGCTCTTAAACCTACACCTGGGTCACAAGTCCGGTTTATTTCCTCCTCGAGTCTGGGTGTACTGTCTTAATGTATTTACATATTTATAAAAAATGTGTATGTGTATAACAGGCGTTTGTTACCTATAACACAGACATTAAGTTGTCTATCTAAGGAATAACGCCGAAAGACGTCCGTCAGTCTAAATATATAAGAAATGACGCCAAAAGACGTCCGTGAGTCTAAATATGTAAAAAAATAATTAAGAAAGAACATTGAAATGTGTACTAATAGAATCTGAACATTATAAACACAGACAAAACAAACTTATAACACCAGTGTTTATTCGTTGGAGCTTAAAAATAAGCTAGGGGAAAATAGGTGATTGTGGTATAATTAAGCAATCATGTGTACATAAGACATCTTCACCATTCTTCTTCTTCCTTGAGTTATTTAACAGAGGGCTCTTGTACTAGGAACCGGTTAGATTGCAGAGGATGTGGCTGCGTGGTGAGTTAAACAACCGTCTGCTGTATGACGTCATCCCCTGAAGTCCACAATCCCACGACTAATATCCCAGTGACATTAATAGGAACCTACTGTTTTACGTGCCTTCCGAAACAAGGAGGTAAGACAGTTGAAAATCAGTGTTAAAAACGGTCATCCAATTATCACTCGGCCGTGGTAAGAACTACTTAACCTAGCGATGGACTCAAATGCCGGCCATCGATTAAGCTACGACCTCCTCAAACAAGACATATTAGCCATTGTTTCCACCAAATAGCTCTGGAAAATATCGTGTTACTGTTTGAAGACTAATTCCAAACGTATATTTCACTAGTTGATTCATGGAAATGAAGCCCAGAACAGTGCTAACATGAATCTCAATTAGCTTGAAATATTTGTATCCTGTGGTTTAAATAACGCTGTACGGAGACAAATTTGTCTCCGTACAGCGTTATTTCAAAGATTTCATGTGACTTCGAACTTGATTCCCGTATTGAGGAATTTTCTTATGAGGTCTTGGAAGAGGTACCTAAACAGGATCTTTATGGGATGTCCCTATTGAGGCCTTGATTGGGCTACCTTAAAGGGACATTTATGGAATTTCCGCCGCGGCGCCCAAAGGGGTTGTCACAATTAGGGTCAGATAAGGCTTTACGTGACATCCCAATCTGCGGTTCTCTTCGGGCATCCCAATGGGGCTCAGTAGGTCGTTGACCAAAATTTCGGGAAGGAAATTTAGTGGGAAAGTTGGTAGGAATCGAATCATTGGAGAATAATGACCATCATTTACGACACAATCAAAGGGGCTTTCGTATTTGGGTATCATAAACCGAGCCTCAATTGCCCAATGGTAGAAAAGGTGTAGTTAACATGAAATCTCCAAAACCGTGGGACTGGTGCGCATTACGTTCGGTTTGTGAGTCTTCCCGGTTGCCTAGACTCATTGTTTTGAAATTGTAAGAAATTAGGAACTTTTCTATAATTTTAGAACTTACTGGGGAGTCTAGAATCATGTACTGAACCCATGGGATGCGTATCCGGTACGATGTCAGATACACCCTGTATAATATTTTTTAATAAAAAGAACATGTTCATAATATCCTAAAACATATACTGAAGGGTTTTTAATGAATAAAAGTAATATCATTAGTAAAAAATTCTCTATACGATTATCAGTTACATAGGAAATGTTACAATCGTCTCTGTTGCTACAAGGTCCGGTCAGCGACCCGCACACAGCAAGGACTTTAAGTTAAATCCCACCGGTCGACCTACATCGTCTGCATACCACGTTACACATACTGCATACTTATCTCCTAAAGGTAAATGCTTTAACGGTCTAAACAATGTCTTCGTGTTAAGCTACCATGTTCTTATCTTTTACGACACGTGAATTATATTTGTTCGTTCGAACTGTACACAAAGCGGTGCAATTATAACTTTTTTCTACTCCTGTTCTTTTATCTGTCATTTATATACGAACAATAGCGTAAATATACCCATTAAAAACCAACGCAAAATCTATACTCTATGGTCTATAATAGCACTGTTAACAGTATCGCTAAGACGCTATAATACCACACTTAGTGTGCAATAGACTATAAAACACATGAAAACTATAAAAGAGTCTGGCAGGTGACCCGACCAAAAAAAAAACAAAAACACATTTTTACCTTTCCTGTCCATTCATTTTCATACGTATACATACGTATAGTTCCTCAAAAAATTTTTAATTAAAATTTTGCTGTTGTATTTAGTTTTTAAACTTAATTCAGTAAATAAAATTGGTTGACGATAAACTTACCTATAAACATTTGACAATTGAATACAGGAAATTTGATGACACTTTTAAAACTTTCTAAGACATACAAACTGTCCGATTCGGATATTCAATAATAATATCTCCTTGACACGTCTGTATATCACTAAATGGACTCTGACAGGTGATCAAATATCAAACAAGCTGTCTAGAGTCCCGCCCACAACAATTATCAGCTAATTAAAACGGCCAGACAAGCGTGTTCAGTGAAAGTTTCACGCGTGGTCCGATTCTTGGCAACGAGAGCATAGGTCAGGTATTTGGTCGTTTGACGCGACATTACGTTTTAAGTCAACCAAAAAAAACTCATATCTTAACTTGAGGTCAAGAGACGAGGGAACTGTGTCATGGTAGAGCATACACTTCGTCAATCTTTATGGCATAACGGTGCGATAATCTGGTCAGGGAGTCTTTATTTCCGCGTAGTGGGAAAAGTAAAACTTTCATAGCCTTTAATTATTAAAAATAATAACATTAAATTCGTAATTTAAAAAACCCCTGATACTCCACTCGGGTATGTTCGTTGAATTCAGTAAATTAATCCCATACATCATAACCCCCCCCCTTCTTTTCTTACCTTTTTTTCGAAAGTTTCAAGCTGGACTTTTATGTCTACAAAAAAGTGTTGCAGTTGTCCATGGGCGTCGGTAGTCACTTAGGTGAACCGCCTGCTCGTTCGCCCCTTGTTATATAAAAAAAAATATATATCTATTATTTTAAAGTAATATATATATATATATTTTTTAATTTAAGTTCTTCCTTCCCCGTTATGACGGTCCATAACAGGGTCCGCTAAGATTGCAGAGGATGTGGCTGTGGCGAGTTAAAATGACCGATTGCCATCTGACGTCATCCTCGGAATCCCCATGATCTCACGACTAATATCACTCAGTGACATTAATCGGGTCCTACTGTTTTAAGTGCCTTCCGAAACACGAAAGTCTGATTGAAATACTAGTTGTTAATCGCGACTTCGTTTGCGTAAAAATGAGGGGAAAATTTTTAGCCTGATAATATAGCCTATAGCCTTCCTCGATAAATGGGCTATCTAACACTGAATGAATGTTTCAAATCGGACCAGTAGTTCCTGATATTAGCGCGTTCAAGGAATCAAACAAACTCTTCAGCTTTATATATTAGTATAGATATAGATAAACCAATGTTAGAATAGGTCACCCATCTATCACCCGGTCGCAGCAAGAGCTACTTAACCTAGCGATCGACTCCAGTGTTGACCACTGATTAGGCCATGACGTCCTCCTCTTTTTTTTTAAGATAAACGTATGTTGAAAATTAAGAAATGGCAAGTAGTATTTTGAAATAGTTATGTATTTACATATTCATTTAACTAATAATAAAATTTTACTTCAAGCATTATTTAAAAATTGCTGAAAGTCAGTAGTAAATAAATTTAAAAAAATGTGTCATGCAAATATAAACTTAATTAATTTGTGTTAAAGTTCATTTGCGCATTGTACTAAATTCGTAGGTCCCAAAATACATCCTTTCTCCATTGGCGCCAGTCACGAAACTTTACGCAATTTTGAGTACACGGAATTACATTCTTATAAAAACACTGCAATGTGTTGCTTAATTAATACATATAAAGTTTCTGTGTCTTACAAAAACAGGAATACATATTTGGAATACTTTGAGATATGATATTCTAGTTTCCACTCCAGCTATGCTTTTTTCCAATGCTTGAGTTGAACTAAAGGCACGGCGTAAGCCTAGAAGAGTCGGCTATGGTATCGATGTTATAAAGCGCTTAATTTTTTTTTTTTCGAGGAGAACCAAAGGTCCTATCGTTAGCGCTTAGAAACGAACAACCTTTTAAGATGAACATCTTGTAAATGGCCAAAATATCTCACAAACTAGTTAAATAATTTTACTGAATATTGGCTGTATATAATATATAGAACAAGTTCAAAGGTCAACCAAATTGAATAAAGATATTTTGACTTTAACTTTAAAATACGCAATTACACTACATAACAGAGTGCTTAGTGCGAGTTTTCTAACTATTACGCGTTGGTAAAGTTTACTTAAATTTGTATGGAGATTGATCAGCTATTTTATAAGTGTTATTTCCATGTTATTTTGTACGTAATAAACACTAGCGAGCCAATAAATAAAATAAAATAAAATTAAAAACTGTTAAGTCTATGATCAAAACAATGCTTCCAGAAATCATAATATTTTATGTGATTTATTCTATTATAATTAACGTCATCTCGTGATTAATCGTATAACTATAGTTTATGACACGTCACGTTCGGTACGTCGAGTTATGGAGATTAGAATATGAAGGACCATCTCAATGTGTTCGTAGAAATTGGCTAATAAGGGGGGCGCCACATTAGAATGAGGAAGAAGTTATTATTAGGTTATTATAAGGCGGTGGTGTAAAATACATTCATTTTACACCACCGCCATTTCTTTGAATCTTCAAACGATAATTTGCTGTTTACAAATGGCCACTTTTTCAACTACTTCCTCATAGAAGAAGCTCCTTCCTATGTTCTAATCTCCATATGCCGAGTAGAGTATAAACTTGCAGTCCATAGTCCACTTGCAGCTGTGCACGCCACAGTATGTATAGTGCATCTGTCGACGTACAACTGTAAATAATTCTATACTTACTGGAAGTACATATTCTTCCTGTTCGTAATGTCGAAATTATTATTTTTTTACTAATTGCATATGACTATATGTACGATACCTAAACCAAAAACGCGAGTTAAAACATTTGTGTTTGTCTGTCTATTTGTTCCGGTTAACCTCCGAAATGGCTTCGCCAAATTCATCGGGTCTTTCACTGACAGATATCTGATGTTACAAAATAACATAGGCTGCTTTAGTTTTAGGAAAATCACTAGCGTTCCGCACGCAAAAATAAAAACCTTCAAAATTCAACTAAATCACTGAATTCACGCGGGCAAAGTCGCGGATTTCACCTAGTTTAATTTACAAGAAATAATATAGACGTCCGAACGTTCCACCTTTTCTATGATCTGTGGTCCAGCTGATGCTATACAATATGAATTTTTTGATGAAAGTAACCATACAAGGTGCGAATAAGGGCAAGGTTGACAGGTCACAGACCTTTACCGGTTAACATTAAGCAACTTTTATCACGGTCAGCAGTGATTAATAGTTATTTGGTGATCATTATCACAATGATTTTTACATTGATTGATGAAACCTGTAGACGTTTAGCTGGTAGTTATTATAAAGATTTGTTATTGTTAACAAGTCACGATTTCACCTGGTGTTAGGATGGTGTAAGACATTAGCAAGTTATCTAGGAGTTACGATAATTGAAAGTATACAAATAAAATATTGCCTTCTCTTCTTCAGAATTTAAGCGAACCCCAGGGTAAATCATGTGGCTGTGGGGCGAGTTAATGACCGACTGCGGTCTGACGTCATACCCGGAGCCAATCTGGAGAGGTGGCTCTCCAGAAAGTACGGCTCGACCTTATTTAGATTAGTCCAGATACTTGGCGGGCATGATACGTGACATTAATCGGGTCCCACTGTTTTACGTGCCTTCCGAAACACGGAGGAGATCGGATATCAAATATAAACTAGTGTTAGAATGGGTCACACATCTACTACCCGGTCGCAGCAAGAGCTCCTTAACCTAGCGTTCGACTTAAATACCGATCACTGATTAGGCCACGAGCTTCTCAGCTATATATATTCGTATATATCTGCTTATTTAATATACAAAAAGATATTTATTTATTCTTTGTGAATGTAGTAAAACGCACAGATCATCGGAAATTTAGTATGTGTTGACCTATCGGAAGAAATAATATCTTGCATTTTATCTAAGACCCTTAAATGAGTTGATGTTTCCAAGGTTCGTCTGCTTTTATAACAGATGCTATCAAAGGAGAAACCATTCATAACACGGCTATAAAGACGCCAGGAAGCGTTTGACAATATGATGTTTATATTCGTCGAGGGTGTGGTGGCGGGGTATGGTGAGGGGGGGCAGAGGGGGTGAGATTTATGCACGTCTGTGATGCAAGGCAGGAGATTTATCGGCGGGCGCACGTGCGTCCGCGTCGTGCCTTGTCACCGCGGTCACTACCCAAGATATGCCAACGACGCCCATTGATGATTCTCACTGAGTAATGTAGAATTTTTCATTATATTCTCCTGTCAACGCTAATTACAATCTTTGCCTTCAATAAGGGCACGCGGAGACGTAAGCGAAGGTCCCCAATCTCACGGAAACCTAATAGGTCAATAGATTCGCATATACTGTAATCCCCTAATGACACGGTGCCCTTATAACGCATTAATATTATTCTATAATGCATAATATTATATTATGCGCATTCGGGGCCGTACAAGCGCGTGGTACGAGATATATCCTACGACGCGTTTTCCTTATAACGCGGAAGAAATCTACCGTGTTATAGGAGGTATTACTCTTTCGGTTAATATAGCCCAACAACAGTGATGAACTTAGGCTTAGAATAGATTTTTATAGTCACATTGCTCTTCTGTTTAACCTTGCTATTCAGGCCCTAATTTCATACGTTTCTCTGTGCAGCTTTCATATGTTTGAACAACATAAAGAACTAACTTTTTAAAAAAATTATTACGACTCTAGTCTAGACTTATTATCTTTAAAAAACAGGGCATTTCTGTAAAGTAAATGTCTTCAGTATTAATAATATACTTTATTTACTCTATGCAATGCAATAAAACGTGTCACTTTCAATAAGGTGAGGTTGAATCTACGTGTGAACTAAGCTTAAGATGGATTTTCCTACTATAAGACAGTGTTTTTTAATTCTCTTGCTCTTATGCCGGAGCCAAACATAGCTTTATTTGAATGATCATATCAATGATTATGTAGTATGGCCGGGAACTTTGTGTAACTTCACAAAGTTTTGTAGAACTTTGTAGACTTCAAGGTCAAAAATGTACAAACACTTTGAGCTATGTATTTCTTCTTTAACTCTACCCTCCATATTCAGAATGTTGCCGAAACTATTTTTATTTAGGTTTGTCAAATTGTCACCATCTGACGTACACAACAGGCTCGCAAACATGCTTGTTTCTTTATTTACCATTTTTATTTGAACTTCTAAAAATTTACTTTAATTTTAAAAATTTAAAACGATAACTCTTGAGATGTGGGATAAATTCAAATATTTTATACAAGTCAAGTTGTCAAAATTGTCGACACACAATTGCCCAGTAATGTGTCACAGTTAACGCCTACTTCGTCAGATACAATTTGCCGTTAATTAACGTATCCTTTGTTTATCATACTATATAAATAAATCTGTAGAGTTAAGTTGGCATCCATTTACAAATTTTCTCAAATAATTTATATGGATCAGGAAGGCGGAGATGGAATTGACGGAGGGGGCGGCGGAAGGGGAGTAGTCACGTGCGTTCGACGCAGCAGTGCGGTCATCACAAATGTAGTCACAACGAGACCGCACACGTGCTTCCGAGTTGATGAACACCAATTGCTTGTAGAATACTCCATTTTGGACAACTGCACTTTTACACAAGTTCGTTTCATCTTAAACGCCAACATCTTTGTATATAATACAATTCATAATTAATATGAATTAGGTAGTTAATCATTCTAAATTGAGTAAAGGAGGAGCGACCCTTCCATCTGTCACCTTCTAGATCCTCGGCTTGTGCAGAACTAAGAGTTTATTTTTAGAAAGGGTATCGCAGATAAGAAAGGATAGACCTTTTCATTAGAAAGGATGTAGTCGCATGTTGGAGTCGTCGTCCGTGTGTAAAAAATTTAATAATCACAAACTCTGTCACATAATAATGTATGTCGTTGCTATGAACATTTTACATCATTCGTACTATGCTTTACCAATAGTTTGAGACAAAAACAGAATCATAGTAGTGAGTATAGTTAAAATTAAAAAAGTGCTATGAACTGTTTTCCGTTAAATTACTACCATGTGACCTCTTCGTCCGTTTCAGTTAATTGGACTTTATCCTAACCTTAACTTTGAGGTTATTCTTATTATGATGTTTACAGTAAAGGTGACAGTAATTCAGTAAAGGTTATAATGTAATATTTAGTTACAGCGGAGCCTCAACGGTAGAGAGACAGATTAAAATAAGGTATTCGGTTCAATCCCCGACCCCAGGTTTATCTGGATGGAAATATAACTTATTATATATTTCGCAGTGTTGCTCTCATATTACATCTATTATGGTATTCAAGGGTCTTTGTGGGCGTTGTTTTCAGTAAATGCAGATGCAAATAATTGCAAAAAGAGTTTATAAGCACTTCACAACTTTCCACCATCTTTTATATCCGGGTTAAGTCAGACGGCACGTGCAGATATCATAAAAACTAAATAAAATTTAATTAAATTAAAATTTCACCTAATAATTTAATATTTATTGGAGTGGTCGATAGGACCAGATTTAGGACGTCGAAGAGCAAGATTAATTTTACGCGGACAAAGTTGCGGGAAACAGCTAGTCATTTATATTTACATTTATAGAAGCGACTTAAGTGGAACATACCAAATACGAGCTCTTATACAAATTTTTGCTCGCCCCTATAGAAATCGAAGCCACATTGTTTAGTCTGCGACCGTAAATAGCATTACTGACGGAAAGTGAACCTGGTCTGCAAAAATAAAATAAACTATGCTAGAGCCCAGTGATAAATTGGGTCATAGTTTATTAATAAAAAAAAATATTTTTATAAAGAAAAAATTTTTTTTTTAATAAATTGGGTCCACCATCCACAGTTATGTTAAAGAGTTCATTAAAAAGTTCATGAATAATGCAACATTAATTTTATTTTCAAATTGCATTTTTTTATATATATTTTATATATCGCTCAGTTGTAGTATGCAAGGAAACTAAACTAAAAGAGAAAGGCCAGTGGAAGCTAATATACATAATTCTCGCGTCACAGCGTTTATTGTCAAACTCCTCCGAAACGGCTTGACCGATTCTCATGAAATATAGTATATTTAGAAGGCCTGAGAACCGAGAACGAGAGGCCGGTCGTTAAATACTTATTAAGCCTCTAAGATAAGGATGGCACATGCGGACAAAGTTGCGGGGTTTAGCTAGTAATTATATATTATTTAAGAAAATTTGCTTTTTGTATCACTTGTTTAATAGTCTTAGCCCTCGTGCGCAAGAGAGTTATGAAAGCGTTGCGTTAAATCTCGGCGTTGGCGTTTTTTTAGCGTCGTCGGTACAAAAATGTAGTGTATATGTATGTACATTGCGTTGAAAATAGAAGATTCCTCGATATAAAAGCGTCGCGTTATAAAAGCGTTGCCGTGTGGCAAACTTGGGTGTTCATATGTTATATTTGGACGCTTTTATAACGCGCGGTAAAAAAACTCGTGCGATTGGGGACTAATTTATTTATTCGAGTTCGACCTCAAACTTTTTTCGTATAGTCGACAAAGAAATTGGTTTGCCACTCTAAGGTCGAATATCGTTTGCACGTCAATTACTTATAAGTCTTAAATTTGCTTGTTGTAAAATACAATACGTTTAAAATAACAATAACCAATAACAGTATTTTCTTTTACTAGAAACTGTCATTCAAAATGGTAAAGCACTTTCTTGGTCGACTGTACAACGACATATATTGTTCTATTCAGATAAAAATAAAATTTGTCAATGATATAACATACGGTTGTCACGATTACGCTTTGACATCATCCAATACATGTGTGTGTAAATGGTTTAAGACGTTTGGCATTGGTGTGCGAGTGGTTTTATTTTAATAATATAATATATTATTAATGCGTATTGTAGCGTATACATGGAGGAGGGTAGTTGTTCATAAGACTATAAATACAGAGATAATCGATTACGTAATCGAAAATTATTATTATTACTATCTCATTGAGTTATATAAGAGTCAAATTCAACTTTATTAAAATCTGAATATAAAAGAAATCTGGATAACTATGGGACGTACAAAAATGACATTTATTTTATAGTCCGCTGAGAACGGACGGCCAAATTAACGAAGTCTAAAGGCGCTCTCTCTTTCTCTCGCGCGCGCCTATATGGTATCAACCCTAGAGAAGGAGGTGAATGGTAGTATACAGTGTGCCGTCCACTTTACACGTGATCGTTTCCATAAGGCTGATTTTCGTGGTCACGATCCTCAGAAATGAGGGAATAAGGAAGAAGGGTTCTCTCAAGTCAACGCAGACAAAGTCGCGAGAAAAAGCTGGTCTATACATATCATTTATATGTATCTGTAAAATATCTATCGAAAATACTGGACTATCTTTTAGTGAAACTGACATTATTTTTATTTTACTGATACTACAACTATAAGACGCTAGTCAAAACATTCTTTTCTGCCTATTTATTCCGGGTAGGTTCTGAAAAGGCTAGAACCATTTCGACGGGACTTTCACTGGCAGATAGCTGATGTTGCAAGGACTCACATAGGCTACTTCATTTATAACAACCAATAGGGTTCCGCAAACAACGATAAAACCCCTCAAAATTTAAGAAAATGACTGAATGACTTATTACAGCTAGTTTTAAGTAAGAAGAGATTAAGAGATCTAATTTTCCTTACCAATCGCAAGTTCAGATTCCACTGCGTCAGTCTTTGAGGATCGAGGTCAAGTCGCCACCACACCTGCGGCGATCCTTGCGGGGATGTCTCCTCCTTCGTGCTCCCTGCGGTCATATGGTCAATTTCAATTATGAGACGAGACAAATTTTTTAGCACCCCATGGATTCACCATGCGGGTGCATGCTCCATCTCATTGCAGAGGAAGAAACCATAGCAGTGCCCTGATCCATCATGTGGCAGAGCAAGGAACCATGGCAGTGCCCGGGATTTGAGATCCAGGTGTGGGTTTAAGAATACACTTTGTAGTGGCCCCTAGCACTCACCTTCACTGCCAGGGTTCCCTCCCCTGCCTAGCCAAATCCGGTATGATCCTACTAGTGCGGATTTAGATGTCCTTTCTATTAATGAACTTATGATAGTTCTTGACAAGCCAAGGTCTTTTAGTAGGTTGTATAGTGTTCTATATTTGGGCGCCGTAGCGTCTCTAATTCATAGTATTAAAAACGAAATAGATACCAGTGTCCAGTGGCGCCAGTTGGTAGAGCGGGGGCGGAACCCTGGCACTCGGAGCCCCGCTCGGCTCCTCCGCACGGCTGCGTTCAGAACAGCGCCTGCAATGCGGAGTTTCGAAGAATATTAAAAACGCTAAAATCAGCGTAATGTTTTATGTGTTTTGCACGTAAGACATTGCAAAAATGCTGAGCTGTTGTACCCATCCTTAAAATGGGTAATTGAATATTGACTTTTTAGTGTTCCGTAATCCTACAAGGAACCCTTATAGTTCCGCTGAGTCCATGCATTTGTCCGTTCGTGAGACCCAACCTTCCCCTATAGGATTTCAAATCTATTAGATGTTAGAGACTTGAAATTTCCCATGTTGTGAGGATATACTAAAAACTCACTAGGAACATTATTTTGAACGAACATCTTTATGACCTTTCAGATACGGAACCCTTCTGTATAAGCGTGTCTTGACACGCCTTTGGTCACTTTTTATTTTCTCATATGACGACCTTAGACACATCAAATAATTATCAACATAACAAAAACTTACGGTTGATACTGCGATTTAGTCAATTTCACAAATAGACTAATAATAGGAATATTAAATAGGAAGTAAATTACAATAATAGTATAAGACATTATTATTATTTTTGTTTATGTATCGAATAGCTAGTATGACGATTTACCATAATATGGTCGCGTTCGGTTTCGCATTACAAATCGTAAAACGGACGCGATCCAAACTCTTCCTCTTACGTGAAAAATCTTATACTTTTCATGAATAACATGCATTTATATATTAATAAAAACCCGATACTTTGATCTAATCAGAAAAATCGCTCAACTATAACGACGCTCAACCTTCAGAATGTCGGTACGCTAATAGATAATAGCAACACTAAGAACGGTATCAAATCGACCGGCCCTTACAAGGTTAGCTACCGAGCCGGTCGTCGAGGAAGTCACAATGAACACGACGCGCTACCGAACATCGGATACGAAGTGACAGACATACGGTTGTCTCTTTCCCTCTAGTCGGGCAGCATGTGCACGAAAGAGACGGGGAACATTCCGCGTCGCGCGGTGCCTTCCACTTGCCCCTCCATCCAATTATCGTCCTCGGTGCGCTCGTTGATGACGACGATCACTTCACCTTCCCGGAAGGAAAGCTCGTCCTCGTTGTCCGCCGAGCAATCGTACAGCGCCCTACACCGCCGCGTACCGCTGCCCATCTGCAAAGGCGTCATTGTGTCGCATAAATCCATACATTAATACGTGAAGCGAAAACTTTGGGTACCATTTTGAGAAAATTGCGCGGACGGAGGAGTTTGAAATTTGGCACGATTTTCGTTTATATAGAGGCGGTGCGAATGTTAATATTTTTTACAAAATACGCATTATTAGAACATTAAAATAAAACCTCACGCACATCAATGACAAACAGTTTACACACACACATGTATATGTTTTACTGTAAGCGTATATCAAAGCGTAGTCACGACGACGCGCGACAGTTACAATATGTATTGTTATGTATTTTTATGTAGTGTACTTAACAATAATTATTTAAATGAATATAAGTTGAATCACACTCTGAGAACTATTGTACATAACTCGAAACATGTTAAATATATAGATCTGTCCTTTATAAATAGTCAGTATGTATCACTATCACTAGACGTGACAGCATTGCCGCCACTTCACGCCGATCTCATGTGAGAAAGAGGTACTGGTACCCGGACACGGAGGAGGTCGGATATCAAATATAAACCAGTGCTAGAATGGGTCACCCATCTATCACCCGGTCACGGCCAGAGCAACTTAACTTAGCGATCGACTCAAATGTCGACCACTGATTAAGCCACGACCTCCTCAAAACCTCTAATTATATAAATAAATAGAAGTAAAGGTAGGGATGGAATAGAAGGATATAAAGGTAGATGGAAAGGAGAAAAAGGATGCAGATACTACTGCCATAGTATAGGCCTACGGGTTGTAACAAGAGCAGCTCGGGTAGTCCGGGGTCGCGCATCAGTAATGGATATAACTAATAGTTTTCGGGCAGATAAAAGGAAAGATCCACCCTCTGGTCACAAATAATACATATTCTCTCTATCTATGAATATATGTGTTGTCTTAAGCAGTAACAGTCCAGTGAGAGTCTTTAATCAGAATTAACTTACGAATGTTAAACTACCAGTTAACAAATTATGAAATTCTAGCTTAACTTTAGTATTAACTTATTTCAAGCCAGTAAATAATATTATATCGTTGTAATAAATCTGCAGACAGCAATTAAAACGGGATTATAAACTTGTTATCTTGTTACAATGAAGTTTTCGTCTTTGATAAATATCTATCAAAAGTTTTACTTATACATGAAGTAAATATAATATAATATATAAATATAATTCATATATTACTATGAATTAGAGATCGCCGGCTGGTTCTAAATTCGGTCACAAACCTTTATTTGCGTATAACAAGCTTACTACAGCGTTATATATTGTTCTATTTGACAATTAATATAACATAATGTTATCATGATTACGTTTTGACATCTTCCAACAAAAAAATGTACACATGTGTGTGTAAACCGTTTGGCAGCGGTGTGCGTCTAGTTATATTTTAACAACTTCATATGTATTTATACTGCATATTTTATAAAAATATTAGCGTTTGCACACCGTTCTCTATATAAACTATAAATTTATCCTAAAATATATAATGGGAAGGTCTTTTTAAAAACATAATATTAATCCTTATCCAAAAACCATTTTAAAACCTCTAAGTCATAAGAGTGGCACAGGCTGACGAAGTCGCGGAGTACAGCTAGTATATAATATGCATAATTGAAACTTTTTCTTTCTATTAAACTATTATTTAATTTGGTCTTAATAATCAATGACCGGCATTTGAGTCCATCACTAGGTTACAATCACTCTTACCCATTCTAACATTGGTTTGCAAACATCCGATCTCCTTCGTGTTTGTGAAAACACGTAAAACAGTGGGTCCCGATTAATGTCACTGAGTGATATAGCGTGTTGCGGACAGATGAAGCAGCCAGGACAAGGCGGTGTCTTCGACCGTGGGCGTCGTCGAACGGACTGAGCATAACAAAATAGCGTGGTCTATTGGGCTCATATCTTCTAGGATATTCATTTTAACGATATGCTTGTAAAGGGTTTTTATATAACAAGGGGCAAACAAGCAGCCAGCCTTCACCTAAGTAGTTACCGACGCCCATGGATAACTGCAAAACTAGAGAGCTCGCAGATGCGTTGCCGGCCTTCGAAAAATGAGTATGCTCTTTTCTTGAAGGTAGTTGTAGACTTGTGACACAGAGGTAGGTTTAAGGGCGGTCTTTCTTGTGGCCACTAAAACTCATCTTCACTGCCGGTGTTCCCTCCCCTGCCTAGCAAAATCTGTAATGATCCTATAAGTGCGGCTTTAGATGTAGATGTCTAATAAATAACTTATGATAGTTCATGACAAGGCAGGGTCTTTTAGTAGGTTGTAAAGGGATCTTGCTGGTAAACCCCTCGCTCACACCTCTACCGCGTATAAACTGGTTTTTTGACCGTTTTTAGTGAGCTCATTGGTTACGTCAAAATACTTGTTCGTTTTTATCAGATGGTCTTTAGGGATGTTGGCTTCCCATTAAACTGTAGGCTCTACAAATACTATATGTTATATTTTGTACAAAATAATTAAACATTGGTTAATAGAGAATTTCATAACTTATAAAAACAAATGAAACCAAATAATTGAATTAAACAACATTTTTAAAGCACCGGATTTAGAATAAAGCTTTAATTATAGTTCTCCGGGGTTTTATCGCCAACGTATACACAATCAAATTATTTTGTTTTAAATATATACATTGTTTCTATTGTTACTTTTCGCAAATGAATATTTTACCGAAATTAGATCAAAATAGAACATCTACGGAACGTTGTATTTTCACGTCCGCCAGGCCTCGCCATTCGTGACCGGAATCGGTAAAAGATTAAATATGTAAAGCATCTGCTCAACCTGTTTCGCCGCAATAATACTGCAAAGGTGGTTAATGAGTATAAACTCAGCTGCCTGCAATTCCTGTTTGCGTAAATTTAAATGTCTTAATAAACGGTTTACGTCAATATGATTGGAAGTTACCGGCATCAATTTGTGCCGCTTTTTTGCAACGAAAACAGATAGTCGCTCCGCGTTTGTATCGTTAGTCTATTTTAGTTATTCTATATGATATTCTTATTATTTAAGCTTTATTTTACACTATTATGTTGCTAAATTCCGATATCTACCTACACAATCTCACACTGATTTATAAAAAAAAATACTACACATACAAGATAAACACATTATACATGCGAGAAAGATATTACATACACTACACACACACATTTAATGCCTTCACGCTACATCGCTTGGACATAAACATCATATTTTCAATTTTCGGAAGTCTATAATTCTTTTAATGACCTGCTTTATAAGGAGGGCTCTGTTACCTAAGATACAGGTAATTACCTAGTGTAGGGACAGGTGGACCACCTATCTGCACGCCACCCTCTAGTCGATGTACGAGATCAACGGCGGGGGACCGAGTTCAATAATCCCCAACCCCATCGAGCTATTGTCGCACCCACTCCTAGCACAAGCCCACGCTTATTTAGAGGAGTTACAAATATTTGATATAAAATATTCCTGACATTCCTTAACATGTTTACGGCATAGAGCGACAAATTATTTCAAATTTCATATGCCGTTGGAATTTTTTTATGAATGTATTTATATAGTAAACTAGCAAACGCAGCACACGTTGGTCCCGCTACCGGAGCTCTGCTAGTCTAATTATAAACGAAAAATGTAGGGAGATTTGAAGTTATAAATTATATCGGTATACTAAATATTATCTTTCAAAAAACTAGATTAAATAAAGCTCAAAAAATTGAAAAAAAAAAGCGAACTCAACGTCACCAATCCTGAAAATATAAATCCTCCAAAAAATGTAGAAATTCCGATCGCGTGCCGTATCGCCACCAATTACGAAAGCAAACGTCTCTGGGACTTACTCAACATATAAAAAAGCAACCGTTATGAATTCGGTGACACACACGCAGTATATTAAGACGTGTACAATGCACCTTGCATTGAGTTTGATCGAAGACATTTTAACGTACACATTATTCAATATAAAATGTGGTATGGAGAGGTAACGTGTCGCAGGCAGAGGCAGAGGGCGGTGTCAGTGACCCTGCTGCATCCCCCAGGTGCGCGTCGCTGGGCGCGCGGTGCTGGCTCCACGCGCCACTCGGTCACCGACCCCGGCCGCCCCGCGCCTCGCCCCGCCCCCGCGCCCACACACACATCTGCGTGATTTTTGACGATCGTGAAAACCACGGCGCTGATATTCACGTTGGATCCAAATCACAACTGATGAGTTGTGTTTCAAATAAGTATTATTTAATAACCCTTACTATTATTTATTCGTAACAGAAAACGGATAGAATTAACATTTATTTTCATAACATTTTCTATATTTTTAAATATGAATATATTCTGTATAAAAATTATATGCCACCGTAAGAAAGGCTATCAACACCCACTAATTGGCGGGACTATAATACAGGCAGACACCCTGACATGCCCGACAAAAAAAGACATTAAATTACATAAAAACGATTTTTATATACTTCCTAGAAAATGCCGGCTGGCCGAAATTCGGCCACAAATCTTTAGATTTGTGTACTATATGCTTATTTAAAGCTATATGCAAAATTTTAATTCTTTGTACACCGACATTGTTATATTTGACAATTAATATAACTATATACGGTCGTTATGACTACTCTTTGACGCAATCTTATAGTAAAATGTATACATGTGTTTGAAATTCATTTGACATTGGTGTACGTGAGATTTTATTTTAATAATTTTATGTATTATCTTATTTTATAAAAATATTACTATACGCAGAATATCCCCTATATATTACAGTTGTGCCAAATTTTCTTAAAGCCATGTACATAATTTTTATTTTTAGCACAACAAAATTTATTGGACACTTTAATCACATAAGTGTTTTTGACTGGCCTGTTTGCGCAGTTGATAGTAACCCTGCCTTCCACTAATGGGGTTGTGGGTAAGATTCCCGCCTCGAGTCTGAGTGTATTATGTACATGTATGTATTAATACAAAAAGGAAATATTAGTGTATGACAGGTGTCTACTACCTGTGCCTACCTTAGGAACGGACATCTGTGAGTCAAATAGTCACATATGTATTTAAAACAAATGTCGCAATCATTAAAATATATTGTTTTAGTCAAGACAACTGTTTTGATTTTATTTTTTTTCTCTATGATTTCTTATTTTTAAATTGTATTTTTTGAAAAACATTCGACATCTTGTAGTGTAATTGGCATTGTGCCGTTCTATTTGATGTAAAAAATAAAATAAAAAAACCCTGACAATGATTGTCATGATTATGCTTTTACATTGTCTTATAGTGAAATGTAAATACATGTGTGTGTAAATCATTTGGCGTGTGGTTTTATTTTAATAATGTAATATACTTCCAGTGCATATTTTATAAAAAAAATATTAGCACTCGCACACTTTGCTCTATAAAATTCCTTCGTACACAAAATTTTCTTGAAATTGTACTGAAAGTTTTTGCTTCACGTATGAATATATAGGTTTATTTATGAATTAAATAACATATTTGCATACCTTATTATATTCTAAATCCCAACACTTTACTTGTCTGTCTTCTCCACAACTGAATAAATATGGATGTCTTGATGATACTTCCAAGCCTAAAATCAAATTGTATATAGATATCGACCAGAATTTAGAGTTAAATTGTGACAACAATTAAAATATTAAAACCATTAAATTGCATGCACAAAAAATTAAGCATTTGCATTCACAAGTTCATAAAGTTAGAGCCTCTGTTGTGTAATAGTAAGTATAAGGTAAAGTAATTTAAGAAGCTGTTTATTTCGGTTAAAAGTACTGCATATGCAAGTGACCAAGAGCGAGTCAAGACACGCTTACATATAAGGGTTCTTAAGGGGAAAAGTTATTCTCCAAAGTAGCTCAAAATAATTTTCCTAGTGAGTTTTTATTATGACCTATCAACATGGAAAATTTCAAAGATCTGGATGTAATAATTTGAAATTCCTAGGAGTGACCATTCTTCGGAGGGATGGACGGACAGAGTGAAATTATAAAGCTCCTTGTAGGAGTACAGAACCCTAAAAAGCACAGAGTTCCATATGGATCAAGTCCAGGGTGACAGCTAGTACTATAATAGAAGATTATTTGATAATTTATTTTAATGTTCCTGCCTTACCTCTGACTGTGCTAACATGTCCTGTTAGAGATACTTTTAGTTTTCCACTTGCTAAGTCCCATATTTTGATAACTCTATCAGCAGCACCTTTAGTAAAAAGAGAGCTCCCACCCTTTATTGACGATCTAACAGCCGTTACTCCACAAACTTCTTATGGCACTCAGAAAGCGATGTGTGAACTACTTCTAAGCGACTACAGTCGACGTGGATATGTGGATACCCGAATCGTGCGTTTACCTACAGTGAGCGTAAGAGCAGGAACAGCAAACCAGGCGGTCACATCATTCGCCAGCGGCATTATACGAGAACCACTGAATGGGGAGCCAGGTATTTGTCCAGTGGACGCCGAGCAAGAGTTGTGGTTGACTAGTCCCAGTACTGTCACACGTAACATCGTGTACGCTGCTACATTGCAATCAAACGATTTTGGATCGTGGCGTGTTGTGAACTTACCTGGTCTTTGCGTATCAGTAAGGGAAATGGTGGACGCACTTCGCGAAGTAGCCGGTGATAGAGTGGTGTCCTTGGTAAAATTTGAAAGAAATGACATGATCGCCAAGATAGTCAGTACGCTTCCCAGCAAGTTAGATAACACCAAAGCGCTCCGCCTTGGATTTACAGTCGATGAAAACTTCGCTGATGTTATACGCCTATATATTCAAGACGATCTAAAGCGATAGATTTATTTCACCAAACAAATAATAAAATATTTTTATTCTACTTATTTTTTTTATATTTATTTATTTTATAACCTGCGTCTTTATACGCGTTGGATAGTTATTTTGTTCAATTTTAAGACAGTTACAATTTATTTTGTTTTTCGGAACCCTTATTGTTTTGGTTCAAATTCAAGCTTATGTTATTTATAATATCAACTATCTCCCAATGACAGTCCATTTAAAATCGGTTCAGCTGTAGCCAGATTACGCGACAACTATACTGATACTAAGCTAGGTAAACTGATTGCAACATACTAGTTTTAATTCAAAGCTAGATGATATATTTTAAAATGTAATCATAAATGCTGCTGTACTTGCTACATTATGGTAATATATACTATAACCTCAAAATGTAATGCCGGAGCCATATCTAGCTTCATTTAAATGATCATGTAGCGGCCGGGGATTTTTTGTAACTGCGCAAAGTTTTGTAGAACTTTGTAGTCTTCAAGGACATAAATGGACAAACATTTGAGCTATATCTGGCTCCGGCATAAAACATATAGACACCGTTTCATACTATACAAAAGCCAAAATGTGCTGAAAATAACTTGCATGGGTAAAAAATAATAAATAAGTTTTTAGAAGAGTTTGTTCCTTATTATTACATTGTATAATGCCGGAGCCAGAAATGGCTTCATTTGAATGATCATGTTTTTTTTATGTTACAAGGGGGCAGACGAGCAGGCAGCAGGCACCGACCTGCCTGCCGGCGCCCATGGACATCGGCACGACCAGACGGCCAGCAGATGGTAATTATAAAAAGATTGTAATATAAGCGAAATACTTTACAATTAAATTTCTTATCAATTAATAATAGTATTAGGACAGCATAACTAGATTTAAAAGTTAGTTGAGCGCCAGTAATGGCTGAATGCATGTATCAAGAATTGACAAGAAATAAATGGCATCTCAAAGTCTGCACCAAATATTGTAGGATTTCTAGTTTATTGAATTCTGTATATTGTGAAATTATAAATTTGCATATCATCTAAAAGATACTTTTAATACCTTAAGACAGATAACTCTATGTAAAAGTGATTAACTTTTACATAGAGTTATCTGTCTGGCCTGTTGGCACAGTTGTCAGTGAGCCTGCCTTCCACTTTGGGCTTGTAGGTTTGATTCTCCTTTCGAATATTATTTTTAGGACACCTTTTTTTATGAAAATAGTGAAGTGAAGTAAATATATTCTGTAGGTTTAGAAATGCTTCGATCTGGAGTTCCTGGCAGTAAGATCCATTAGTTTCGGTGGAGCAGGTTCGAGCTGCCTTCGTCCGTACAATCTAATTAGTTCTTGCAATTAACTTCAGACACTTCTGCGGATGTAAACACGGCAGCCTCGACGCCAGGAAATTTATTATTAATTGGCACCACTTATTTACTGAATTTTTATAATTCTATATCGAAGTGCGAATTTTGAAGACTTTATTTTAATATACATTTATTTTCTCTTCGTTGTCACTATTATATAATGCATGCAATGTGTATATAAATTTATAATATCGTACAGAGATTTTCGGCCAAAAACGTCTTGAGTAAAATTTATGAATTCGAGCAGCAAGCAAACACCCAATCTGGTTGTGGGTTTTAGGGGGCTTTCCAGGCGAGTCATTTGCGGCTTTAGGTATCCGTCTGACGCTCCACTCTCAACTGTGTTTTATGCCAGTATAGAATCGTCATAACCTTGTCCAATCAGACTTCTATTATTTTTATCGGTAATTCTTTACCTGAGAAAATAATTTAGCAACAATTCTTGTATCAGGCAGTTTAGTACCATACGTCGACTCAGGCTGTTAATACTTCGCATTAAAGTAGTGCAGCATTAAGTTACAGCAAAGCACAATGTGTTCACAAATGCATGAGTCGAGTAAAATTTGTTCCGCAAACTTAATTGAACCAAGTACAACCTTACAGAGAAGAATGCTTGAACTTGTCGTTTCCACAACAGTTCGGTTCAGGAAATACTTACATTACCAGCAGCCTGTAATCTTATCTCGAACCATAGGTTTCTTCTGACACATTCTGCCCAAAAACTTATCACCTTACTATTCAGTTTGGCAGGTTTTAACACTACTAGCATCGCATTGCAGACATGCAGAAATGGTTAAGTGTGAATTAATATGGTTCATTTAAAAGTATTTAAAAGTAATCTATAAGTATTTAGTGTGAGGAGGGGGGGGGGGGGGGGAGGGGTTTGAAACAAGGGCGGGTGCGGGGGGGGGTAAAAAAGAGCACGGTTGGCAGCCCATATTTGTTGGGAACCCTAAACCTCCTTGCCAAGCATGGCGCGCAAGTTAAATTATAATTGTCCCAAACTTCATACACGTCCGTCCGCGCAATTTACGTAAGTACATATATTTACAGCAATCATAGATATCGATAGATATGGCTTGTTCGGGATTGCACCTGATTTAAAGTGGCTTAGGATGTTATTGCAAGGGTACAGAGCTCTACCCTTAATTGATTTACACACGCCATCGCTCGGGTGAGCCAAATCGCTTGTCAGCGGCTTTATAGGTAAGGTAATAACTGACATGGCTAAAGCCCAGAATAACCAGAACTAATTTCAAATTTCCTATTTCGATGTAGAAATTAGATCTACCGATGGCAGAATGCTGGGGACAAGTAATAATAATAAATAAATATACTCGACTATATGACATACGGACGTCTGTTCCTAAGGTAGACAGCTTAATGCCTATGTTATAGATAACAGACGCCTGTTATACACAAATATTTTTTTAGACATACATAAATATATACATATAAATAACATACCCAGACTCGAGGTGAGAATCGAACCCACGATCCCGGAGGGGAAGGCAGGGTCACTGCCCACTGTGCCAACGGGCCATTCAAAACAAGCATAAAGAACATAATTGCGAAATGTAATAGATTTTAGAAGGGAAAACTTCTTTAGGCGCGTGGGTAATTTTTGAGGTGTGAAAAAACCATTGAACTCGCAACACTGTTACCATACCGATCTCTGGCTGCGTCTGTATGTCCACTTTTCACGTTTTCAATCTTATGTTTCAGTCATCAGATCAATTTGCTGGGTAAAGAGACTACTTCCTTAGTATTCCATGGATTCATCGTGCGGATGCCGTGACCATCGCGTTGTAGAGGAAGGAACCATGTCAATACCCGGGACCTGTGACCCAGGTATATATTTTAGAGCACTCTTTCTAGTGCTCATTAACTATCACCTTTATTGCCAGTGTTTCATCCCCTGCCTAGCCAAATCTGGTATGATCCTGCTAGTGCTGCGTTAGATGTCCATTCCAATGAAGAACTTTTGATAGTTCTTGACAAGCCAGGTCTTTAATTAGGTTGTACAGGGATGTTGCTGGTATACTAATAAATAATACCTCTCGCTCCTATCTCTACCGCGTATAAGCTGGTTTTGTAACCGTTTTTGGTGAGCTCATTCGTTAGGTTAAGGTACTTGTTCCTCTTTTTAAGACGGTCTTAAAGAATAAGAATAAGAATAAGAACGTATTTATTTGCACACATTACACTACACACAAAAAAATAAGATACAAAACATACAGAAATAAAATCTAAATCTTATTTTATACAAATTATACTTAAATTAAAAAAAATAAATAAATAAACAACAACAGTAAAAAAGAAAGATTTGATAAACACCTTTGACACACCTTATCTGTGCATGCAGTGCAACGATGCAAAATGGCAGCTACTCAGCTAAACGTCAGAGTGACGTATTATTTACTTATAAAGATTGCTTGGTCTTACCGTCGTCTTAATCGAAGTCCATCATCAACATCCCGGAATCTATCAAGAGCGAGGTGCGCTAAGAATTTCCGTTTGGGCTCAAAAAACGCCATAACCTGAGGTTCAGTGATGGGATGTTCATTAGTGGGTGATAGTACTTAGATTTAATACTAGTGTCTATTATAGGTGATGGATCGGTCGATGTTGAAAACCACTTTTTGAGGTGACTAATGTGGCCATCCTGTCTGATAGCGTGGCGACGCATTCGTGATAGTATTTGTAACATGCGCTACAAAGTGTAAATGTGTCTTTAAACGAGATTTTAAACGAACAACTCATGTATACACGGATGTATGCAAGCGATTTCGGGGGTGATAAATCGGTGTAGTTAGTTTTCATTTTTAGAAAACGTAGTTTTATCCGAGCAACGCTTTGTCTTACAAGTAGTTGTCATTGAATAAACAGTAATTATGCAGTTTGGTTACTTTACCCAAAAATGCATATTTTCTTTGTCTGGAAGTTGTTGTTTATAATCTGTTGAAATATATTCCGTCGGGATATGCTGCTTATATGTTTTTTGTAAAGTTTTCGAGTTATGAATTCTACAATAGTTAAATATTAATGTTAACACACACATGTACAAGGATTACCGTACTGAAACGAATAAAATAACCACGAAGCGAACTCTCCGCTTCTGACCTATCCGCAACAGAGTTACGTTTCGCGCGGAATGAGTGATATTCCGTCGGGAGAGTCTGAACTCCATAATGCCCTATGCATTCCAAACTCGAAAAAAGCGCTAACAACGACTTCGAGAAGAAAAAAAAATACATGCATTTTTGGGAAATATAACCAACCTGCATAATTAATTAATTACCCAAATAAACAATCATCTTTCTCTTCAAAAACGTGCGATTTCTTTTTAAATTTTCCAGTTCACTCTTTGAGAATTCAATGAATAAAATCACACGTTACTTTTTAAGACATGAGCAAACTCCAGTAGTGTAGTGAGTCGGAATTGACACAGACACTTTTTGATTCTGCCACGTTTATTTGCTTTCATAAGATATCCTTTTCAGAAATTAGTTAAAAAAAAAGTCGGTCACTGAGTCAAAGTCAAAAATGTTTTATTCATATAGACTTTACAGTACTTATGAATGTCATGTGTATAATTACATATTATTATTATTTTAAGCATTATTATAACATTTGATGATAAATTCTACGAATTAAAAGCCATGTTTACATGGATTCCGGTTCGGCCTGCACTGAGAAGAGCCCGCAGCAAACTCAGTCGAGCAATTTACAAACTAGTCTAGGCAGATTATGTGTTTCCGGTGAGATTGTAGAGATTGTGGGGCGTTACAGAACTTTTATAAAATGTTTCCTTTTGTGCTGAAGGTCCCTAAGTTGTACCATAGTTGAAGCTGGCAACTCATTATCTACTCCAAAACCTGTAGGTATCATTTTAACTTTACCTAATACTAGTGATTAGGTCAATTTAAAATTACTTAGCACCTTTTTTAACTATAAATTTTGTGGCCTACGTTGTTAAGCCTATGGTTGAAATATGGATCCCCACGCTATAAAATTACTAATCAGTTTTTAAAGCGATACCCAAGTTGTCACGGTGGCTTATGTATTAGGCTTCCGTTCTATTTACACACATACTAACCAACCTCTAATGAATTCAATTCGTATACACTTTGAGATCTAAGATATGCGTGTCCATGCCCTAAGTGAAACAACTATCGATGCCTTTGGATACCGGAATATGACACTAATGTTACATACATATAAGGGCCAAGTAATATGCATCTAGAGGCTCTGGAGAAGAATAAAGTAATTATGCATCAGCGATAAGGCAAAATAAATCTTAAAGCGTAGCAATAGCGCTTGCGCCTGTTAATCGTTTTAAGTTACAAACGAGACAGTAGCGCCGGTCGAATGCTTTATTACCAGCGCCATTGATTGAAAATGAACTATGGAGATTTTTAGATAGATGGGAAACGAGTGTCAGTCGCGAGACGACTAATTGACATTTTGTTCGTTTTAAGATGGATGACTGATTTTATTATTATTATATCTGAGGTGCATAAGCCTTTAAACAGTTTTCTTCATATGTTATAATCGTAATAAATAAGATTATTACCGAAGATTAAAGGTAGACGTTATTTAGTTAAGTTTTTTTTGCACTGTTATTATGAACATTTCTATGTTTAATGGGAATGATGGACTAGATAAGTAGGCTTTTGATAAAAAGATACCGAATGATCGCTTTTGTGTTGCAAAGTGTAAAATATTCTTAGATATATCATGTATAGACGCAAAATAAGTAGATAAGTAAAAATTTGTTTAACTTTCATAGTACTTAGTAAATAAAATTTCATTATTTTAACATTACAAACAGACACTTGAATTTTCCTTAACTGTATAGTTTGACGTGCAGTTAGCAGGTATAAATAAAACGTTTTTGAGAAACGCATCTGCATCGTGGGAATGCGGAGAGGCCGGCGCCGGCGCTCCGGAAGCCACTACGACTTATCAACGGCCCTTGCATATATTTTATACTATCCTTACATATAGCCTGTATTGCATAGCATATAATAACTTGCATAGTGTACAAGAAAATTCCCTCCACTATTTTTTTACATGCCTTGCCGTTTAAGTAGCTTCGTTAAAAGACTTTGGCTTGCCAAAATCTATTATAAGACCTCTATTAGAATGTATATCTGAGCAGCACAAGTAGGAATCCATCATTGTGCCAGGTAGGAGATTGAACACTAGAAATCTAGCAGTGAAGACAAACATTACTGGGGTAATTGACTGATTATCAAATTATCTAACTCTAGTATGGATCAACGTGAAGAAATTAGCAAAGAAAAGTCAAAGGCCATGTTTCAAATTCTACAGTGCTCCATCTTGACAGTCAGGCAATATTATTTTATTACATCAAAAATAAGCGTAGTACTTAGAATATTGGTTCCCAAATTGGTCCAGATGGACCCCTAGGGGTCCACGGGAGACTCGACGGGGGTCTATGCTGGCGTCACAAAAAAAAATGGGAGCGCACATTTCATAAGCTGAGGTCAACGAAAATTTATCCGCTTTCGATAGTGAAGAACTATAATGTTGGCTTAATTGTACCTATCAATGTAAAGACAAATAATATTTTAAGAAGCTTAGCGGCTGTTACTTCTAAAACCTGGCATAGTCTCTATTCTCTAGAACGTGTCGAGAGGACAACACTAAAATGTAATATTTTTCTTTTTATCAATCCGAATAGGGAATTTTATATATGTAATACGTGAGAATTGGTTCCTCTCCTTTTTGAGAATATGGCAGAAATGGTGGACCCCTATAATTAGCAGGGGTTCCACCGGAACCGGAAAGTGGTCTATGAGAAAAAGTTTGGGAACCTCTGACTTAGAATATTGTCCCTAAATAGACTATAAAAAAAATTCAAGAACATTTTTCGATTTTTGCAAGTCGGTCAATAAGAAGGTGATTAGAAACTGTTTTTCAATAGAATGATTTATATCGGAAATCGCTATCGATTATCAATGTTACTCTCAGACATTAATCGCTGCGGCGGAGAGCTTAATTCAATTATCACGCGATCTATCTATTCAATACTTTCTTCGTATCCTTCTGATCGAGAAAGTGTCATAATCGGGTCGCGTGAAAGTGTTGCTCCATATAGCCAACACTGTGCCCCCAATATGTTCCGCTCTACTCTTACATCAACCGAGGGCCGTAGTCCACTTTAAAAAACAAGAGGTTCTCAACGAGACTATGGTTTTGTTCATACAATATGTATTTTCATACTACTATATTTACTACTAGCTGAAGCCCGCAACTACGATCACGGAAATTGAGTGAATTTATTAAATTTTTCATTATTTTCAGTGAAACATTAATTATTTTTCGGAAAGTAAAGTATCCCATGTTACTCCTTGTTTAATCAGATATCTATTAGTGAAAGTCCCAGCCAAATCGGTCCAGCCGGTTTAGAGATTACCCGGACAGACAGACGGACAAAAATGTTTTAACTTGCGTTTTTGCTACAGGTATTGTATAATTATATATAGTCATATACAATTAGTGAAATAATAATAATTTCGACGTTACAAGTAGAGACAACAATTTTATTTATATGATGGACTAGTTGCTACCCGCGACTTCGTCCGCTTACAATTAGGTGAAAAATTTTAGCGTGATCATATATAACTTATAGCCTTCCTTGATAAATGGGCTATCTAATACTGAAACGATTTTTTTAAAACGGACCGGCAGTTCCTGAGATTATCGCGTTCAAGTAAACAAACAAACAAACTCTTCAGCTTTATATATTAGTATCAATTTCTCCATCTGGCTAAAACTATACGACTCTTGGATCCCTTTTTGAAACATACACATTCTTTAAAGGCTGGTAACGAATTTGAGAGCCTTCTAGTATTGTACTTGTTCGTAGATTTCTGATGCTGCTGATTCTTACTTATAATCAGTTGACCCATTGAAACCGTGGCAGATAAAAAGTCTGCGTATCAGTTGATAGAATCACGTATAGTTTCGCATAAAAAGTGCCTATGTAAATAATTTTATGCCCTATAATTTGTTTTACATTTGTTTTTTTTTGTCAACAGGTATGTGTCAACCATAAGGTGGTATAATGGTGAGAACATCCTTGTAATGATATTATTTCATTACTGAATAAACGCTACGTTCCCAGAACTTAAAATGTCTTTGTTCATTCATTGTACATTAAAGGTAGGTATAAATCATATTACAAAATTGACACCATATTTAAATTTCAGTTAAATTTTATTTTCGCTTCTCTTTGAAGTTAACGTAAAACTAATACAAGGAGTGGATGTTGTGACGTCTTTCCTTTATTTATGTCAAACTAGCGGACCCGGCAGACGTTGTCCTGCCCGACGACTGGGTTATACCCGCTCCCGTTCCGTATATTAGTATAGATAAATAACCTAGATATCGACTAAAGCGCCATCTGCCGCGCTGATTTGTTAATCAAAACCATCCAGGGGCCACCACAAAAACTTCATTCAAATACAAAAAAATCATTCAACTCGGTCCAGCCGTTTAAGATGAGTTCAGTGACTATATACGTAAAGTAGAGTTAATTCATATAAGAAAAGAAAGTTAGAAACTATAAAAAGACATTTCCAAAACAATCTTTACCCTTTCTATAATGCTATTTTAATAACTTATAACTCTTATTTGACTTTATACAATATGAAAATAGCAGTAATGCTATTCCCCTATGTAATATTTCAAACTTTCCCCGGACAAAATATTGTATGTACCCGTAGTAAGAGTTCGTGGTTTACCCATACGGCTATGTTTTATGCTTGCGTATTTTAAACGTATTTTATGGAGGAGAAAACTACATACGCGCGCATCGTTGATATTTATGATAAATTAAAATAAAGTTTACTGCACACGAAACCTTGGGTACACTTCTATTTATAAGCTATTTATTACCTGTATGCTTGTATATATATATTGGTACGTTTTGACTAGGGGCTTGCATAGGTTCCCACGGCAATTCCAACTAATATTATACAGAGTGTAAAAGACATCGTGCCGCAAATAGTGTGATAAGGCTACATTTAATGTCTTAAATAAAATCACAAAAGTCATTCATTTCGGAAATAAGAGGTTATAGATATTGCCAATCTCATCTCATTCTTGAGCGCGCAATGTATCGTGCACATTGGGAAGCAATCTGACAACGGCTTGTGTCGCGCTACCCCTGCTACGTAATTTTAAGTTGTATTTACATTGCGGTTTGATGTAAAAATATTGAAGAAATTTGTTTCACATTTAAAATCGCATAGGAACAGGTAGTAATAATGATAACATACAGTATTCAGATAAATAATGGTCAATTATACATTTCCAGAAAAAGCCGACGAAAAATTTCACCACTAGGGAGTCTAGATTCATGTACTGAACCCATGGGATGCGTATCCGGTACGATGTCTTTTACATATATATGCGGTTATACAGCGGTGATTTTCTGTCTTTCATATTTACAGATTTATGCTAAGTATTTCTACTTATTTTCTTTTTCTGGCAAAATTGATGGACGACATGAAGAGGGTGACAAGAGAGTTCGAAAGTTGCTATATAAGAGTGGCAAGAGACAGGGAAGAGTGGCATAATAGTAGGGCAAGGCATATGCCTTGCAGTGGGCAATTACGGGCTGATTATAATGATGATTTGTAAGCATCATTCAGTCACACTTTTCGATCCCAGTGCCGTAATATTCCTGTTTATACCGAGAGAAAATCCGCTTAGATTTTGTAAGGCGTCGCATCCATCATTCATACCGTGTGATGATTTTAATAATAGGTGACGATAAAAAAAAATCGATGTTCATTAATGGAATTCATGGACTCGGATTTATGTAACCTAGGCTATGGTTTGTGTAATGTTTAATGCCGGGCACTGTGTAAGCAAAATACCGCAAAGCGTTTCGAAAGCGTGAGAAACATAATTACGGGATGATTCCAAAATCATCACCAGTTTTCTATTTCACGCAACGATATTACGAATGCGGCGATGTGCCGTGTGGTCGCAATTGCCCCATACTTTTCCATTCAATTGTCCTCACAGACTCAAAATTACAACAAACGCATACATTGCTTTGATATTTTAGACCGTATTAATGACACGTTAGAGCCTGAAGTCGCTCCGTCGTTCAATAATTACTCTTTAAATATTAATTATATGATATTTGGAGCACTCTACGGATAGCGAATCTGTTATGAAACTTGTCTGTGAATTTACGTTATTCTTCATTTTATAACCGACATTCAAAAAAGGGAGCTAATTTATGTTATCTCTAGTATCTGTGGATATGTGTTTGTGTGTGTGTGCACAAACATAAACACATATTATGTACATAAACTTACGCGATAAGTAAAGTAAAAAAATTCAAAATGATGTCTTCATATTGTAAGACTAGTTCTTGCTACTAACGATAATCATGCATAGGTATAACATAGCAGTTGTCCATGGGCGTCGGTAGTCACTTAGGTGAACCGCCTGCTCGTTTGCCCCTTGTTATATATAAAAAAAATGTGACATGTAAAAAAAGAAATTGCAGTAACTTTTACATGGTATATATTAGCGACGTTCGGAAGTGAACGTACAGGTATGTACCCACTTCCAGCGTTGATTTTCAGAAGAAATCCGTTTTTAGCGGATGTCTGTAAACTATAAAGTACCTCTCCGCTTTTTCTAGAATTCGTGACAGATTAACTTCCGCTTATAGAAACCTCAAAGTAATCTTAATATTCTTATAAAAGATTTTCTTATGAGGTACTAGAAGCATCAAAGTTGCGTATTTAATTACTATTTTAATATATATATTTAAAAATAAATTTTAAAACGTTATAGGAAGCTCCAGTGTCGCGATTGGAATATTTAATCCATTATTATTTTTATTACTTTTTTTCCTGATAATACTCTATTTTAATTTTAGGTTACCTACTTTTTGAATACTCTGACTTTTAAGAAAATATTCTTTACAGGAATTTAAATTTAAATGACCTAAAATAATTATTTAATACTCTCACAACGACCGTCACCAGGACACATGTAACTCTGTCAAAACCACGGGAAGATTATAAACAAGGTACGATCATGATATGACCCTGGTCTTAGATAATTGTACTGGAAATAAGGGTGAAAGCTTAAAATATGTTATGTGCTACAATGTCTAAATTAGAACTAAGGTTTTATCTCACAAGTATAATGTTACGCAAGTCCTGAATCAAAGTTAACAGTATATTTAAGAGGTAAAAAGCATGAAAGTTGCGAACCTGAACCCAGGGTTCAAGTGAAAATATTTAGTGAGTTCATTCATCGCAATTAAACCAGCCGCAGTGCCTACCGGAAGCTCTGAATCGACCTTACTGCAACGGATGCAAATTATGCAGAGTTTTTTTTATTTGTACGGTAAGTCAACCGACGTTAGGGTACCCATGTTTTAGATCAATATATGACCAGTCCGTTAATATTTTTGAAAGAATAGAAGGAATGTTTTTATGAACCTAATATTCTAGTTACTAGTTAAGATATTTGACGTGATAGCTTATTATGAATCGATGAACGCCGGCTGCACTCACGAAAAAGCATGACACATTGTCACGTTCCGCCTGAGCCGAGAGTGCATTCAAGAGTGCAGTACAAGCGATAGAGTGGCACGATCGGCCTAAGTGTTAGACATTATAATGTAAAATTATCCTCAGTAAACCGAATTTACATACAAAAAAAATATATTTAACAGCTTGTGTGATGAGTAGTCATGACGGTAGCTCAGCGAGGTTAGAATAGAGAACCTGACGGTTTAAGGCTAACACACCGAGGCTATCGAGGCTTAAAGTTTGTATTTTATTAATGCATTATTTACATTTTATTTGTACAAATTCAAAAATATACTCTATAAGAGAACAGGCGTCTGTTACCTATAACACAGGCATTAAGTTGTCTACCTTAGGAACAGACGTCCTTGTGTCATATAGTCCTGTGTATATTTATTTTCTTTATGTATGTATTACATACAATATACATTTGTGTTAAACAGGTGTCTGTTACCTACAACAAAGGCATTAAGTTGTTCAAGAAGTAATTATTTTTTAATAACTTATTTACGTAAAATGCTTCCCATACAACTAGGAAGAATGAAATTAAAAATAAAATGATAAAATTGTGTCAAAAACGCTGTGTTACAGGTGACCAACTTCAAATAAAAAGAATAAAGCAGAACGCGCCACGTTAAAAATGTATTTTATATCGGATGTTGTTTTTTTGCTGACCTTACACATTTTATACTGCACAGTGTTGACAATGATCTAAAACCTAGTTATCCAAGGAATACCTTTGTTACTAAGACTGTTACTTCTAGACTAAGAATATGTTACTTCAAGCCCCTTAAAAGCTCAACGTTAGAAAGAGTGAACTGAGGGCCCAGCACGAACTTTCTCGATAGTTTTACTTATTTTTACGTTCGAAATCGAACGTCAAATGAAACATAAGTTCTACCGTTTTACACAACTTAGTTGCTAAATATCGCGCACGAATGAAATGATTAAATGAGAACATTTTTTTTAATATATTTTTTTTTTATTTAGAAAAATACATTTTTTTAAATATGAGATTAAAGATCATTTCATGGACAGGTATTGACACGACTTTTAATCCCATATTAAAACATATTTTACACAAAAATGTTCTCATTTCGTTGCACCCGATTGTATTATATTATATAAGTATAATACATATTAATATAAGTACACAAAAATACCATTATAAGTGAAAATTACCTCCTTTCGAATGTTGGGTCAAACTTTAATACTCTATGAGAATTACGTCCGGCATTTAACTATGATGTCCTAACTGTTTGTTCTTTAATGACGCCTTATTGCGATGCCTAATTTGATAAATTGCTATCGGAAGAGATTCTAACGATCATACAAAAACCAACAACCTTATTTCTATGTAACATAGGGTGCAAAATTGCACAATACTTAGGAGGAACATCATTTATTTCGCTTGAAATACCGTTGCGGACACAAATTGGCGTGAAATCGTATATGTACGCCCAATTGCTTCTTCATCCATTGTTCATATCCATCAAAGTAACGAACCGATACTAGTGCAAGTCACCATAATCTATTTTAAATAATAAACTTCTAATCAGGTACGTTAAGGAAATGAGTGTTTCAAATCAATACAACCCAACAGAATACATAGTTTTTTTTTTTATAAAAAATATTAGGAATACTTTTTAGATGTATCTAATATTCCCCTTTTCCCCTTCTACTAAGCTTAAATTAAAAGCTTGTATTAGAAGTGGGTGCGAGAATACCCCAACGGCGGTGGGGTTTGAACCGTGTATCCTATGATATTTTTTATTCATGAAAAAAATAAAAACAAAAAATTGTCCCAATTATAGAAGAAGTACAACTTCCCAACCTTCCCGGTGGCCTAAACTCGTCATTAAAGGCAACGCATCTGCTAACGTCCTGGTCAAGCAGATATCCATGTGTGTCGGTAGTCACTTAGGTGAACCACCTGCTCGTTTGTCCCTTGTAAAAAAGAGGTAAAATGACCGAGTGCCGTCGGACGTCAATCCCGCAACCCTTACAATTCCCGCGACGATTAATATCACTCAGTGATATTAAGCGGCGGGACTCACTGTTTTACGTACCATCTGAAACATTGCTAGCACTGTATCATCATCATATCAGCCAGCCTCCATTGATCTCCACGAATGGCCATGTTGTGCCGCTTGTAACCAGCGACATCCGTAGACTTGCCATACGCTAATCATCACGCTAAGATTAATGTAATTTTTATTACCTAATTATACGCGGAAGAAGTAGTGGGCAACAGATATTATTTTTATAAAATATGAAATATGCATTATTAATACATTAAATTATTAATATAAAACCTCACGCACATCAATGCCAAATGATTTATACACACATGTGTGCATTTTACTATAATATTGAGTCAAAGCATATCTATTAATTGTCAATATCGTTGGACAATGAATTAAAATTTTGTACAGATTAAATAACCATAAAATAAATAAAAAATTTAAATAAAAAAAAAAAAAAAAAATATAGTAAGCAAATATGTATAAAATTTTTTTAGGCGATCTTCGACCAGCCGGCGATCTTAGCAAAGTATGACCTTAAAAGCAGCGACTTTTATATTTTCCAACGTATAGATACTTTCTATACGTGTTCAATACATAGTCATATTATAAACACAGAACAGAAAAATATGTGTCCACCACAATATAATAACAACAAAAAGCAAGCAATTTAAATAACTGCTCTGCTTGTATTCGTCCACTGTCATCAATTATTTAGGTAAAATTAACTTTGATTGAATATGAAACTTAACGTCTCACCTTTAATGTCCAATTTTCTGTAAACATTAAACACATAGCAGCCTTCTGAATGTCTTTCATCGACCTTGCAAACCACGTGCTGAGTATTAGGTTATACACAGAGGTACAACTTTTTTGTATTTAAAGCATGCAATTTTATTATAATAATACTTAGTTATCCTGACAGACTTAGTCTTGCTCGCTATGAGCCAATTATATAAACTCCTTTATATCTCTTCCATAACATCTTTGAGGTGAGATTGAAAATGTTCTTTATATTTAAATTTCATTAAAGTTATTAATTTAAGAGCATAAAATACTCTTTTGTGGAAAAGGCAGACTTTAACATTTTAATTTATTTTTTAACCGACTTACAAAAAAGGAGGAGGTTATCAATTCGATCCGTATGTTTTTTTTTTATGTTTGTTACCGCAGAACTTTCTACGCTATAAACGTATTTGTTAAATAACTTCAAAAGTTGTTGTCCGATTTCGTTCAGAATAATTTTCCTAATGAGTTCTAGCATGTTCTATCAACGTGGAAAATTTCAAGTCTCTACGTCTAATAGTTTGGAAACGCTAGGGGAGGGACCATCTTACGGGCAAACAGACGGACGGACAGACAGAGCGAAATTATAAGGGTTTCTTGTCAGCGTCATCGATACATAAATATACCGTAATGTATTTATTCTATTTGAACGCTTTTTTGATGCGCAGTAAGAATGTTCTCGTGCGAATGTGGCTTACAGTTGCCCAGCAGCGAATATATATGTGTACCATCGATAAATAAAGAAAAACCCTTATTAATATATAATTTACGAGCTGAATCCCGATATATCGCGTCCGCGGGAATAGTGATTTTGTTACATTTTGAGGGTGTTTATTTTTTGTGCGGAACTAAACTTATCTAGCTAAAAAGAAAGTAGCTTATTTTAAACCCTGTAAAATCTACCAGCGAAAGTCCCGTCGAAATCGATCCATCCGTTTCGGAGATTACATGGAACAAACAGACAATAATGTTTTAACTTGGGTTTTGCTATAGATATCGTATAGGTAGTCATACATGATTAGTAAAAAAAAATATTTCGGCGTTACAAACACACACTTCAATTTAATTTATATATAGATATAGACAGGTATGCTGTCGATAAACGGAGAAAGTTTTTCAAGCTGTTTCCAGAAACTTCTAGTGAGTTGTGGCACCGCACTTCAAAGATACACCTCGCAAACTAAACTTTTGATCTGCTTGTGGTATAAAGTTACTTCCTATAATTATGTTACGTCTTGGTTTGCTTCTTAGTTATTTAAGTAACTTAGAAAATAAGTTGCAAGACGTGACACTTCAAAAGTAGGAACTGTTCGGAATTGATATAGACAATGTATCTATATCTAATATACTAATATATAAAGCTGAAGCGTTTGTTTGCCCCCTTGTAACATAAAAAGAAATTGACGGCGTGCTTCGTGTTCCGGCGCGCCGGCGCCTTCCCATGGAGTTAGAGTGAAGCACTCTATAGAAGGGGACTGCGCTAAGGACGTCAAAGCCGTTCCCATGTCTCCGCCGCGTAGTGGTAAGGAGGAACTACCTAGGGTTTTAGTCGGTTGGAGTCCAACTTAACCCACCGTCGGCCTTTGTGGCGGGTGGGTTTCTCTACGTAAAAAAGGTCCTTCTCCAAGATCTAATCTATCTCTGTACCGAATTTCATCAAAATAGGTTCAGCGGTTTAGGCGTGAAAATGTAAAAAAGTTACTTTCATTTTTTTTATTAACCATGGAGTCGGTAGTCAGATAATGTTCGTTGTAAGCGAGAAAATGTTTTTAATTATTATTTTGAATGTGTTGTTGATGTAAAATCATTTGTCAAGACAATTAAAATGATAACAGCTCAAATGGGTCAGGTGTCATTCATTAATTATATTATCTAAAATTTAATAATAACTCATATAATGTTAATAAATAATCATTAATGATAAAATCAGCGTGAATGTCAAGTACAATCGTGAATTCAAACTAATTCTATATAACAATGTAATGTTTAATCAAAAAATTAAAACCATGACAATCAAGATATGTATTACTAGTATTAGTTATGTGAGAGTAAATATGTCAAGACAATAAAAACAGAAAATATATTTATAATAAGAATGTCAATTTGCTTTAAATTACGTATCCTTGCGTTAGCCAACCAAGGATATAATTGCAGAATTTCTTTCCTTTACAATTAAATTAGAATTACTTACACTTGTACCACATGCTAGCCGGAATATTACAAGATTTCGCGTATTCCACAATCACGTACATATGCGTATAACCGTTAACAAGCTATTATCCTGCAAATTGCTAAATTATATTGCATTTGCTACCGTTCTGTGATTCCCCGGGTATTGTTAAAGAACAATACCCGGGGAATCAGGGATAGAATGATACAAACTATCTCATCTTACGTATATTCATATATAACGCTATATAAGTACGTAAGAAATTATTTTAGCATTGAAGTATGTTCCTTCATATGTACCTATTAATCTTTAATCTCCCACTGTTGGGCATAGGCCTCCCTTTGTTTCTGACACTCTCTCCTATCTCTGGCCGCATCCAGCCACTTTCGGCCATTGTGATATCGTCAACCCATCGAGCAATTGGTCGAACCCGGATTTATACAACCCAATCTAGGCCACCACTCAGTAGTTTAAGTACACAAACCGCTATCATCGCGTCAAGTCATATTTCCAGCCCACCCCCACTTGAGTTCGAACACCCTGGTCCCAACGTCTTTGACTTCATAAACGTTAAATTTTTTACCAATTTAATTTTAGCACGAAAAAATTGCATTATTCTATCAAAAGATTTTTAGCTAAGAGTTACATAGCTTGTAAGGACTCTTCCAAGATTTTTCGTCAATAATATTTAGTGGACCGTAGATAAAGACCCATAACGCCGAAAAAATCTTGCACTGGCATGGGTCAAAAACGCAGGTATTGCGTGAGGAAATCTCAGAAGGTCGAATAAGCATATAATGTAAAAATTATTGAAATTTTAACCCTTTTTAATTGTAAATTATCTTTACGGTAAAAGCTAAATTATGAAACTAAAGACCATAAACAACTAGTTCAGTCTGGGACCATTTATAACAGAGGACATCTCCGCACCGATCCAGACAAAGATGGAGGCGGCCATTTAACATGTCTCCTGAAATCCGCAGGGCTCAATAATTGGGTTCTTTGGCAGATAGTAGGAATTATTGCCGCCATTTATAATCCACTACCACTGTGTAAGGAACGGTTTCCGCTCCTTAAATGAGAGTGATTAGTCTTTGCACTCTTTCGTATTAGATTGGAACGGTCGCAGCCAGAGCAACTTAACTTAGCGATCAACTCAAATGCCGACCACTGATTAGGCCACGACCTCCTCAGAATGTTCGATGAATCGACTTTATCTTAACATAATAAAATTAATTTTAAATTAAAATTTAGTACAGAAACTCAAGTAAAAACATGGTTATTATTTATGATTTCATTTTAATCAGGTAAACAAGGCTAAATATTTAAAACCTGGCAGCACCGACAGAGCTACGGCGCAATACTCTATTATTCAAAAACTTTATGTAGAGCGGATAACGATATTTACAGTTCTATTTTAACAACAACTTGCAGATGCCTTTGCATTTAGTTGCTCAAAGCTTGAATAATATTTAATATTTATAAGATGTGCTTTCATAATGTAATGTTTATTAAGGGCTAATAGAGAAACAGCGGTGTCACCGACAAATGATGATGTAATTTTATAATATACGCGTAATTATAGATTATACGCGAACCGCGCGCAAAAAATACACAAATTCGTCACGGGGTAATTGCTTGGACTAAATATCGGTGGAACAAGGTAGGAGAACCCGGTACCTGCATTATAATAATAACAACCAATTATACTTAATATCGCGATTATAATTTTTCTAATAAGATTAAAAAGGAAATTGCGATTCGGATATTTACAAGTATTTTGTTTAAGACTTGGGCGCTCTCCCAATTGGCAATCGCTCAGACACACGACCGCATTGCATTATTCACTCTGACATACGATCAAATACACTAATCTTTACTAAGTGTGAATATTCGCAGGTTCAAAGACTTATATGTATTACTTAGTATTTTTCTGTAGCATGTATCTCAATATAAACAAAACAACGGTTTTAAAAATAATAGGCGTAGTAAGGAGAAATCCATTATTTTTGCATGAAATTGAAAGCTTTATTACTATAGTTAGGAAGATCCGATTTAGGTCAAATATGCACCGCTTTGAGAGATAAGTCTATGCCATTCTGAACTCAAAGTCATCATGTGTCTCTCGTAGGGGCTCTTTTCTCTCGTGGCAAGAATGTGTGAGAGCCAGACGAGTTATTGCAGAAAAACCTCATGGACCGAATCCTCTAATCACTGCTCCATCTCAAAAGAATAGACCCCTTTTTGGATCAGTTGGTAACCGGTGGTGAATGGTGGAACACAACGAAATGTCATAGGAACAAACTAGATGGAAAGAATAAGCCAACCTGTCGCATGTACAGCGTACGTACTCTAAACGTCTTGTATATTTGAGATATTTGTAATTTTGCACACCATATTGCAGTATTACCAAAGATTATATGCCTTAAGATACCAAGTTCTATTTTAAGGTATAACAACGAATGATAATATTCGTGATAGATAACTCCATATCAGTAAATTGAAGATATTTATACAGTGACTACGAAAATAACAACGCTGATAGGAACATTTTTTTACAATTTCCTTCTAATTAAAGATGAAGCGATATTGCAAACTTCTATTAAGACGCATCAAAGGCGCTTCAATATGATTGATCGCACATTCGTACGAAATAAATTTACTCTAATTAAAGACGAAGCGATCGTGCAAACTTCTATTAAGATGCATCAAAGACTCTTCAATATGATTGATCGCACGTTCGTACAAACTAAATTCACTCTAATTAAAGATGAAGCGGTCGTTCAAACTTCTATTAAGATGCATCAAAGACACTTCAATATGATTGATCGCACGTTCGTACGAACTAAGTTCGCTCAAATTAAAGACGAAGCGGTCGTGCAAACTTCTATTAAGACGCATCAAAGGCGCTTCAATATGATTGATCGCACGTTCGTACGAACTAAATTCGCTCTAATTATAGATGAAGCGGTCGTGCAAACTTCCATTAAGACACTTCTTAGGCATCAATACGATTGATGGTACGTTCGTGCCAACTAAGTTCGCCCGCATATCGCACATTAGCGTTCTATTTGAATGATGCCTAACATTTCTACTGGCTACTGAATGATGATGAATCCAGGATCATGCATACGAAATGTCACAAGCATTATATTATATTAGCAAGCATTATATTAGCAAGTAATGATGGAAATTTAGTAACCTGCTGGTAGGCACCCACTGCGATGTTGCGTACGAAGCCCATAGGTCAAACCAGTACCTGGTCGGTAGGAATAGAATAAATTATAAACGAAACACGTTATATCTGTTCAACAGGTATAGAAACCTTTGATCTTTAATAGCATAATAGAAGCACTGCTTGAAATTATTTATATGAGTTTCCATAATGGGCATGTAAAAGAAAATAAAACACTTTTAATCTCTAATACGTTCTAATAGTTCTACTAAAAATCAAGAATTTGTTACGTAACGTTAATTACTCTCAAGGACATTCTCATTCGTAAAAAGCCGGTGACGCATCTGCAAGCCCTCTGCTGTTGCAGTTGTCCATGGGCATTGGTAGTCACTGAGGTGATCCGACTGACCGTTTGCCCTTTGTTTTATAAGAAAATATTTGATTAACTTCTTAAGGTAAAATGATTCTATAAGTATTATAGTAGAAAGAGTAAATTTTATGAAAAATAATTTGAAATAATTTCATGGATAAATTAATTATAATAATAATTGCAACATAGACATAGTCGCAGGGGACCCCGTAGTTAATTTAGTAATAAAACTAGATAAATCTACGAAAATTAATTTTAAGTCAGCTTCCTTGACGGAGGCTCTTTAGGTGCTTATCTAAAGAACGCAAAATCCATAAAACATTTATGGGTTCTGATAAAAGTCCCTGATAAGCTATCTTGATATTAAGCTTCCTTTTGCCTACTACCTAGTTCCACAAAGATATTTTGCAAGGCAACAGGTTCTTTGGAAATCGCATGATTGAGGCGTAGGCGGCATTTCATTTTATATATGCGCTTGTACAGCCCCGAATGCGCACAATGTAATATTATATACACTTCTCGTCAAACGAAACACCTTACAAGTTTATGTTTTGTGAGGTTTAATAGAATAATGTGTATATTTAGGAATATATGTCAAAAAAACAATAAGTTTTCGATTTTTCCGATAAGAAGTACATATTATAATATGATGTATTATAGAATAATATTAATACGTTATAAGAGACCAGTGTTATGCGAGGTATTAGTAACCTATTTAATGTCCTTGCTCCTCATTTGTCATGTGTTTTTAAAATGTTTTATAAGTTTCTTTACTTTTTTTTCATGTTTAACAGAACTCAAAATCGAGCGTGCACGCTGACGTGGGAAACATTATCTTGGGTGCGACAAGAATAGTCACAGGGTTTATCGGAGCCTTTCTGATATTCCACGTAAACAGGAGACCTCTGGGGATCGTAACATGTTAATAGATTACTTTTATATATTATATTTAAATACATACACATCTCATCAGAAAAATCGAAACACTTCCAATTTTTTTATTGCCACCACACCACACCGCACCGCACCGCACCGCACCGCACCACACTACACTACACTATACTATTAAAAGAGATAAAGCCATTAAGCCACAAATAACTTATATCCTTCTTTTGTAAATAATTTTAGTTGAGTTGACAAGTTTAATAACGTTAGATATTTAACGTTGTTATAACCTGAAAGTTAAACATTTAAAATATTTTATGGATGTCCACGGCTGGGTATGGGCCTCTCCTATAATCTTTACGAATTGCCAGTGTTAATGTCTGGTAGTTATATTATATTAATTTAACTTGTATGTATCTTTTCAAAAAAGCCTTCGGAGCTGGAGCAGTATACATAACACTTGGATTCGTGATAAATTTTGAAGCCCAATCGACTTTCCTGCCACTGATCTGCTATATGATGTACATTTTGTGTGCTGGGATGTGCTTTTATGTGATGCCGCCACTGATAATGTATGAATTATTTCCTTTGCAAGTGAGTGCTTTAGACATTTTATTTTTGTTTTTCGACATCCTTAAAACCATTTAAAAGAAATCAACAACAAATCGTTGCGAAAAAACTGCACAATATCGATTACGTGTGTATGAAAAATCGTTGTCGATTAAACAACTCAGTTTTTTCGATTTAACTGTACAGTTATTTCGTGCTGTAGCGGCTATAAATAAAGTCATATTGTCGACATAAGACGAAAAGTGTTTGGGGTAGGCCCACAGTTTTGAGAGGTCGAGAAAGCTTATTTGCATGAAAAACTAAACAACTTTCATTCGCTTTGATTTACGAATAACCTTTGTAGAGTCTATCTCCTGATGATGCTTCGGTGTCGAAGCGAAGCGTGCTTTGAGGCACATCGGAAAGTCAGTGCAGTGCTGTGCTTTGGTGGCGGATTCGGTGGTGTAGCTTTCGGGTTGCAGCATGAATAACGTCAAAATAATCCTATCACAGATTTAACGTCATTAAAGCTGAAACAATAACTACAGTAGGTAATATTTAAAATATTCATATCAATATTTTTTTTAACACATAAGTTAAAAAGTCATTGAAAGGTGAAAGACTGAATTATTAAAATAATAGATGAAACGACAAGCACAAAGATAAATTGATATCTCACTTATCAAGTACCTAACCACATGCGAATCTGCAGCACAGGTATGATTATAGAGACTTATATGCCACCTGCCTAAAGAGATATGATATGAAGATTCAACATTCTTATACATAGTACTAAGAATAAGTTGTAGTGTCTTGATAAGTATCATAAACAACAAAATGCATTATTTCTGCTGCTGTCTGCTGTATTTCAACAATACCAAGCTCATATTTAATATGGCATAGCGATAAAAACTTTCACCGGTCATAGGCATTCTATGAGGAATGCCTATATATACATATATAAATGTATGGATTTAAATGCAGATCATTCTTATGCCACCTCAAGTAAACGTCTTTCTGGTTAAAAACACCATAGCACATGACGCACGTTTTCTTCCGAAACCGTTATTGGGATTATCTTTTAATTTTAAAGTACCCTTGCCTGTAACAATCCGTAAACGAATACACTAATTTTTGATCTAAAAACCGTATAAATAAATCGTAAAATTTGTGTCAAATTTTCAGTAATAGAAGTATACATTTAAATGCAACTGATATATAGAGCAAGAGCCCACTGAACAACTAGAGTTACGATATTTTATAAAAGCTGAAAGTTTGTTAGCCCATGCTCGTAATACAGGTAAGAACAATGACCCATTATGGTTTTGAGTAATCGTGGCTTTGGCAAGTATACGGCACTAGAGGTGTGAAAAACGTAAATTCACATTTTTTATCATGCTCACTCTCTCTACAGGTAAAAACAATGGCCCATTGTGAAGTTTGCGTGATCGTGGCTTTGGCAGGTATAGGGCACTAGAGGTAAGAAAAATGTAAATTCACATTTTTCAACTATTTAGTGCCGTATTCCTGCCAAAGCCACGATCACTCAAACTTCATAAAGGGCTATTGTTCTTACCTGTATGGACAGCATGGGCTGAAAAACTTTCGGATTTTACAAAATAGCAGAAGTCTGGTTGTTCAGGGGTCTTAGTGTAACAATTTCTAGTTTAAGATTTTTTGTATCCAAATTTGATGTGATAATGTTCTATTTATACCCTCTTTGTAGGTAGCAACTAGAAAAAGTTCTTTTACAAAATTTACAACAAAATTTACGGCTATATAGCTTCATCCTGTTACCATTAAATCCAATGACCCACTTTCACCTCAGCGACCTAAGAGCTTCTAAACATTAAATGATATTTATGGACAAACTGGGGTTTTTCCCACGTATTCGTCTATAAACTAACTCAAAAAGTACTTTACAATATATTATTATTCCAAAAGTCTAAATTGGAGAATAACTTATTATAAATTTTACAAAGACCGAATATAAATGTGTTTGTATATTTCTTGTCATTATTATATATTTATTTATTAACCTTGACGAACTTAGGGGGAAAGAAGTTTCGTTCGGTTTGTGAAATTTCCCGGTGACCTAAACCTAAAGGCCTGCAAAGCATTTGCTCGCCTCCTGATCGTCCATGGGGGTCAGCGGGCACCTAGCTGCCTGCTGCATGCTCGTTTGCTCTTTGTAACATAAAAAAAGAACGAGTTGAAAAAGTTAGGGATCCGTATCAAAACTTCGATAATGTAAATAACTACTTTAAAATACCGAGTTGAAACATTGTTGAAACAAACCAAAATATTGGTAATATTGGTTAATACTATGATGATATATTTTTGTTCTTATATTCTTTTAAATACTGTCAGGATCATACCATTCGACATAGAGAAACAACTTGAGACTCAGGCGTATTGCGAAATTTGAACACGATAACTCCAGACGTAATTGAAAATTTGATCGTGAGAAATTGAGACGTTATCTAGTCATGCTAATAAATTTCGGCATAAATTTTAATACAAATTCTTTTTTATTTATTTAACAAGCAAAGGCAAAAAACTTAAAGAAATAAAGGCAGAAACAAAGGCAAAGGCTAATTGTATTAGCACGGAAGTATGGACGAATTCAAGACGTTCTTTCAAATTTAGCGACAAAGCAACCCCTTTATCTAATTCGTATTATTCCGTTTAAGGCTTAATGGGTACACGGATTATCTGTAGCAGACGTCTCAACAGCCGTCCGTGTCTGTAGGCTTAAATTTTCATTATATTTGCTGGATAATTCGCCCCAAGAACGGCGTGAGACTGGGAGATAGAGCGGATTGTACATGCAACGGTGAGCATTCGATTACGGGCTTATTATCTATAATTATTTATATACTTGTGTATATCTATCGCACGATACAGCGTTCTCTGATGTGTGCAATTTCGTGGTACTCCGGATGAGCCCAATTTTTTTTTATGTTACAGGCAAACGAGCAGGCAGCTAGCTATGTGACTACCGACACCCATGGACATCTGCACGGACAAGAGGCAAGTAGATGCGTGGCCAGCCTTCATTGACGAGTTCCAGCCACCGGGAAGTCTCACAAACCAAACGTAACGCCACAGCATTGCCGCCACTTCACGCCGATCTGTATGTAAGAGAGGTACTGGTACCCGGACGTGCCGTAATGACATACATACATTACAAAATGTTGTCTTTTAATATATTGCACACCTCACAACGCAAAGCGTTACAGGTACTGTCCTACTCTCATTTGATCAAAATCGAGCGATTTCGTAAACTAAATGGACTTTAAACCAAAAATCCTGAGGGTGAAAACTCGGTAAGCACTGAGTAAGGACAAGTGATACAAAATATGCACATATTATACACTTAAAAGATTGATCGTTTAAAGATTGAGTTTTCGGGGGACCATTTTAAAATAATATAACTCTGTTATGATTTTAATACCAGCACTACAACCAATGTTTATTTTTTTTATTTTTTAAAAAAATTAAACCCAAAAAACATTACAGTTGTATTTTGGGAACAAATTACATACACACAGATTTCTTAAGAACTAATACATAAATTTCTTAAAACTATCATGGCTGGTTAGGAACTTCCAGCATTTTAGTAAAAATAGGACCAATATCTAAACCAATAACCGTCATGTCATGTTCACTCAACGAATATAATGAAAAACACTTTGTGGGTTTGACCGTACAAGTTTATTAAAGCAAAATGTTTTATCAATTTTGCTCATGATTCAGATTTCAAAGTACAAATTAGTCATACTCAGTTTCCCTATAACTAACAAAACAGGTAAACTCGCATTGAAAGTTGGAACTGTGATTTAAAAAGACTTAATAATAAAACGGCAAAGGTTATTTAATATTGAACGAAAAAATATCCCATTAATACTATCCTATAAAACCTACACCAGGGTCACAAGTCCCGGGCATTGCTATGGTACCTTCCTCTGCAACGCGATGGACCCTGCACCGCGCGGTGAATCCACGCAATGCTAAGATATTCGTCTCACTTGAAACTACAGGGGAACTTAAACTACAAAACACTACTAAAAACGTTTTATTTCAAAGTTGAAAACAAATACAATTGCGGATAAAATTACATATTGTTGAATAATAATTGATATTTGAATAACTTATTTTAAACAAGCTGTACCCCACGGCTTCAACCGCGTGGGCAACAAAAGTTTTTGGTTAAGCATTAATATCACGTTTATAAAAACACCTTCACAAATGATGCTTTATTTTAAATTAAAACAAATTTGGTTGGCATAAAAAAGGGTTATAGAGAGCCAACCTTAAAAGATGGACATACGCTGTCCTGGAATTTAATTTAGAACTTTTAAAGAGGAACAATTCTGTCATATATGGTTTTTGCAAAACTTTAATCGTTTACGAAGCGCACTCAGCGGAAGTTCTCAAAAGGGAAACATCCCCCGATTTTGAAACATTCTTCAATGACGCTCCCGTCTTATTGGTCTTGCATGATGATAATGTTAGATAGCCCACTTATAAAGGAAGGCAACAGACTATATATTATCACGCTAACATTGAATGTATATTTTTTTTTTTTTACCTAATTTTACGCGGATGGAGTCGTGGGCACAGCTAGTAATTACGTATATGGAGATTTTTAGAATCTTTTTTTATCAATTTAATTTTTTTTTTTCATAAAGTATGTTGTAACACAAAATAATTATTTTCTTAATACTTAAATATATTCATTGAAGTATAACGTCAACTGATCACAATGAATCACATTTAACGGTATTTTTACTGCCACTTGAAATTTACTGATAGTGAACACCTGGCAATTGTATTTTCTTAGTCATTCTATGGAGGACTGCAATCGTTTAAAGAATGAAATTATTATACAATCCAATATTAAGTTCCTTTAACCTTAAGGTACAAGTTGGTTTTTAGCGACCGCGACGTGCGAACGGGACGCGCGACCATCCGCGACCGCCATAGGATCGCGCGGAATTTTGCTAATTTAGACTTTACGTCAGATTTAAACATATATTATGCCAGGTTTGGTTATAATATACCTTCTGATAAAATAACAACCAATAAATAAAAATATTTCACTCTAAAATATTTTAACATATTTTTTTGGCATAAAAGTGCGAGAATCATGATACATGTACTCGCGGCACAATTTTGGCAAATTACAGTTTAGCATATTTTACTTTCATCCTATAAGGGTTCCTTTTTTTCTTTGGCGATACGGAACCCTAAAACAGCAAAGTCCTTTGTCTCTTTTTATTTTTGGTTTTCAAAAAGCTACAGAAACGGAATCCTATTTTCCTATCAGTTTCCTACAAAATATGTATTGTAATTTTTACGGTAAAGTCCAAAAGTTGTGAGTAACATTTCAATGGACTATAAAAAATTAATTTCATGTGAAAGACTAACACAAACAAAACAAAGCTTCAACTCTATTCGCTAGTCATTTGGGTAACGTGCATTTTTTGTTCCAGAATGCAGGTAGTGAAGTGAGGCGATTTCTGTGGACAACTGGCAAAGAGTGTATTTTAATCTAAGATTTTTAATTTAAACGTATATCTGACAGGCACAAAAATATCAGAATAACAGAACATAAAATTACTTTGTAATTCGTTTTATTTCTATCAGTATTTATTATCTTTAATTATTTTCTTGTTTCTTTAAATTTTGAAGAACATCGAGAAAGTAATGAGACGACGTCAATTATAAACAAATATCTATCGAAAATCAATTTCGGCTTCAAAATTGAAATAAATAAGTAAAAGGAGTCAATTACTGTTAACATTTTTATTAGTGCCCTGCAGTGGGACAGAACAGGTAAATAATAATATCTTATAATAGTTTTTATTATTAAAAATGTGAAAAATCACTATTATTAATTTCCATCTTTATTATACATCTTTAAATATATTATGTCTGATCAAGAAAAAAAATCAAAACCAAAGACCATCATCATTGCCACGCGGCAATGTTCCCAAAAGGCTACCTACCCTTTGGATAGCAATGCTTAACCGCTGTCCTAAGTACTAACCAGTCTTCGGATCAAGGATGACATCAATGATTTTGCTGACAGTTCTTTGTCCAGTGTCACAACTTCCGGTCTCATGGTCTCAATGTCTCAACACCTTGCCTCTTGGTCCGTCACTGTCTATGTCGGCGGTGCAAGCGAGACGATGCGTCTTGACGCTCATCGCAGTGTTGTGCGATACGGTCAAGAGACCAAATCTTTACAAAATCTCAAAATGTACACACTAACAGACTATATTATTAGATTTATAAGTATCTTGAATAAACTATAATCCTCTGATTGTTAATGGCTCTATTAAGAAGGCACGTACCCATACTCAAGAGCCCATAACGTTATAACTTAACATCTTGAAGAAACCATGGACGAACATATGGCACACCAAAGGAACTTCATTATTGTGACTAGCCTATCGTATTTACACTCATGATGCATCGTCTCCAATTCTTCAATTCAGGGTTTACAAAATGAATTGTTGCTTAGAACCTAAAACAGAGTCGTCTTATCTACGATTCTGTTCTAAAAGTTTCATATTATTCTGTAAATCCAACTCGCCAGAGGCCTGCATCCAGCAGTGGATTCATAGAGCCTTAGTAGTGTATAAAGGGTCACTGGTGGGACACTTTGAATACATAAGGAGGGTACTCAATACTCGTTATGTATATGTAATAAAAGTAGGTACTTAAATTTTGACAAAATTTCCTTAAAATTAGTTAAAGTGAACAGCAAATTAACCACAGAATGTAATGCCACCGTTCTGTGGTTAATTTGTTGGTCGAAAAAGTTAGTTCGTAAATGCATTTACCAGCGTAATAAACTGGTCAGCCATAAAAAAGATTAAATGACGGCTGTCAGTCGAAATAAAATAATAATTCAGTTCATTTTGTTTTACGTTTGGCTATACTTATTAAACAAATTAGTGATTCGAATGAGTGGAATTGGTACCTTCGTATTTTTGCCAGTTGAAGACAAACTAGGACTAAAGTGTGGAGGGAAAACGGACCATCAAAGTGCGTCCACGCTGGTATGTCCATGCGTTCCATACATAATTAGTTAATTTTCTTTTAATCTCACGTAATAGTTAATTGATATTTACATTTAATGTTAATTTGTTGCGCCGTATATGATCATCAAATATCAGGTCCTCGAGTATCGTAAGTGTCTCACCAGTCACGCGGTATACCTTTTTAATTACCGTAGATACGCGTATTGTATCCAACAATATGAGCGAAATAATTCATACGAACTGATACAGAATGGTATGAATATTACGGACGTTTATTTCTCTCTGCGGCTTGACTACATTCACGAGAATGCGGCATCTGTCCAGAGCCAATTTATTTCACAGTTTTATGCAACTGGGTGAAATTGTCAGACGGTCTCTTGTATATCGCTGATTTTAAAGATACTCTCGTGCTATACGCGAGGGAGCGCTGTGTTTTACTCGATTCCCAGTAGAATACGTTCTCAGCACGTTATCAAATAAAATGGCCAAGAGAATGACAAGACACACTTAAATAGAAGGGTTCCGTATTTGGTACGTGATATAGGTATTTGTGAAAATCGTTTTCCTAATGAGTTTTTAGTATGTTTTATCAACATGGAAAATTTTAAATCTCTACATCTAATAGTTTGGAATGCAGGTGGCCCCCCATGAGATCAGGGGGGAGGGGGGACACCTTGTAAAACATTCTGAAGACTAATTATTCGAAAATGATACCCTTAATAAAAAAGCATGTCTTTATTTTAAAAGAGTTATCCAATGATACCGCATACAGTAGGTTGAATGGAAAAAAAGTCAGTTCCACTTCACATGTATGGGAGCCACCCCCAAAATGTAAAATTATTATTACTTTAAGATGCCAAAAAGACATCCATACGTAGTACATAACTGTACCAAATTACATGCATTTCTGTTCACAATACAAAGTATTTATTACTTGATATAGATTTGTGGTGTTTTTATAACCCGTCGGTACGTAAGATAGATTATGGTATTTGTGAAGAATGTGCAGTACCCAGACAAGCCGTATAGGCTTAAAAATTTTAATGTAAGTAAATTATTGTATTAATAGATGAATAAATGAAAATAAATGAATAGTAGAAGTTAGTTCCAACGGACGGACGTACCTCCAGAAACTATAAGGGTTTCTCGTAGGACTACGGAAACCTAATACACAGAAAAACCTTTAAAAGTGTTACCCAGGGACTGATGAAGTATCAAAATCAAGAAAACAAAATAAATTATTTTTCACAAACCATAGATAAACGCAACGGAGAGTTGTTTCAGCAAACTGTAATGCCGCGGTACAATATTGTGTACATAAAATCAACACTGATATTGCAAATATTATTTTCCATTGCATTATTTTAGATGGTTTGCAAACCGCTCAGATATTGCCTCGTGTTTAATTCGACACAGTTTCTTAGTTGTATATTGTTCGCTTATTTTATAGCAATAATATCTTACAATAGCTTTTAGTTTGAGTTCATCTTTCAAGCATGAAAAACTAAACTGTTTTGCTTTAATCCGCGAATGAATGAATTCGGTCGTAAAGCGATTTCGAATTTACGAATAACCTTTGTAGAGTCTATCTCCTGATGATGCTTCGGTGTCGAAACGAAACGTGCGTTGAGGCACGTCGGAAAGTCAGTGTAGTGCTGTGCTTTGGTGGCGGATTTGGTGGTGTAGCTTTCGGGTTGCAACATTACACCGATTTTCCTTCGTATTCATTCGCCTATAAAAGCAAAGTAGTTTAGTTTTTCATGCATGTCATTGATTTCCGCAAAGTAACACCTGATTCTATCAGTTGTTCATCTTTCAATATGCGTGTTGCACTTTCTACCATACCAATATAATTAGAATCTCGAACACGGATCCAAAGATTTTCATAAAATTTAGTATGCTGATGAACTGTAATTATTTTGCTATAGAATGGATAATTTATTTATTTATAGGTAATAAGAAGATATTTAATGGAAAACCTCTCAGGACCGGCTCGAAAGACCATAAACGCTGTCCCCTTTGACCTTCAGCAACGGTATTTTTAACTTATTCATATAAATACAAATATTAGTACGCAAAATACATGAAATTTGTTGCTGTATTAAAATTGTACTAGAAATCGCCGGCTGGTCGCCATTCACCCACAAAACTTTTTGCGTACAACGACATATATTGTTCTATTCACAGAAGAGTAAAATTTGACAATTAATATAACATACGGTTATCACGATTACGCTTTGAGACAATTCAATACATGTGAGTGTAAATCGTTTGGCATTGGTGCGCGTGCGGTTTTATTTTAACAATTTAATATATTAATACTGCATATTATAATAAAATATTAGCATTCGCACACCTTCCTCTGTAGGAACTACAATTGTGCCAAATTTGAAACTCCTCCGTCCGCGCAATTTTCGTAAAATGGTACCTAAAGTTTTGACTTTACGTCAGTTATTAATATATGAATTATTCTAGCTGTTTTATATATTTATTTCTTTTAAACACATTTATATTTGTTTATTCATAGTTACTTTAAGCGTACTGCATCCTAGTTCCTCAAAGGCCGGCAACGCATCTGCGTGCCTTCTGGTTTTGCTGTTATCACAATATAATGACTCAGGTATAAAATATAAAAAGTAATAAACATAATGACCGCCTAATCGTTTACCCCTTGTTGTTTAAACATAAAAAAAAACTTCAGGCAGGTGGTTCCACATTGCGAACGAGATATCTCGTAACAACCTGCTTCTGTTCATTACACGGAGACATTGAAGAAATGTATGGTATAGTTTATCAAATTTTCACCCATTTTTCACATTTTGAATATAAAAGAAGGAATTCGTTGAAGAAGAAAAAATATAAAGTTGGAATGGTAAAGGACTTGAACAGCAGAAGAAAACTTTTTCAATAAAACTGCAACAAAAGTGCAATACTAAGAACAGTTGAAGAAGACAATAAAACATTTCCTTATATACAAGGAAAAGTTTACTGGCATAACCCCAGAGAGTGTGCCACAACTTAAAATTTTATTTTTATTTGAAATCCACGGAAGTTGTAAATTCGTGTCGTAAAAAAGACGTTATATTAACTACCGTCGTACGTAGACTACAGCTTACTCTAAAATTTTGTAACGTGTAATATATAAAAATAAATTTCTCTTTATAACAAATTTCTGAAACCAAATAGCACTTCCAGTTTTGTCCGAACCAATATGAGTACAAAAGCTAGCAACACACCTGCAGTCTTGCAGGCAGTGCAGCAGTCTATGGCAATCAGCAGTCATGTATTTGCCCCTTCTCTATCTCTATCTCTATCTCTATCTCTATCTCTATCTCTATCTCTATCTCTATCTCTATCTCTATCTCTATCTCTTCAGAAGCAAAAAATATGTCTTTGATTAATTTTGTTGTTTCTGTCGAGATACATATCTAAAAAAATGTAATAAAAATCCGTCTCCATAATTGGCGAGCTTGCGATTCTACCAATTGGTTTTGTTGGTAAAAGTTATTTATTTGAGGGGGTGCGGGGAGCGGGTGGTGGTGTTTATAATAAATAATATTGGGGTGGCTAATCGCGCGTCCACACATGTCCGTGTTGGCTCAATTACTTAATGACAGGTTTTTCACTTGTTACCATTAACATTTTTATGGTCGGACGATAATTCGCAAAGTGGTTTGGTGCAAGGGTGTGTTTTTGATATTTATGCGTTCCAGAATGAATGAATGAATGAATGAATGAACGAACGAATGAATGAATTAATGAATGAATGAATGAATGAATGAATGATTGAATGAATGAATGAATGAATAAAAACTTTATTCAGAAAAAGTTACATAAGTTAACGTTACAGCTAAGAGGGCTGAAGTTCATGAGGCGTTTCATATGCGTGTATTTATGTGCATTTGCTGTTTGGAGACTTCTTTTATGGAGCAAAAGTAGGAGGTTCCTAGGTTTAAGCCAAATATTTATGATTAAATACATTTTTAGTAATAGGCAGCAGCATGAAGTTCTTAGTGCCTGAATATGGCTGTGGCTAGCTATTAGTCCGCCGGCAAAGTCAAGGCTCCTTCAAATCAATTAAATTTTGTGGTGCAAAATGGGGTCGAAGTCAAATTGAAACGACGAAATCATTTTGTTTTATATCTTAGGCCTCATTATTTTAGACGAGATTGTTGAGATGCGCGGGCAGACAAAATAGAAGTTTTCCATATATTATGGTAGTCGAAATTCAGCTACTGCTATCCGTTTTAAGCCCAAAGGTGTAAGGTCCATAAAAAGTTACTTAGCAGTGATAGTGGCATGTGTGGATAGCAAACAGGGGTTGCGAACAATCCGGGGGTGAGCGTGCAAATTTTGATGCTCGTCAATTGGGGTATAAAACTACCAGTAAACAACGGCAGCAGAACTGCAGAAATAAGGTTCTAATTGTAGTTAGTTATGCAAGAAAAAAGTACCACGAGTTTTGCACGATGACACTTCTCAATCAGACGCATTTAATTCGTGAAGATAGCTCTCATAGCGTCATGTAAGACATCCAAGGCCCTAGCACGAAGATTACGAACGGTTCGAGTCCAAGAGTCGACTTTGAAAATATTCGTTCTGGGTCCGCAGCCGAACCTCCGTAGTGTCAACACGGGTTGCGTTAGTGTTTATTTAAAGAGTGACGCTATAAAGAGTTGCCTTCTGTGGGCCTAGCATAAACATTTCCATCCTAAATACAGTCGACTCGTCGTTTCAAACGGCCTGTATATTATGCGTTAAAATATTAATAAAATGATAAAAAACTGTATATTAGGTATGACATTTAAAGTCACGTCCGCGCGGGTCTTTTTTTAAATTTGAATAAAAATATAATCATTTTATTCTCTTACTTCGTGTCGTTATAAATTTTATAAAATTGGGTAATCTCTACGGTTCCTTTAATTTGTAGTATTACTGTGCCGGAAATATAATAAATTGATTTAATAAAAGATAAATTTTTGTTCCTGGTTTATTTATTGTAGAAACAAAAAACTGAAATAAACATTCGAGCAAGCAATAACTTGAAAAAGTATTAATGAAAAGCGACCAACAAAACACTAGGTACGTTTTTTTTCTTTATTGTGAAAATAAAACTTCTAGAAAAACGTAGGCGTAAAATCTTAAGCTTTGATAGATGTTATTGGGACTTTTAAGCAAGGCAATTAATGTCCAAACCAATTTATGATTCCAATTTATTTTAATCACGGTTCATGCTGTATGTATGTGTGTCATTATTTTTATTTACCATAATAGAAACAAAAGGAATAATTTTATCATTACCACAGTTAGGTAAACGACAATTAATAGCTTAATTCAAGCACAAATCATAATAAAGAGCGATCGAAGCGAATCTAAACACTATCCCACAACCTAAGCAGTTTTGTGGTACACTTGAAAAAGTTGTCACGCCTATACTGTTGCCATAATTCAAAACTTAGTAAGGGACTTTTTACAAAAACCATTTTATTGCATAATCTTGATAATTGGGTAAGTTCCTACCACACGCAAAACCATCGCAAGCAAGCATCGCCTTCTCTATGGCTCGTTCAGCGACCTTCACTTAGCATATAAGGTCAAGAGTAAAGGACCACTTCTCAGTTCCATATGTCATCACTGGCAACACACATTGGTCGAATGATTTCCTAATGCTGCCCATCCGAGTTGGATTCGTTGACTTACCTCCTTCTCAAAGTTGGATCTTCCTAATTGGACAGTATGTCCGAGGTAGATATATTCATCAACAACTGTTGGGTCCCGTAGATGAAACGATCCTGCTATTTTTGGAGGATTTATTTTCACATTCATTCATTTATTCAATCATATTGAACGACCCTGGAAGGGTATTACATCAATGATAATCAATTTATAATTTCTTGTGACGTAGATACAAATTTTGTAGGTGTTATCGCTGTGGCTATTTATGATGAAGGGAAGGAAAGTTCCGGATTGTCACTTGACCTACGTCATTACACAGATTAGTTAATATACTTTATGAAGTATTGAACAACAATAGAGCACACCATCACTATTCGTGGAGGTTGATGGAGGAGGCCTTTGTCCAGCAGTAGACGTTCCCAGGTTGAAATGATGATGCTATAACAAAGGGGAAACGGACAAGCAGTTCACCTGAGTGAACACCTAACCACCTTAATATGCTTTTTTTTTCTTCCTTTTTTATATTATCATTCTGATTGCAGTCTCATTAATAAGTGATGTGTAAACGATATAGCTTCTGTCCCCATTGGTACCATCATAAATACCTTTTACGTTATCGTTAATTTTATCTTTTGTGTTATTTTAAAAAGACTAAGGGCATATGTAAAATGGCCGGGATACAAAACGGCACGACTTTGGCTGAGCCGTTCGTTTTCTTTACGCGACACAGGATCTGAGGATATCGTAAATAGTAGATGTACCGTTTGTATATTTATAAAGTATTAGAATATCAAAGACTTTGTACTATAGAACTGTAAATAGTTTTACAGTACGTGACAGCATAAGAAATTAATGAATGTATTAAAAACTCTTTTAAGAAAATTATTGGGTTTTCGCACAAAAAATTAAGACCCTTGGAATTTAACATAATCGTAGAATCCACCAAGTAGAGGGTGACAGCTAGTATTTATGTTTCCCCAACTTAATAAGTAATAAATTAACAATAGTTTATTATAACGTTATCCAAATCAAACATTTCCACATGTAATATATGCTGAGCATAAATTATTTCAAATTGACTTGTTAGCTTAGAAGTCCTCTCTATCTCAGCATCTCTTTACGCATTTGAGTTCTGTTTGTTCAGTACGCCGCTAATAAGTTTTATCATTTAATGACCAGCAATTATCCTTTATTTATTTACTAGCCTAGCCTTCACTAGCTTTTTCTCGTGGGTTTATATGTGTTGATTAAAATTGATACATTGTTATATATGAACTTCTATCTATTCATACAATGTCTCTTTATTTAGTGGAGTTTTGTTTGTTAAGTGCTTAGAAATTTATTTAATTGGGTTAATTTTATAAGCACTTAACTTTAACTTTGAACAAAAACCCATCAGAACCCGCTTCTGATTCGATCTTTGATTTCTGATTCGGTTGGGCTCTTCTGCATCCACTTTTAACATAAGTTTTTCCATTAATTACAGATAAAATTATTCCCTGTATTGTTATTTTTAAGTACATATAAATAACAAATTGAGTGACGAAACGACAGACATTTCAATGTCATTTATATATTAGTAAGTTAGTACAATATATAGAAGATGTGCAGTCAAAGCGAAAGTTTTAATGATAGTATTATCGACTCATAAATTGTTCCTAATAGCTGAACTAGTTTTCCTTCTCAGAAACCTTATCTTTTTATCACAGCCGTAATATTTAATGGTTTGCTTATTCAAGGCGTGGTTGTTACATTATTTGATTCTAAAAGTGCACGTTGTTTTTAAAAGCAACCACAAAATACTACTATTCCCCTTACAACACGGTGCTCTTATAAAGCATTAATATTATTGTATAATATTATAATTGAGGCGATGGATGCAGTTAGCTACCACCAAAAGTATATGGCGTGCGCATGAAGAGGCCTTAGTCCAGCAGTGGACTGACGCGGGCTGATGATGATGAATATATTATATAATCTTAGTGATACGACAACAAAGCTCATTTATTTATTTTTTATTTATATTATGCGCCATCGGGGAGTCGGCCATCTTAGTTCGCCCCACAGCTACATCCTCTGCAATTTAAGTGGGCCTTGGTTCTAGACCGGGATAACACTAGGTAGAAAAAAAAGATACAATACTTAGTTCCCGAATGCGCATTAAGAAGAAAACAGAAACAATTGTAGTTTTAAATTCCTCTGGCTTAACCTTATCTACGCCAAAATATGTAACTGTTTTAAATAAGTACTAAGTCTTAAAAATTTAAATGAATGTATTGTCTTCAATGTATTGTATTTATTCAGATGAGTTTTTGTATAGCATTTACCGTTAATTGTTTCAACATATGACATAAAATGCCTAGCTAGCGGTCGAGAACATCAAATTGTGGGACTTGCCTTTTGTTTTCAAGATAATTACAAATACAAAATACTTAAATGCACTCTGTTGAGCATTTTTTCCTTGATTTAGGTCACTATTGTAACAGTTACTGCGGTGTTACGGATCGTATAGATTTTTTTCTTGCAGTAGATTAATTTTACATTCATAATAGCAGCGTGCGTTTGGAGCTAACTTTGACTTGGAATAACGTAAATTCAAGTAGACCAGGATAGGAAAGAATGTTTAGAACTGATGGGCCCTTTGCCCAGCATTGGGACACTGTAGGTGAATAAATAGAAATAGGTGTGACACACGAAGCAGAGATTCTAAGCTTAATTTTACTAAGCCCTTGTTTAATTTATACATTAATATGTGAAGCGAAAACTTTAGGTACCATTTTACGAAAATTGCGCATACGGAGGATTATGAAATTTGATACCTTACGTTTGAAGGTTCATCTAGCTTTCTTATTAAAACCTTACAGATTTCGGCTTGAATTGAATAAATTGAAACACTTTTTTTTTTTAACAAATAAAATTATGTTCGTTCTAAGAGATGCCTAACATCATTCTTCATTAGAAAGAAAGAAACAAAAACTTTATTCGAAGCTGCAAGATGGCATATATAATACAGACAAAATAACATTAAACTAATAAAAATAATTACATATTCACTACAGAAAACGAAAGAGCAAAGCAGCGCAGCGTGTCACAAGAAATTGTAACACACAGCGCTGATTTTTAGCTGCAGCCTATTTAGGGTCTACACAGTTGATCGAATTTATATAAAAATATTACAAGTAATCTTAAGTCGAGGTTTGTAATCAAAACGAACATAATCATAGAAGTCAATGTATCGTCTTTTTTCGTTTGAGTCTAATTGCATTTTGGGTTTTTTATCCTTCAGGACATGTCAAACTATCATAGCTTAATCTAGTTGTAATCTAAGTACAGAGTTGTATATAAAAAGAAAATGAGTATTATTATTGCTGGGTAAGCAGCTGTTACTTTACAAGTCAATATTTGGATGTCGATCACGCCCGACCCATTTATACAAGTCGATATTGATAAGCAAATCCATTTATGTGCTGCACTAATATTGTAATGATTTGGAGCAATACCTAATGGTGTCAAATAATATCATTTTTTTTCTTTGAATGGAGGTCTTATAAAGGGACCGGGATATTATATTAAAAAACATTAATTTGAAAATAATTTTATTAAAATTGAAGTTTCAAATTTTTTAAGTGGTCACATAACAGAGACTAGAAAGTTCAAGATGGCTGTGTGTTTTTAAAAACGGATAATTAGTTATGTAATTTTATTTATTGTCTATTTTAATAAAAAAAATACGTAACACGTTCTATTTGAACGAACGATACTGAAAACAATGTAACAAAACTAATTAGAATGACAATTATTAATAAAAGCTACGCACGTTTTAATTTGTTAGACCGCATTCATGAAATTGGCCTAAATATCTGTAAGTGACTACATTCACACTCATTCATAGAGATAGAAATGTGAATTCACGTAATATATTGCTGCGTACAAAATGTTTAAATTAATACGTGAAGCGAAAACTTTAGGCACCAATTTATTGAAAATTGCGCGGACGGAGGAGTACGAAATTTGGCACAAATGTAGTTCATATAGAAGAGGGTGTGCGAATGTCAATATCTAATATATAAAATTCTCGTGCCACGGGGTGCGTTGCCAAACTCCTGCGAAACGGCTCGATCGATTTTCATGAAATTTTGCGTGCATATTGGCTAGGGTTGAGAATCAGTCAACATATATTTTTCATCCCCCTAAATGATAAGGGTGGCCCACGCGGAAGGAGACGCGGGGCGCAGCTAGTATTTTTATGATATGCTATATTAATATAGTAAATTATTAAAATAAAAACCACACGCACTCGCGGACGAAGTCGTGAGGTACAGCTAGTATAATATATATTTAACAAGAAACCTCATACAATACTAAGTGCATTCCGCCCTTATATTGTCGAGATATTGTGCTGAAACTCTCGATTTTATCGCCAATACACAAGCAATTTATCCGATACGTGCCATACACGTTTGTTGACACATCCATTAAAAGTTGAGCTTGCCATCGATTAGCAATAACCGCGAAGTTCAACTAACAACTAACAATATGCCATTGATGTTAGTTATAATGAATTTATGACAGGAAATTGGAAGGCTGATTTAGTTTGGACCAGTCGACGTCGACGAAAAGCTTATTCCAACTAGAGATCGGTCGAAATTCGCCCACAAATCGTTACATTTGTCTACTATAGGCTTATTAAAAGCTATATACAATTATTTTTTTTCTACAACGACATTGCCACATTTGACAGTTTATATACATACGATCGTCGTGTGTACGCTTTGAGACAACGCCATAGCAAAATGTACACATGTGTGTATAAATCCTTTTGCATTGGTGTGAGTGACGTTGTATTTTAATAACTTGCCACTTTACCTCACTATAATACTATCTTTTTCGCAAACTCTTTTGCTGTTACTGCATCTCGACTTTGGAACTCTATTCCTGCAGTTTAATCGACAACGATTTTTCACACACACATGGATAAAACTGCGCAGTTTAAACTATTCAGATTTTCCGCGACGATTTATCGATACGTGTGCAGCGGCTATTAGTATTCCTAAGCTATCTTGAACCGTAAGGACTTAGGTCAGATCAGCGGCCTCTGTTAGATCTATTGTTTCAATATAACTGTACGTTATGAATTATAAAACATTGTTGCAAATGTAATATATGTGAATTAGAACGTTTCATCAGATAGTTGAGTTATAGTTATTTACGAGATTTTAGACTATAGGTTAGCAGACTAATACTCAAAGGACCTGACTGTTCAATGGAATCAACATTCCTAAAGATAATGCGATAAAAACAGACAAGTGCGAACCTGATACATGACCTCTTTAAAAATGGTCAGATAATCATATTATACGCATCCGTGTAACGCAGTGGGTCCCGATTAATGTCAAGTATGTTAGTCGCGAGATTGTAGAGATAATGGGGGTTCCGTGGATGACGTCAGTCTGTTATATTAACTCGTCCCACCGCCACGACTTTCCCTTTTTCTGGCCAATCTCCTCCATAACTTTCATGCAAAAGGTCCAAATCATGTCGCCACTTCGTCCTCGGCCAGCCTGGTCGTTGGCGGCCTTTGAATGGTATCCAGAGTGTCGAAATATTGACTGACATTTGCGAATCCATTCGAGTCCCTTGTTATATAAAAAAATATAGTTCAAGAATAAAAAAATCGGATTGCAATACGTAAAGAGAACCAGCTTCAACCTCCGACACAGTTGGGCTATTTTCGCACCCATTTTACCCATTATTTTAACAAAAACGGGAAAGTTAGACATACCCAAAATAATCCCAGTATTCTTAAAAAGGACAATAATACGTGCGATGCTACGAATACAAGCTAGTATAGAAGACATAACAACAGATATGATTTTCAACGGTTGATATATTTAGATAATAATAAAAGCAGTCATTTGTTTACATGATTTACATTAAGAAAATAATATAATGTGCCAGTAAAATGTCATGTCTGTAACTTAATTAATTTGTACGTTCGCTTATAACCCGAGAACAATATTATAATTTATGAGGTACGTAATTAATCACGACTCACTGACACTTATCACAACAACTAAACTGCGTTGTCAAGATCTTAGACAGGAGCACATATTACTTATTCATTCGCAAGGATCTATTGCCCTGAACATAAAGTCATTGGAAATATATTGCAAGTATCTACAGTTTTAACATGAGACAATGTACGTATATTGCAAGGCTCTACAGTTTTACCATAAGAAAATGTACGTATATTGCAAGGATCTACAGTTTTAACATAAGATAATGTACGTATATTGCAAGACTACAGTTTTAACATAAGATAATGTACGTATATTGCAAGACTACAGTTTTAACATAAGGCAATGTACGTATATTGCAAGGATCGACGAGTTTAGGCCACCGGGAAGTCTCACAAACCGAACGAAACGTGACAACAACACCATCACTAGACGTGACAGCATAGCCGCCACTTCACGCCGATCTCACGTGAGAAAGAGGTACTGGTAACCGGACGGGCCGGCCCAATTCGGCTACAAGCATGGCGCTAACTCTAATTAGATGAATTGTAATGTCTGTGATCAGTGTTGCCATAATGATAATCACTAAGTAAAACAAATGCTATTGAACTGCTATAGGTGGTACAGACGTGCAACCTATAGCATCATTGAGAATCGAATAACAAATATCATTGACAGTTTATAAGTATAGTCACGTGTTTGTATGCATTTACAAACAAGTCACAAGATATATTTCAGGTAAAGACAGTATTTTACAATTCGCATGTAGATAATTGTCAAGTAAGTATACAATTTTTATGATAATCAACTTTATTTTCAACAAAAATATTTTATAGTGACTAATTTAGATAAATATTTAACAGCTCATTTCCTATGATAGTAAATATCCCTACTCTCAAAATCCTACGTAGTAGATTTTTGAGTGATAGTATGAGGATGCTACTTCGGCATCTGCGTGTGGATCTTCTTTATGTAGATTATCACTTTCAGTTGTCTTGCTTGGAGCAGCTGCAGACACTTCAACTACAGGCATCTTGGCAACTGTTTCTGCATTCAAATGATGATTAGCTTCTGCATGATGACTAGCTTCTGCGTTCTCTACTACAACAGGCACTGACGATTGTAGTACTCTAACTGGTCCTTCCGTAGCTTCAACTTGAACGATAGGAATTTCGGCAACATCTATATTTCTTTCTTCTTGGTCTAAGCGTATCGTTTTGTCTCCAGATTCTTCAATATCTGTTTGAACGTTAATGTTTCCTTCGTTAGTGTCAACCTGCCTCTCGTTTACTGGTTTGTTTTCAGTGACATCATCATTGCTTTGGGAGTCTTGGTAATGATAGTTCTTACTAGGGAAGAAATGATTGATTTTAACACCGTTTCCGATTGGTAAAAATTGCCTTGTATGACCGAAAATGGAGAAAGCGTGATCTCCATGTTTGTTAACACTCTTGCTGACAACGGCATTAAATCTAAAAGAAATTAATAGTTTTTTCATTCGTATAAAAACAGTTGAAATAAATTAAATAATTGTATAATATGCATGTATATATTCATATTTTGAATTAGTATGGTAACAATAGTTGTTGAAGACTTTTGTATTTGTAAATAACTAGTTGCAGAAATATTTAAATAAAACATTTTTTTTAAGAATAATGAAAAAGAAGTATTAATATTTACAAGTTTCCATTACTTAATAAAGATAGACGACCGATGTGGGTATGAACGTATTACCCTGCCCTTTGCATATTCAACCGACTTCAAAAAAGGAGGAGGTTCTCAATTCTGTACCTTTTATGTTTTTTTTATCTCAGATATCATACAAGTTATTTAAAATTTCCAGTGGAAAAGAAAAGATATGTATAAAAGATATTTACAGCTGTACTATTTACGTTATATAAAAGGCTTAAACTATATTATAGCCTAAGCCAGTAGTATAGTATGCCAGCTTTATAAAGTAGTTCTTCTAGTCATCATAAAACATCCACTCATCGACTGCCACTATTCGACCTTGTCACCGAGACATAACCTAGTATAATGTATTTTTTTTTTTAATTCTTGATAACTTTGTCATCAATTACGGTAATTAATGAAGATATTTACAATGTACTTAAATTTAAATAATAAGAAGAACACTATATACATAATAATAATAAAAAAAAAAACGAATTCTAAATGAAACTAAAAGTAAAAAAAAAAACATAATACATAATGAAAAAAAAACAATACATAATAAAAATAAAACAAAAAGACATAATTCTTGATAATGTTTTGTTTTCTTTTTCTTTACGACATACCTTTCTTAACTATACTGCTTCAATGTATTGAAGGGACAATTTTTTTTCTAAATAAGCATACGAGTTAGTACAAGAAAATGTATTATGCCAGATATACTTAATATTAATTATTGGAATAAGCTGAATGATAGATGCAGACGTTCACAATTGGTTTTTTATTGATGAAGTAAATAACAAGGAAGGTAACTGCTTAATTAACAATCTAGCCTTAATAGCTAATAAATAATTCAAATCTAACTCATACTGATATATTATTCGATGATAATACAAATGTGATCAATAACACAATCTTACTTTGTCTAATAACTCAAGGGAGGACACTTTGTTCTTGAGTATTTAAACGCACACTACATAATATTCCACTGTTTGTCACACTAGGTCAGAAGGGTTTTGTCCGTTTCAACCTTCTAACTACACATGTCCGTGGTGCTGAGTTTCCACAACATTCAAATGGTGGTAAATCCTATACTAATGGGTTTCGGCATATTTTTACACTACAGTAGTAACGAAGTCAATCTTTAGGGTCCATCCTTTATAATTAATATTTGTAGTTTGAGTAAAATTTTAACATTAATTAACATTTCTCGTATTAACTTGAAAAACTTGAGTTTTAACACGTCCACCGTTATTATCCGATGTTCTCTTAATATACAACTTTGGACACACGAAATGTTTGTTGGACAATTTAAACATTTCAGTAATACAACGGTCGTCAGACTAAAACTACAACTTTGGATATTTTCATGACACAATCCACTCAGAAACTCCAACCACGAACGAGTAAAGTTTCATTATATATTTTGAATCCCAATGACCACAAATATACAAGCGTCAGAGCTAAATAATACACACTATACTTTACACAATTCTGTTAAACTTCAGATATTATAGTTTTGCTATACCGGGAAAGAACCAATCTACCGAGTAGATTTTCTAGTCCTAACATTAAGTCTGTTCCCAAAGCACCGTAACAAGTGATAAACGTTTAAAACGAAGTGTGTGTATAGAGAAGTCAGAGTTTAAATAAATTAGAAATTTTAAACAAGGGGCAAATTCACAGCTATGAACTAAAGTACTATATAGAAACTATATAGTACTTTAGTTCATAGCTGTGAATATATATATGTCTATAGTATAGAGAAAATCTTCTAATCTGTAAAGTCAGATCTATTAGACTCTAGAATTCCCTTGCCTCGGAAATTCGACACTCTTTCTTTTTACCGATATTTTGGTATCCTACTTAATCTTCTATGCTAACATAATATGTGCATTTATAAGCATTTTTGTCAAAGTCAAAATTGTTTATTCATATAGACTTCTTTTATAAGCACTTATGACGTCATATTTATATTTTTTTAAATCATTTAATGATTTGGTAATAAAAGTTACGATTTAAAAGCTAACTTTACAAGGAGATCTTTCTTCACGCCCTGCAATGAAAAGAGTATTTACATATTTATTGTTAATATATATTACTATGTATGTATATCTATATATTTATGTGTCTTTATCTGTATTGTAGTACTGCTTACTTGTGGCACAACTTCAATATTCATTTCCAAAAATCCTGCCTTTCCTGGATTGTCTGTAAGAGATCGGTTTAAGCGATGAGATCGCCCTTGCGCGCTTTATACTCTTTATAAGTTATTGTTTATTGTTTTGTTTATGGCTTGTAATAAGTATTAATAAATAAATAATAATCCAAAACACTTGCCGATAAAGATTTTTTAGTAATTTCTTTAATAAACCTTCATACATTAGATTTAAATGTAAAAGAAATCTTTTTTTACAGTAGCCCAAAAATTATCACCTTATTGTTCATTTACTTACATAAATAATTTATTCGAGGTAAAAGTGGACGTGAAAAGTATGCCAACAATACCTTTTTTAGGGTTCCGTAGTACTACAATGAACCCTTATACTTTCGCTCAGTCCATCCATCCGTCCGTCCGTCTTCTGCCTGCTATAACTAACTTCTACAAATACGAACATAAATGCATGAAATTTAGTACATTTATGTGTTGCGAATACATTTTATTAACTTATAAAGGCCAATAATTCCTATAAATTATCTAGAAAGAGAGGATATATAAAACTGTACTAGTTGAATCATGCCTTATACCTGACTTGGTAGGAATGTAAACGCAGGTAGGAAATATCAATAATGCATATAGTACAAGAATATATTTTTAAAATATCACTGCATCTCATAAATTCGTATAAACCTAAGGCTAGTTTGGTTAGATGTTGTCGTTTGAAGCGATATTTTTTTTTTAAAGAATATTAGGAATACTTTTTAGGTATGTCTAATATTCCCTATTCCCCTCCTACTAAGCTCAAATAAAAAGTTTGTATTAGTAGTGGGTGCGACAGTACCCCGAACCGGGGTTTTGAACCGGGAACACCCTCTAAAATTTTTTTTGATCAATATAATGGCAAACATCTATTGTTAAACCACCACTGCAGTCTTTAAACGCTTCAAAATAACCTGTTCTGTTTATTCCCACCTTACTGTCCCTATATAAATTGTATTATATTTAAAAATTGTGTAATTTGCTGATTCTTTCAGGTATCAGCTATGACCGTTGCCACTCAGCCCATGATAGCGGCCATGAAGGCAAAACGTGTGGCGCCCTCTTTGGAGGAGCGGCGCGCAGCGCTACACTCGGCCGTCGCTAACTGCTCGCAGGAGCAGACTACCTTCAATGTGGCGTAAGTATTTCTACTGTTTAATATTAAACCTGTTTATTTGTATGGTTTCCTAAGCCTTTATTTATTAATACCTTTAAACGAGCCACTCTTGTATGTATGTAATCTGAATCTCAGAAACTGTTCTAACGGTTTTCATGGAATTTAGTATGCAGGTGGCTTCGGGAGCGATAATTGATATAGTTAGAAATTCATCCACAAACCTTTTTGCATATATTGTTCTATTCACAGAAAAATAGAATTTGACATTTCATGTACCAAAATTATTATAATTATTTATAATTTTTAATTTAATATCCCATTTATTGCGCTTCAAATTTGAAACCGAACACTTGTCAGTGTTGGGTTCTCAGGGAGTCCCAACGGACGTGAAAGCTAATTGTCAGAGGTGTCAGTAACGGTGACGTCAAATTCAAGCCGTCAGTGACGATGACGCGAGTTTTATGATTTTTGTTCATCCAAAAAGGACACACACGCACAGTAACAGTATACATAGCTCATGGAAAGCGATAGTGACGTGACGATGACGTGAAATAAATGGTTGTTTCTTTTTTTGTATTTTTTTTTATTTAAAAAATTACCCAACGTGCCTAAAAGAGTTTTGACTTCAAAAATTATTTTATATTAAATTTATAGAGTACAAGCGGCCCTGAGTGGTGCGGTAGCCCAATTGGCTGCCCTACCTGAAAGGCTGAACCCTGTAGTGCGACCGTTGATGGAGAGCATTAAGAAAGAGCCCGCAGAAGAACTGCAGAGAGGCTCCGCGCGGAACTTGGCCGCTCTGTTAGCGCAGTTGGTGTCCCGGCAGTCCTGTCCTAACAACAAGGTGCTGGTTAACCTTAAAGCCTTCCTTAGGTGAGTATATCATAAATTTTATATAATTGTACTAATCCGAGGTTTGATTGAAAAAACATAAATGTTTAGATTTAAAATTTTCAATGATGAATCATACTTAGAAAACCAGGCCATTTCTCTCTCACATATTTTTGGAAGCACGCTAATTCTTGAAAGATTTAAGTCTATAATTTTTTGGTACTCTATTATTACTCCTTGCTACTATGTTTTGAGCACAGATACATTCTGAGAATGAAAAAAATAATTGATAATAATTATAATTTCGATTGACTTTGTAAGGAATTTACTGGGAACATTCAGATAGACTCTACAAAGGTTATTCGTAAATTAGTAAAATAGTATTCAGTGGTGTATATTTCAGGGTGCACCGATTTTCCCTCGTATTCATTTGCGGGTTTGAGCAAAGTAGTTTAGTATTTCATGCATGTCACGATTTTCCGCAAAGTAACGCCTGATTCTACCCAAAGGTTTGCCAACTTTTGACTGAAAACGTCACAAATAATATACTGACGCAATCTGGCACTTATTTTACTTTAGTGATAATTAAAAGTAAACACTTAGGTGGAATAAAAATGACAAAAAAAAAACCGCATGATTTTTCGCCCCTTGTTCTGAAGAAATCGCAAAGTAAACAGATGTGACAGTTATTGTACTTTATATATTTACATTTTTTGTAAACTGTAAGAGTATACGACTAAGTAATAAATAAAAGGAAAACGTAATCAATGAAATATCAACAATTTCAAACGTGGTAAAAGTATTAGCATTCATTACGGTATACCTGCTGTTTTATGATTTACGAGGTCGAGCTAGCGTTGCTGTATTTTATGACATAGTAAAATGATTACACGTGTGAACCTCGACGAACCTAATTCGAGGAAAGCGATCCAAATGAATTGTTGATCCTAATTAGAAAATGCTTTTAATTTCGTATATTTATGTTTTATACTCGACCACACCCTCAACTTTGCCTGAGTTATTTATTGAACTTCCGGTCCACATGTATAATACGTGTGTTACATGCTTGTATCTTTACTAGGGATCGCCTGGTGGTCGAAATTCGGTCACAAACCTCTTTGCGTATCATATAGTTATAACAACGTATATTTTTCTATTGAACTAATAATATAATATACGGTTGTCACGATTACGCTTCGACACCATCCAATAATAAAATGTGTACATGTGTGTATATCGCTTGACATTGGTGTGCGTGAGGTTTTATTTTATTAAATAAATATATTTATAATGCATATTTTATGAAAATATTAGCATTTGAACACCCTCCTCCATATAAACTAAAATCAGACCAAATTTTATACTCCTCCATAGCCGCAATTTTAGTAAACTGGTACCTTAACTTTTCTCTTCGTGTAGTTTTTTTTTTAATTTAAACAATATTAGGAATACTTTTTAGGTATATCTAATATTTCCAGTTTCCCCTCCCACTAAACTTATATTAAAAGCTTGTATTAGGAGTGGTAGCGACAATACCCCAACGGCGGTGGGGTTGAACCCCATATTATAATATATATTATAATATATGTTTTATATTAGAATGTTATAATCAACATTAATTTATATTTCGATTAAAAATTCTCGGCATCAATTATATAATTGAATAGTTCTATAATTAAAAACCATATACTTTTTTTGACGAGGTCGTGGACTAATCAGTGGTCGGCATTTGAGTTGATCGCTAAGTTAAGTTGCTCTGGCTGCGACCGGGTGATAGATGGGTGACCCTTTGTCAGCGCATGCTGTCTGACCAAGTAAGAACAATGGCCCATTATGAAGTTTGATCATGGCTTTGGCAAGTATACGGCACTAGAGGTGTGAAAGATGTAAATTCACATTTTTCATCATGCTCTCTATACAGGTAAAAACTCTGACTCATTATGAAGTTTGAGTTATCGTGGCTTTGACAAGTATCCAGAACTAGAGGTGTGAAAAATGTAAATTCACATGTTTCACACTTTTAATATCATATACCTGCCAAAGCCACGATCACCCAAAATTAACAATGGGCCATTGTTTTTACCTGTATAGAGAACAGGTAAGAACAAAGAACAAAGAATTTTGAGTGATCGTGGCTTTGGCAGGTATACGACATTAAAGGTGTGAAACATGTGAATTTACATTTTTCTCACCTCTAGTGCCATGTATCTGCCAAAACTCAAACTTCATAATGGGCCATTGTTCTTACCAGTACCTATTACGAGCATGCTCTGACAAACTTTCAACTTTTACAAAATATCTTAAGTCCGGTTGTTCAGGGGCTCTTAGTCTATTAAAATATGACATTCTTGGTAGGAAGTGGTTAAATACTATTTTGACAACTTTATAAGTTTCTTTTTTTAATTAGCATGTCTAGCGATTGCATCGAAATGAAAATTAATATTTCTGTGTATTTTAATAAACTTCACTATACACAAACGAAAATATCTACGAGCCCACGTAATCAAGGGAATACCAATAAACTCTTTGAAAAACAAGAAATGGCTTGCATGACGTTAATATCCATGTTTCGAGACGGATTTTTTTTAATATACCTTCTCGCTTTTTCTCTACCCTTTTGTCTTTTTCCGTACTTCAGATAAGGTATGCACAAAATTTCATGACAATCGGTTGAGTAGTTCAGACATAAAAAGGAAACAAAGTAACATTCGCCTTTTAGTTAGGCTTAAAATATTATTTTTAAATTTAATTTGATCTATACTAATATATAAAGTTGAAGAGTTTGTTTGTTTTTTTTTATTTGTACGTAATAATGCCTGGAACTACTGGTCCGATTTTAAAAATTACTTCAGTGTCAGATAGCCCATCAATCGAAGAAGGCTATAGGCTGTATATCATCACGCTAAAATTGAAAGCATTTTTTTTTACCTAATTTTATGCGGACCAAGTCGCGGGCACCGCTATTATAAGACAAACCAGATAAAAAAATTAGTTCAAATTACTCAGTGTTAGTCAGCATTGAAAGAAATCAATATCAAAATCAATAAAAATATCTTATTAAAGTATAAGATTTACCTTTTACTTGCGACTCAGCTGTACATGTATGTAATTCATATTCCTATTGCGTAGGCTCTAATTTACCCAATCAATGTTTTAGCTTCTAATCCGTAAAGGGAACTTTGTATGTTACTTTGCCATTAAGGAAACGTGGAAAATTAACAAGCGGCTTGGGACCACTATCCAGAGCTAATATAATCCACTCCTTTCCCGCAAAGGTCGCGCCAACTCTTCGTCAGCCTACCTGGTCTGCGGCAGCCATTTGTGGGTGTCCATAAACTTAAGTTTATAGTCTTTAAAATATATCATTATTATTAAACTCTTACCGTTTGCACAAAAATATGCACTTTGGGTATCACTCCTGTGCAGTCCCTCGGGAAGTACCAGCACGCTCGCGGATCGTATGACCGAACCAACGAGGGTCTCGTTGTTAAAAGATGTATATGACACCGAGCAGTTGTCCGCACTGTATCCGGTTACTTCCACTGTAAGTGTAACAAAAGGGTTTATAAATAACTAGCTATTTCCCGCGACTTTCTCGCATGGCTACGCGAACGAGGTTGCCAGAACCCTTAGACTTCCTCAATCTATTGAAAATCCGTTGTTAGCAGATATGCACTAACTGTAGGCTAATCGTGCTAAATTTCATCTTTGTGCGTCCCGCGGTTTCCGAGATTTCCTAATAAGTAACCTTTCGCTTTTATATGTGTGGTATGTTATTCCTAGTGGTAGCTTCTTTTAAACACTATGAATGATTTATCCCATCTATACTTCTATACTTATAGATAAAGCTGAAGAGTTTGTTTGTTTACTTGTACGCGTTAATCTCAGGAACTACTAGTCCGATTTAAAAAATATTTTAGTATTAGATAGCCCATTTATCGAGGAAGGCTATATATCATCACGCTAAAATTTCATCTAATTTTTTTATCTACTTTTACGCAGACGAAGTTGCGGGCACAGCTAGTGACTAATGTTATGACTAGCTAATGTTAAATATTAGAGGCGAATGGCGGTCGTGCGCGTCTGAACTTACTCTTCCAAAGACACATAAAATTGAATCCATAAAATTGACACATAAACTTCATCCAAAATGAACTCTCCATTATTTAAGTCACGAAGACAATAAACAATTTTATTTCTTCCGTCATAACATCCATCATTTATTGGTGAACTCAACTTTATTTCCTTTGCGAATTATATTTTCTATTTTGGTATTATTTTATTATCTACCTGCGCTGCTTTTGAAATCAAATCTTCACGAAATAAAAGAATTAAATAACTTAAAATAAAAATGAAGGGAAATCTATGCATATAGATAGAGTGCGTACAGTCTAAACATGCACGCCCCTCCAAAGTCATGCAAAATAGCGCGTAGACGCAAACACACAAGCTTGTTAATATCATTGGCTTACATGGTTGTGTTTAAGTTTAAAATAAAAACGCTGCACAGACACAAACAAGCGTAGCAATTAAATAATAAAGGGGCGTGCATTTTTAGACAATATCATCACTTGACGTGACAGCCTTGCCGACACTGCACGCCGATTTTATGTGAGAAAGAGGTACTGGTACCCCTACGCGCCGGCCAAATTCGGCTGCAAGCCCAAAAGACTTTAAGCGTGGTGTGACGCAATGTATGGATTATTTTGCTTAAAGTGAATAAATACGAGGGAAAATAGGTGCAATGCTATAATCCGAAAGGTGAAAAACTCGCCACCAAAGCACAGCACCGTTGAAGCTGGAATTTAATAAATAAACCTTGGTTTAATTTATAAGTGGAAAATATATTATAATACGATGAAAAAACAAAACAGGATAGATAGATATGACAAGGATTATCAAAATAAATGAAAAAGAAAAAGAGTAAAGAGTTATTCATTAGATACTCATATGTACATTCCTTTAACAAGCACTACACTGACGTTCTGTTTTATCTCAACGCACGAGATGGACTCTATAAGGGTTATTCCAACAGTTCAAGTTCCCTAAGATCACATCAGAGCTGCTAGAGGAAAACGTTAAATGTATAGTGTAGTCTAAACAGTTGTACAACTGATCCGCTATTTGCACACCGTGCAAAAATTTGAAAGATATTTGAGTATTAGCCAGTATTATCTAATGCTAAATAGTAGATATGTTATAATTATATTGTTATTAATCTATATATCTCTGATAATAATCAACGCCTAATTAATTGATTGTAATCAGTGTTCATGGATGTATAAATAGAGGATTTACTGGTATCTGGTGCATCATTCACATTTGTGACGGTAAGAAGTTACACATATTTTTGTATAATTGACTGTCTATATTATATATTTCGCTTGGCCACCTGGTTTAGACAATAAACAAATTTTACATGATTTTATTTAAGTTGTATAATTAGTCCAAGTATTCTTTATAATCATGGTCATGATTGAGTTAATGCTATATCTGCCCAATCTTCGATATCTATTATTTATTGAGGATCTAATAGAAAACTTTATTTTAGATACTGTCAGATCAAAATGAAGACCATCGCCTTCGCTTGCTTGCTGTTGGTTGCAGGCAGTCACGCCTTCCCCCAAGAGATCAGTGTTACAAATGCCAGTGAGTACATTTCATTAGAGTTTACATTCAGTTGTATTTCTAAATGAAACCAAAACTCCAATTTGATTACTCCTGTTTATAATTTGAAACTGACAGGGGTTAATGTCCTTCTAAAATTACGTAACGCCATAACAGTTAATCCTTTGAGCTATAGCTAAATATTATTCTGTGTACAGATGAAAGGCAGCAACGTCTTGTGACCAATACCATCAGACAGGCTATTGAACAAGCCAGCAAAGCCATTAGAGATGCTGGACTTGATCCCGCCGTTGTCTACAGGGCAGACTTTGAACACACTGTCGTCCCATTGTAAGTATAATTGAAGATCTATTTCAATAATTTTTTTTTTCATTAGTCGATAATGTCCCACAGCTGGGCAAAGGCTTCCCCTCTCTTAGACCACTCACCTCTATCTAGAGCTAAACCAATCCACTCCTTTCCCGCAAAGGCGTCCAAGTCGTCGCGCCACCTCTTCCTCGGCCTTCATGTGCCCGCGGTGACATCATTGCATCACCGCGCGAGTACTCATCTGCCATCTCCTCTTATTTATAAACACGTATGGAGCATTCCTTTCGTTGCGGTGTTATTGCCGAAAGTTGCACCACTTCATGTTATTTACAACCTTCAAATCTAAACATTTGCGCTGTTTAAAATTGTGGCAAACTCCACAGTCCACAAATACTGACCCAAATCTCATAATTAGACTCAACAGAATAACCCTTTATTTTCGTCCAACTGTTTTCAAATACAAAGGCAAAGCCAAGAGTTAATTTAATTGAACTTTTTTTAAATCTAATATTATTATTATGATATAAAAGTAAAAAGTTATTGTATGAAACCGATCGGGTAGCAAAAATTTACAAACTTTTTGATTTTAAAAGCATTTGTAATTTACATAACAAACTAAAGCATCCTCAGGGCAGACTTTACAAATGTTATTCGTAAGTGATGAGTAAAGTAATATAAACAGTTCTGTACCTCCTGTTTCCCAGCACCTTAACACCCTAAATAATAGCGACTTTTTTACATTTTCTAAATGAACTTGATGAGCTCTATTAACAGTATTATTTTCAATGTAATGTATTTTTAAGTATTTTACTTTGAAATTACTTCAGTTCATTTAGAACACGTATAAAACTGAACATGAAATAAATGTTGCTTACGGTACTCTACTTATGAGTCACCAAATTATTTGATCATTTAGCAAATGGTGGGGAAATATTTACTAGAAGTATAACTTTATTCGAGTCCGGAACTCACATAAATAGAGCACGGCACCAGCGAACAATACATCATTCCGACCGCAATTAAGAGGTGCGGACGAATATCGGAATAACCGAATTTATTTGCTGCGAGCCGCTGAGAACTCATTGAAATCGTTGGCCCGCGTCCCGACGCCGACTTAATGGAGGCACGCGCTGAGGAAGAGAGTAATTAATCATTTTTACGCGCGTAGCGTTTACTCGCGCGTACTTTGGGACCGCTCGGTGTGTGCTCGCGGAGCAGATCTGGAACTTCCGCGTCGCGAGTATTTCTTTAAATTGTTTCAGAATTAAATTACGCGCATAGACATTTCAACCATCGTAGACAGTAGACGCTTGCAATGCCATGGCTTTTACTAACGAGTTGCGCTTAACGCCAAACCTATCTTCTACCTTCGTCAAAGAGGCTGGCAATCGTACTCACCACTACAAACTCAACATTACGCTGATATTTATTTGTCTGTGATGTTTGTGGGGCAGCTGTGAAAAGTTTCAAGTCCACGTTACAGAAATATCGCTATATACTATTTCAAACAGTGGTTCCATAAGACTATAAAAAATAAATAAATAAAAATGTTTATTTCATCAACTAAAATATTTCTAAACTATTTACAGAAATTGGGACCATCCTTATAAGTTACTGGTATCGCTACCAGTACTTGTGGCAGGAACAAGGGATTTTCAGCCTTTCCAGAAAGACTGAAAGTGTCACGTCACATATCTATTAGGGTGGTGGACATGCCCATCGTGCCCTGCACGATGGATCCGCGCCTGGTAATCATAGTGGAAAAAATTTGAAACAAATGCGGCAAAGGCTTTATAGTCGCTCCTATTGAGCCTTATTAAGCCTAATTTACCTCCCAAGATTCCAGCTTCATGAATTCCCTATTCAAACCCTTCTAACGAAGTGGAAAATTTACGACGACAACGCCCCTAAACTAAATCTCTTTCTGGCAAATAACTAATTATGTTTTGCACCCCTTTTAACATAACGAAGAGGGCTCAAGTTTGTTAGAGTTCGTTTAAGATATTTGTACCTACGTATAATCTCTACGACCAAATTTTACACTAGCCTGAACAAATCCGAATTAATCTTGATTGAAATAGTGCGTTTAACTTACTCTGAACAGCTTTCTATAATAACTGAAATCTATAAAAATCAATGTTTGGTTGTTCTTTCTTTATGACATATATTTGATTGCTGGCATATAAGAAAATCTCCCTTTAAAGGTATTTTTTTTTAATTTCACAATCGATAAAAAACGATATACATATGTCCCAATTTAAAAATAAAATACTAGTAATGATAATTTATTATTTATTTAATTGTTTTATGACAGTACACATAATACTATTCAGAAAGGAATCATAATGATCTTGCATTTAATTTATTTTATTTATACACTGCACATCACTAAATTACTGGCTATGACATGTTTGTTCATGCCGGAGCCAGACATAGCTTCATTTGAATGATCATTACAATGATCATGTGTGTGGCTGGGGACTTTGTGTGGATACGCAAAGTTTTGTAGTACTTTGTAGTCTTCAAGGAAAAAATCTGTACAAACACTTTGTGCTTTGTCTGGCTTCGGCATTATGATTATAAAACAGCCCTATTGATGCCAAACTTAGACCCATTTTACGGATACTGGAATTATTAAACTGTGTGAATGATAAAAGCATTCATGAATGTACTTAAATAAGTTAGTAATTCTGCGTAGCATGTTAGTTAGTGAACGCTACAAAGCTGAAACTCGTTTTTGTAACGGTCCCTTTTGCGTTTATTTTTAACTATGTTCACTTTGAAAGCGAATACACACAGCAATTTTCCCGGTGGAAATAGTTTTGTTGTTTTGCGCGTAAAAAACACCGCCGCCATCTTGTTATTTCAATGATTTCCATCCATTCTATTATTTCGTAATGAGATTTGCACCCGTTGTTATTTTTCGCAACACTTAACACTTGAGTGTTATTTTGTACATGTGAAGAATTATGTTGTTAAATTTTGTTCGTAATTTCATTTATTGATACGCAAAGCGAAAACTTTAGGTACCGATTTATGAAAATTGCGCGGACGGGGAAGTATGAAATTTGGCACAGTGCTTATTTGGTTCCAGTTAAATTATTGATTAAATAGGTTGCATAAATACAAATATGCAATTTTTTACAATTCACAGAAATGGACAAAATAGCCCTATTTACATTCTATGCTAATATATAAAGCTAAAAAGATTGTTTGTTTGCTTGATCGCGCTAATCTCAGGAACTACTGGTCCGATTTGGAAAATTCTCTCAGTGTTAGATAGCCCATTTATCGAGGAAGGCTATAGGCTATATATCATCACGCTAAATGTTTACACCTAATTTTCGCGGACGAAGTCGCGCGCACAGCTAGTCGTAAATAAAATGAATTAAAAAAAGAAACATAAAACAGTGGGTCCCGATTGATGTCACTGAGTGATATTAGTCGTGAGATTTTGGCGTGAGGTTTCGGAGATGACGCCAGACGGCAGTTGGTCATCTTATATCGCCCTACAGCCACATCATCTGTACATTTTTTTTTATAGAGTAAAAGGGGGCAAACGGGCAAAAAGTACACCGGATCGTAAGTGGTTACCGTCACCCATGGACATCTGCAGCATAAGGGGTGCTGATTCGTTGCCTCCCTCGAAGAACCCTGTACACACAGTTTTTAGCGGCCTCTAATTAAATTATCCTTAAAAACCAATGTATCTCAATATATAATTAAATTCAAGCATCCTGTATATTATTCTTAAGGTCAATGACCTCTAGCCGATCACAATTCATCTAATGCCGGTACGATGGAAATGCTTAACATATCTTAATAGTGCTTAATGGATAACTCTGTAGGTTCTGCGTCGTACAGATCAAGTAGCACTATATAAGGAGACCATAGGCAAAACAGCTTTTTTATTTCTATATGCTGCCAGTATATCGCAGTGCTAAATATAGTGCTAATTGTAATTATCTTGTTATATATATCTATATATACGCCTTTTATATTACTGCTATCTATATATGAATAAGTGAAGCGAAAACTTTCGGTGCCATTTATCGAAAATTGCCCGTACGGAGGAATATGAAACCCGGCCTGTGCCAGGTCGTTTGGTATTGGTGTGCGTGAGGTTTTATTCTAACAATTTTATGTATTCATAATGCATATTTTATTTAATAGTATCGTATTCCTGTGCCCGCGAAATTTTCGCAAAATTATGCTAAAAGTTTTGCGTCACGTATTAATAAAGATATCAGTAATAAGAGACGTGTATATTTAAAAAAGAATTACAATTCGCGCTATATTTAATGCTGCGATATACTGGCATTATATAAAAATAAAAAAAAACTCTTTTGCCAATATGCAAGGTGTAAAAGACATCGTACCGCAAACTTTGTGATAAGGGTACATTTAACGTCCTAAGTAAAATCACAAAAATCATTCATCTCGGAATTGAGAGGTTACAGACATTGCCATCCTCATCCCATTCTTGAGCGCGCAATGTATCGTGAACATTGGGAAGCAATCGCCAACAAAATGTTGACGAGACACGCTTATATAGAAGGGTTCCGTATCTGATACGCTATAAACGTATTTGTTAAATAACTTCAAAAGTTGTTATCTGATTTTGTTCAGAATAGTTTTCCTAGTGAGTTTTTAGCATGTTCCGTCAACAAAGAGAATTTCAAGTCTCTACGTCTAATATCGGAAATGCTAGGGGGAGATCATCTTACGGACAGACGGACGGACGAACAGAGCGAAATTTTAAGGGTTCCTTGCTTCTTACGGAGCCCTAAAAAGGTGATAAAAAAGGAATTTCTATCGGTGTAAGCAAAGATTTTTCATACTATGAAAAAATATTTTCTTCCTTTCACTGTGTTTATAATTAAAAATGTATCTAGTTTTATGTATAAATTACTGTAGAAAAAATTCAGTATGCCACTTTATCACTGAGTTATCGAATTTCTAAATATTCTCGTTTATTAATTAAGAAGAAATTATCTAATCAGTGTTTTATGGATATATATGGCCAAAATGTCCAAAATAACTCAAAAGGAATGCCGAGAATGTCACTAAGCCCGTTAGTGGGCACTTAAAAGTAAAATATAGTCTCGTATTAACAACGACCTCAAAGGCCGTTTAAAACTTACCTTCACATATTATTGACAAAATCACGCTGGTAATTCGCGTTAGGGGCGTTCACACTGACAGCGTTAACGCCGCGTCTGAACAACGCTTTAAAACCGCTGACATTACGCTATAAACGATAGCGATCACTTAAAATTAAAATAAGGTCACCCACTTAATAAATTATTTTTAAATAAAAAGAAAACCGCCTTCAAAAACAAAAAGGCGAGGCGAAATAAAAAGCAAAAAATGAATAGTACTTTCATACGATTTAGTAGACACTTACTGATGTGCTGAAGTCGGTCGGAAACATACGGGTCGAATTGGTAACCTCCTCCTTTTTTCAAGTCGGTTAAAAACGACTTCAAAGGCCATTAAAACTTACCTTCGTAGTTGCCATGACGACTGAAGTAAAGAAGGACCTGATGCAGATTAGAAGCAGTCACCGCCAACCAGCTCCCGCAGTCCAGTCGCGAACACGGTCCATGTAACTGGATCGAAATATCGAAAAATCAAAATTAATAATTGTGATACACACTCGTTATAAATAGATTATTGAATGTTATGAGACCACGAAGACTTAAGTTAAAAGCCTTTAAAAATTTTCCTATCTCACAAGTTGGACCAAATTACACATAAATGTCAACTTTCATGAATATCGTTAAAGTAGTTTAGGAGTCCATCGCGGACAAACAACGTGACGCCTAATTAAGATAAAGCTGAAGAGTTTGTTTGTTTGCTTGAACGTGCTAATCTCAAGAACTACTTATTCGATTTGCAAAATTATTTCAGTGTTAGATTGTCCATTTATATAGAAAGGAAACATCATCACGCTAAAATGGAATCTAGTTTGTCACCTAATTTAATATCAAATGTGCTTACGTAGACAACATTTGTTTAATTTATAGTAAATGATTGAAGATTTTATCTGTTTCAGCCCTGCATCTGACGTTGTACGGTATTGTTTTCAGCATATACTCATCTGGATACGTCGTTGGCCTAGATCCAGGTGCGTAGTGTAACTAGCTACTTTGAAACCTCATTGTGTTTACAGTCATTATTCGTATGCGGTTCATAGTTAAGAGTCGGAAAGGGCTCATCCATAAATTACGACATACGAAATTTACGATTGTTTTGCAATGCAGTCTTTCAATTGGATTCTTTAGTACCAATTCAATTAGAACCGATTTTGATATTATACCCAATATATTTATTTTAATTATATTAAGTAAATTTCGCATAATACGGACACATTGTTAAATGTATCATTTTATTCAGGTAGGCTGTTCGATGAATATCTTTTCATAACTTAGATACGGATACCCGTGTCTAAGTTCAATATCTATCCCGAGGGAACAATAAGTTATTTTTAAACAGTAGAAGCTGTACTACTTATGTTAGTGGTAGGATTACGTGAAAGTACCGATCATATTCAACTAAACTTTTTATTCCAAGAGGTACCTCTCCTCATAATTCAGTGTGTTCAACTTTCTAGAGATCGTCGTTCTCCGTGCTGTACGTGGGCGCGATGCGAGGCTACCTTGTGGCCAAGGAAAAGTATTTCTTGATGGACCGGATGCATATGTATTGTGGTTGAAGAATGACAGAGATTTCTTATACAGATTTCCTAATGAGGAAACTGAAAGGAGGTAAATTTAGAGTTGGGAATGTTATTTAGGGCTTTGCCTAAAATTACTTGACTCAAAAGTTTATTGTACTCAGCTTACCCATATGATTTTTTTACTTAGGGTTGAGAATCGCGACCGAATTTTTGGTACGTCGTGTGACGCAGGGGCATGTTACGATGATACCTCTCTCCTTCTTAAGCGTGTGAGTGAGCAGGACAGCGGTACTTATCGATGTAGGGTCCATTACCAAGCTTCCCCCTCCTTGGACTACGTGATAGACGTGAGGCTGGTAGGTAAGTACAGCAGCAGTTAATTATATTATTCATCACATCACATTTTAAGATATTGTTAATATTTAAATGCGAAGAACTCAATCTCAAAAGATTTTATGAACTTCAATATGTTCATAACTAGTCAATGATCTCTTTTTGTAAAATAAGTTTCATCAAATCAAATAAACCTTCTTTTACAACTCCAAAAGGTTTAACGTGTGTATGTATGTGTGTGTATATGTATGTATGTATAATTAAACTTTAAAATGAATTTACAATTTTATTTAATTTAAACACAATATTGCATATAGTTTATTTACAGACAATAGACAGTGCACGTGTCTTAGATATACGAAACGTAAGTCTAACTCTCTCTCTCTTTCTAACTTCATTAACTTCTACTTCCTCTCAACTTCTATTCACCTAGCCTAGCTTAACCCCCAAGTCAAACGTGCCTATAGAAGTTTTATTCCAAAACTTCACTATAAACACTTAATGACCAAGCTTTGATATGTCTCTACAGATGATGCTCTGGATGCGGAGCAAAACGTGCTTTGCGATACGCTACCTACGTACAAAAATCAGTAGTGTTGTGCTTTCATGGAATTTTTGGATTATATTGCATCAACTTTCCCTCCTAATATTCACGAATAAGTAAAAAGCCATTTGATATTTTGATACGACAGAACCCAAAGATTTGTAAGAAAAGATGATTTTCATTTTTTATAGGTAGAGAAGAGACGAAGAGAAGTACAATAGTTGTCTGTGGATGTCGATACTTACACCGGAGCCAGACATAGCTCAAAAGTGTTTGTACATTTTTGACCTTGAAGTCCACAAAGTACTACAAAACCTTGTAAAGTTACACTAAGTCCCCGGCCACACTCCATGATCATTGATATGATCATTCAAATGAAGCTATATCTGGCTCTGACATTTGTTCAGTTTTCTAGAAGACTTTAGTAAGCCATACTTATCATGGTGTAATATATTATTCAGTCGTGTAATTTTATTAAACTAAAATGGTGTTGCATCTCTAATATTACTCAATACACAAACTGTAATTGATGTGGTGATTAATCAAATTCCCGATGAAAGTGCAAACGCGCCGCCGTTAAATATAGAGAAATAATCGCTAGCAGCGTTGCAAAACCACGGGCATCGCTCTAAATTACCACTTCATTAACTTACTTTCGAAAACAGGCAAAGGTTTAACTTAAGAGAATTTCAAATTATAATTTTGGATCTGGATAATGTATCCAGAACCTTTGTTTAAAATTGTTCGAAAAAAATTACTCTTTTATTAGTAAATTTTTTTTTCTTAATTTTGTTGCTTTGAAGGAATGACGTGGTTTTATATGAAGTACGTACATATGTACTTCATATAATATATCAAAATTTAGTTAAGTATTTTTTTTCTAATTTCACAAAAAATCTTTTATAAAATGGCAAAAGGAATAAGTATTAACCAAATTTCCTGCACTTTAAAAACCTTCCCCTTTTAATTCTTAATTTATTTATAATTTTAGAGATATTTGCAGAAAACTAAATACCTTCTTTTTTCGTCATCCATTTATACGTGCTAAAAAACGGTTCCGTTTCATTTTTTTATATATCATTCCGGATCCAACGATGTATCGTTCGTCTTTTTATGAGCATTAGGTATTTGTATTTTTCACCATTTACTACTTTTCTTGACTATACTATTATGATAATACTTTGCATGTTAATCTACAACGCTTGATTGGAGCACAAATGCAATAGTTAGGAATATAAAAAAGTTGTTTCTAATATTCGTTTTTTGAATAAAATAACCTTGAACTGACGCTGTTGCGCCTTAAAGCTACAATCACACATTTGAGTAGTGAAAAGTTTCAAAAGCATCCATTTGTATGACAGCCCTTTATGCGAGAGCTGCCATATTTGAGCGTCAAAACCTTCATACCCTCGGAGTAAATATGACGTGTCGGTGGGCAAACGCCTCATCGCTTCAGTTTAATGTCTCTTCACTTGTTGGCAACGTCTAGACAAACGTTATTTTACTAAGTGATATTCCGTGTTTAAAAACAAAGTTGTAATGCCAAATCTCTGTTTCGGTTATGGTTTTCGGCTTATTATTTACTTTTCTGTTTTTTAATCTCAAGCCGAGGGCTTTACATTTTTTAATAAGAAAGAGGCATTAAATGAGTAGAATGTTCACGTGATCGTAAAGTGGTCATCCTCACCGAAGGTCTTCTGCAACATATGAGGTTTTGCCTGCCCTTAACAAATTTGGACACGTGATTTTTAAAGCCGGTAAAAGAGAGGTTCGAAATTTACAGGGTGGCTACCTGGTTATAGGCGCACCTATAAGTATATTTACTGGGGTACGAATAAGGAACCTATTAAATTATTCAGAAAGCCAGCGCTAAAATTTAATTATACTGAAGTTAACAGTTTTTAATGCCTAAATAAATAAAATTATAAACGTTTTAAAGTTGTAGTAGTAGTATTATTTCCTGTCCAAAGCAGAGCACGCGGGTTGCATTAGTATTTATTAATAGCATTAGTTGCATTAGTAATTATAAAAGGATGACACAATTAAGACTTACCTCCTATGTGCCTAGCACAAATATTTTCATCTTAATTAAAGTCTACTCGTAAGTCGAATCCACCGACGTAAGCCGACGAGACTTACTACGATTCGAAAAGCTCGTATGTATTAGACCCCTCAGCAAATATAAGTAATTATAAAGATTTTATTTTAAATACAAATTCCTGAACGTCCTCAATTCATGCTTAAATGGTCTTCCATACATTATGTCACATGTTAAGGGGGAGGTAGGGTATCACCAAAATATGATATCGTGGACAAGGGGCTGGGGTAGACAAGTTTTGTGGTAAAATTGAAAAATATGTGATGTCACAACAAGGGGGGTTTCGAAAATGTGACTACCGGGACGGGGAAAGGAGTGGGGAGAGAAGCGCTAACTGCTTCGAAGCATCGGTTGGACTTTGGAGTAACATAGGCGGTTGAATTTTTACAATCGCAAGGGAATACGAAATTTCGCTACCGACAATTTTCCATGTCCGAAAACCGAAAATACACATATAATATCATATAGATTGCATATGCCAAATTAATACAGTAAATCTGAAATTACAAATAGAATAAACTAATGAAAATAAAGAAAAAAATCTAACAATTGTTTGTGTAAATTAAAGAAAAAGAAAATACAGTTAACGTCTTAACAATTCAACTCCAAGTAAATATATAATCTTGCAATACGTTAAATTTTTATACCATATATATTATAAACCTTAATATTTTCAAATTAAAGTTTACTGCTCAACGGAAGAATAGTTTGTCCAAATGACTCTTTGACCACCAATGGAAAGGTTGGACTGAAATGTCGCGTGTACCCAAGACAAGATTTATGCTTAGTGCGCATTTTCAACCGTTCGGCTTTAAGTACTGTTTCGGAGGAAAAATCAATAACGTATTTAAAGATCTCGTAAAAATATCACTCGAAGAGGTACCGTCGGGGCAATTCAATTATTGAGAGTTTAAGCGCCTTCTTTAACAAGATTGCGAGTTCCGATTGCCCAAAAGGAAAATAATAGGTACATAATTTATGTCACAGCTGAATTTCGATTTAATTCCTTCAAACAGTTGCTTTTTATTTTGTTCTTTAGTATCAGATTATGATAAAATGATGGAAATATTTTTTGACTGAAGGCATTCGAATTTCTTTTGTTTTATCTTCTAATTTGTCTGTGATTTATTTTAACCTTTTAATTCTGACGACTAATACATTTATAATTAGTTATGCACGTGAATCTTAATTTATTACGAAATAATTATTAATAATAATCAGTGCAATGAACAAAATTTTGACTTCTAAAAGCGCAGTTATCTAGATATCACACGTTAAAAATAAAGTATTTATAAAGGAGCCACAGAATTGCTCTTTTGGTTAGTTGCTATCATTGGATAAGAAGGAATAGTGCCTTAGTCTAAGTTTCTTTGTTTCTTTTAATACAATAGAACTGAAGATACCTAATATAATTCCCTTAGAGGGTTCCGAAATGAGGTCACAACTGCTCCCCGTAAATGTCCAGACCCGAAACAAATCTAATCAAGCCAAACCTTGATAACGGCAACTGGAACTTGGGCACACATATATATTATAGGTTTAAGTATATACTCGTATATTTCTCATTTTCTATACTTAGAGAGTAAATTTAGTTGTTTACATTAGTACACAGTTAATTTACTCTACAGAAAAATAAAACGATAATATGTATGAAATATAAATTCCAGTAGTGTTTTGGAACTAGTGAAAGAAGTACATATGTAACCCGTATACACCTTACGGATATGAATGTCAACTTTCATTATTCGAAGAGGTGCCAATAGAAGAAGGCGAAGAAGAAAAACTGGGGTTGTTAATGTTCTTTGGAAGAAGGAAGGTGAGTTTTACGAACCCGGAGGTGGAACGTATCCACCTTTGCATGCCTTATCATGGCAAAACATGTGAAACTTTTTCTATTTGTCATCCAATGTACCTTGTTTCGTGCAAATAGCAGCCAGAGGTATCGGAACGGTAACGGTGTCGAGAGTTCAATGGTTATATTCCATCTGAAAAATGCACAACGCGTCCGATGTTTTACTTCAAAATTGACACATACTATTGTAAACATCGCCATACTTTGTTAGAAGGATTTGTGTTGTATAAAATATCTTAAGTACGTTAAATATGTCAATGCTTTGAAAATGTTTATTACATTATTTACATATTTACACTCTATACTTAATCTATACTAATATATAAAACTGGAGAGTTTGTTTGTTTACTTGAACGCGCTAATCTCAGGAACTACTGGTCAGATTTGAAAAAATCTTTCAGTGTTAGATAGTCCATTACATTCTGTCACGATATTAGTTACATTTATAAAGGTAAGTTTTCTCCTCTTATTTTATCAAGACACGTCTCCAAACAACAAGAACTTAATATTTATTCAATATTACTTCATGAAATGAATTGAAGTAAATCTGTCTGAAGAATAAATAAATACCGAAAGGATAATACAATAGGCATATAGATTTGACATAACTATTTTCACTTTATCAATTTTTTCCCGTTCAGACCTCTTTCGAGATGTCATTCACAGTTGGGAATTGCGGACGGTGATTTGTTAGGACTGGGTGTGTGTGTGACGTTTGCAAAAAACACGTTCATATTATTTAAAATCTCGGACTGCATGGAAACTCTATCTGAGATCTTCTGAAAATATCTAGATTACGGCTATGACATCTATCTAGACGAGCTTAGCCGTAATTTGTTGGCTAAAAGCTGTCTAGACGATACCCGGTTTGGTATCGAAAATTTAGGGGACTGCACACACATTAGAGAAAAAAAAAGAAAAAACATTAATGTACATTGTTTATACCAGATCTTCTTTCTTGATTCCCATGTCGATGGTAATCTTTTTTCCTGCTTTGCACAGTTGGGAAGTGAGAACGGCGATTTGTTCGGACTGGATGTGTGTGTGTTTGTGTGTGTGACGTTTACAAAATACATGCGTTTATTATTTAAGATCTCAGACTTAATAGAAGATCTATTTGAGATCTTCTTCAGGCAATTTGGGCATTTTTTGAGATGAGAAAAAGCCATTTAACTCATGATACTGTTACCGTAAACGACACCGGCGCGTTAGGAATTTTTTGAGATATGAAAAAAACATTGCATTCGCGACATTGTTACTGTGGCGACACTGCTTCGTTGGGCATTTTTGCGATGTGAGAAAAGACATGGTACTCGCGACACTTTTACCATTCCCGACATAAATACCTTGTGCACCATTGAGATGGTAAAAAGCTGTTAAGCTCACGAAACTGTTACCGTAACAGACACCGGTGCGTTGGGCATTTTTGGAAATGGAAAAAGCCATTTCAAACACGACACTGTTATCGATTGAGGAGGTCGTCGCCTAATCAGTGGTCGGCATTTGAGTCGATCGCTAAGTTAAGCACCCGGTCGCAGCCAGAGCAACTTAACTTAGCGATCGACTCAAATGCCGACCACTGATTAGGCCACGACCTCCTCGCATCCATCTGTATATATCTGTATTAATATATAAAGCTGAAGAATTTTTTAATTTGTTTACTTGAGCGCGCTAATCTCAGGAGCTGCTGGTTCTATTTGAAAAAAGTATTTCAATGTTAGATAGCCCATTTCTCGAGGCTGTAGGCTATATATCATCATACTAAAATTTTTCGACTAATTTTACGCGGGCAACAACTAGTATTTTATAACTGTGATTCCCGGTTTGCCTTCCAAGCGTGTTGATTATCATTGGGCTGTTTTGATTTTCGGTCAACGGAAGTGTCCATACCAAAAAGAAGGTAGGGAAGCCCCAGAGTCGCGCTACATTACTCTACTATCCACTCAACCGCCAGAGCTTACTGTAGTTCATTTAATAAAGTATAAAGTAAAAACAGTCAACACCACCGCGCAAAACAAATGGTCGGGATAAACGACAATTCCATTCGGAATTGTTTCATTTATACACCTTAAGTATTTTATTGCACGTGTAATTTAAACGAAATAACCCTCTTAAGGGCCCATCCCCGCTGTAACGGCCCTGACTTGAATATAAAGTGTTTTGCGTTACATTCTATCTTATAGCTCAAGACTTTTATCAGTGTGTTATATATACGGACACCATCTTGTCTAAAGTCTCAGAAATCAAGATAAGTATTGCATGTTCATCTTTGTAATGTCGGAGCCAGATATAGCTTCATTTGAATGATCACGTAGCGTGGCCGGGGACTTATATAATAACTGTACAAAGTTTTATAGTACTTTGTGGACTTCAAGGTCAAAAATGTGCAAAGACTTTGAGCTATGTCTGGCTCCGGTATAACACAGCAGTGCTATGCATGAAAGTATAAAACACTAATGTATAGACGAATGATTCTAAGAATTGAAAACAAAAATGAATAAAATAGGAGGATGAAAACTAAAACAATTTAATAAAAGTAGTATAATTTTATGATAACAACATTCACCATGCTTAATGTAATATACACTATAGTAACAATTAAAAAAACAACGCAGACGACCGTTACTAATTAGGATAAAAATAATTAATCTTTAACTGATTGCTTAAGTCTGAATACTAAAATAGAGTGTAAGATATATTTAATATGCGATTCTTTTTGAGACCCTGGTTCTCTCCGACAATACATAGTAATAAAACGGTCGTCTGTGTTATGTCTAATACTAAAAGAAATGCATACGTCTTATAATTTTTTTTATGAAACCAGGAACAATTTATTATCAAAGGTTCAAATTAGGTACTTCAAGGTATAGTACGTTTTTAAGGGTTCCGTAGTCCGTCCTACATGGGAATCCTTGAAGTTTTTCTCTGTCCGTCCGTCAGTCCGTCTACAAGATGTTCCCCACCACACTATTAAACAGATTTCCAGTATCTGACTTGAGATAAAGATATTATATCGAAACTTTCGACTTTTCTGCTTCTCTAAAATCGGTACAAATTTCATATATTTTTAGTCAGAATTGAATTCTATTCCAACTTGATTTAGTTACGGAAAACAAGGTGCTATGTAAATTGTTTTATACCTATAATGTATTTGTAGGAACTAACCTTTATTTGTTAAATACCTAAAGTCACCTCGCGATCGAGAAATACTTCAGTTAGGTTTTACAGTTCGTCGGGAGCACAAGTGTTCACGACGTCATTAATGTAGTGTCATTTAGGTGGTCTAGTGATTTCGTCATTATTATCGTCATTGTCTTTCGGATAGTGTTCACTTAGTGAAGCTATGGCCTTTATTATTCTACTGGATCGACTATTCTGCGCCCACATTCTCAAAGCCTTTAATAACCATCAAAGAAAGTTAATTGCCCTGGCCCTGTGCCTTTATATTTATTTAAATCTGCTATGCATATATATATATTTTCATGTAAAATGAAAATTATAATACTAAAAGAAGAAAGGCTAAAGATCTTGATTGAATAATAAGTGAACAAAATGAAATCACCGAGAAAATTAATATGACTACATTATTCTACAAAGAAAAGGATAGCTCCGTTTCTAGACGAATTTTTTATCTGTAATAGAGCTGTCTCGTGCTAGACAGCTGTTAATTTATTTTATGGTGAATAAGCTTGATTAATAAGAAAAGAATTCAATTTTCTTAATGCTTTTGAAAGAGTTACGTAATAGCGTTTGTTCTTCTAAGAGTTAGTAACATATAAATATTCTCTATTTTAGATTTTAACGTAGAAGCCTTACTGACGAAGTTTTTTTTTATGTTACAAGGGGGCAACCGAAGTGCCTACCGGCGCCCATGGATATCTGCACGACCAGAAGGCCAGCAGATGCGCTACCGGCCTTAATGACGACTTTAGGCCACCGGGAACTCTCACAAACCGAACGAAACGCGACAACAGCACCATTACTAGACGTGACAGCATTGCCGCCACTTCACGCCGATCTCATGTGAGAAACAGGTACTGGTACCCGGACGCGCGCGCCCAATTCGGCTACAAGCATACTACCTCTAATTAAATGATTAGAGTTAATATAATCCTTCTTCATAACCTAAAAAACCTTATTTTCATTGTATATTTTATTTAACATTTGTGACTCAAGATCTTACGTCAGAGCGCATCAACGCGTCTAAGGCTCCTATCTCACCGAGACGCCATGGCGACGTCGCTGGCTATGTAGCCAATGGATATCTGCGGTTGACAAATGGTTAGCCAGTAGTAATTGTGGCTACGCTTCTAACATGGCTACGTCGCCAAACCGTCGTCAAGAAAGTTACCTGTCCTAAATTTTAAAATGAATTGTTTTGCTACCTATAATTATTAAAAATCTAATTCAAATTCTTAACAGCTTCGGATGGCACGTAAAACAGTGGGAACCAATTAATATCACTTCTGATATTAGTCGTAAGGTTGTAGAAATCGTGGGGGTTCCGAGGATGACGTCAGATGGTAATCGGTTTTCTTAACTCGCCCCACAGCCACATCCTCTACAATCTAAGCGGACTCTGGTGTTAAACCGGGATAACGCTAGAAGAAGAAATCATTTGACGGTATGAGTACTTGTTTATTGCTTGGAGTATCTTCAGAACGGCTTAATTCTAATGAGGCTTGAACCTTTTATTTGTATAGAAGAAAATTCAAAAGTTGTCTAGCTTGCTATTTTTCAATGTATTTATTTTTAGTCGGGTGTGAAGTAAGCTCTACAATGACGCTTCTTGATTATGTTAGACGGTCCTTAGAGTTACGTGGTACCAAGTACATGTGCTTAGAAGGTGGTTGTGGTGCTTGTATAGTCAGTGTCATCAAAAACCATGGTGATGCTCCTCAAGGCATTAACTCTGTAAGTATATATCTCTTGTATTCTGTATATCTTTAGTCATTTTTTAGGGTATAACATATCAGTATAATACATTTTCCCGTGATGATATTATCCTTTTCTGTGATCCTTTCAATACATAGATATCTAAATTTATTATTAAAGAACTGACTTGCGCCACATTAAGGATCTGTTTATTCTTCTTCCTATCGATTCAATAACATATGTCATAAAATTAGTAGTTATACAGTAGCGGCCCAGAAAGTGGCCACATCAATTGCTTTATCTGATGTAGCTATTAAATCTTCCTGTGTACAGCTATTAAGGCACATAGATTTACAGCTAGAGATTTAATGGCTGTATTAGACAGAGCAGTTGATGTGGCCACTTTCTGGGCCACTAATGTATGACTACTAATTTCATGATGTTTGCTATTGAAACGAAAAGAAGAAAGGCACACAGGGCACGATTACGTGCCCTGTGTGCCTGTGTGTGAATGAGGTAGGACATCTTTTGCACCGCAGCATATATATAACCCATCTTGGTATCGTCCGTAAAAAAAGGATCTACTTCTTTTTAGCTCTATTCGACTTGTCCGGTGTTCATTAGTTGTTTATAAAAGTACCTACACCTAGTTTGATAATATTTTGTTATTCACTAAAACATCAATAGGCCTATTAACTTTGACGTGTTGGCACGTGACAATTTTAATATCAAAAAATATAAAAGTAAAAAGTATAGAAAGATTTGTTTTTTTACAAAAATATGTATTATAAAAATAGTTGTTTTACTTTTTCATAGTGTCTTAACAATGTCTCTTTTAATGCATGCTACCAATAACATTATTGATATCCATAAAACATAAATTTCAGTGTATGATTTCAATAACGTCATGTCAAAATTGGGACATCACAACCATAGACAAGATTGGTAACCGGTTGGAAGGATACCATCCTCTGCAGATTGCTCTTGCCAAGAACCACTCCTAATACAAGCTTTTAATTTAAGCTTAGTAGGAGGGGAAAAGGGAATATTAGTCATACCTAAAAAGTATTCCTAATATTCTTTTTTTTTTTTAAAAAAAAAAAGATTACTTCCTTGCTTATATGGTAAGGTTTTTTTATACCTTTTCTTTAGTTTTTTTTATACCTTATTGCTAATATATCTTTAGCATATTTAAAATTCCCAGTAGATTTAGCAGACAACTATGTCTCACATATTCTACAACTAGTTAACATTTCATTATATGGCTTTCAGAGAGGGGATTGGTTTGGGCAAGAAGGTCTAAGAAACTTTTCCTTCTCTCCTTTTTTCCCTCTTAAGTATTTTTTTTATTTATCTTAATCTATCTATTTACTAATGTATAAAGCTGAAGAGTTTGTTTGTTTGGTTACTTGAATGCGCTTATCTCAGTAACTACTGGTCCGATTTGAAAAATTCTTTCAGTGTTAGATAGCCCATTTATCGAGGAAGGCTATAGACTATCTGTCATTACGCCTATCTTTTCATCTAGTTTTACGCGGACGAAGTAGCGGGTAACAACTAGTTTAAGATAAAATAGAGCTCTTTTTATTTGGCAAGAGCCAAATTAAAAAAAAAAAGAACCTACAACAAGAGTTGCAAAAAGGGTAATCATGAAAAAAGAAACGAAAAATACCTGCACACAGATCTTGCTTCCGTCTCACAGGACCGATCATTGCGCTTGATAATGTAGTCTTTTGCACATAAAATTTTTAAAATATGCTAATTGAGGCGTTCAGCAAATAGCGCATTAATGTTTTAAAAAAAAAACCGCGAAATACGGGTGGCGTAAAACACCTCGTAAATCACCACAAATGAGACACTGACATCTCATTTACTTACGTCAAAAGTCACCGTCGGATTGGAACGGTGGCCATTAAGTCGAGCGGCGAAACTGCAGGTCTACTACGAAAATAGAATATCGATGTTGTCGCCGTTAGGCGTTATTCTTTTTATTTTCTTATCTTTTTCGATTTAATGACAAACAAGTTATTAAGGCCTATAAGACAGTTATGAAGCGACATCAATAGCCTGGCATATAAGGCAGCCATTAGCCAGCCCTCCTGCGTGCAGGTATTGGGGCAGGGCACGATGTAAGGTGCCTCATCTTCTAAATTTCACCGCATAACCATGCCAGATTATTACTGCCTGTAATTCCCGACCTGAATATGATTTCTCTCTTTCGGCCAACTTAAGTTCGACGTCGACTAATTATAAAGAAAAAAACGGCTTTTAAACTAACGCGTATGTTATATCGGGATTGCCCGACTAGTTTCGAACCCGTCCGGAGTCCTTCCTCATGAGCTCGCTACGAAGCGGTGTCGCGGCGGGAACTGCGCGCGAGTGCGTGCTGTGTGCGACGCGAGGGCGGTGGAGATGGGGGTTCATGCGATTCTTCTGACGAAAAAATAGGTGACCACACAGCACTTTACCGTTAAACTAATCCTTTTCGGCGAAGCATATAACGGAATTGCATATATTTAAAAAAAAAACAGCTCAAAAACCGTAACATTTCCTATCTACAAGAAGCAGCGTTGTGGTAAAGTAAAAAAAAAATACTAAATTATTCCGTTACACGCTGCACACTCGTTAAAATATAAATAATACAATAAATTCATACAAAAATCGGTGAAAAAATGTAAATGCTCACAAAATCCTAACTCGACTGTACACATGAGCTCCTTCTTGGATACGTATTCAAGCGCTCGAGATTTAAAGTTACCGACAATATTCCGGAGTCGCAAAATTGATTTACATAAGAAAAACCGTATAAAAATTATTTTTTTTGTGTTTACGACATTATTACGTACAGTGACTCTTTATTTTTTTAATAACTGGTGTCCCTGAATAAACACAAATCAATTACGTATACTATTTTAAATATTTCATTTTATAAGTCATTGCATATCTCGGCATAGATTCGTCATTATTAGTTACAGGCTTCGATATCAATATATTGATGTGAATCGGCATCATCAAACATATTGATGTCTAGTGTCCTAATTGATTTATTTATTTGCGTCCCAATTGATTTTTTATTCGTGTCCTAATTGATTTATTTATTTGTGTCCTAATTGATTTATTTATTTGTGTCCCAATTGATTTATATATTGTATTTTAAGTTCGATTCGATCGCGCGAATTCCATAACCTTATAATTGTTGCATATATAAAGAACAACTCATATATTAAAAAGATATTAAATCAATTATTATTGATGACAGTTTCTATGCCGAGTGTATGTGTTCTTTAAATTATAACAGCACATAAAAACCATTTTCTTTAAATATCATTTAATTCGGAATGACTTGTAATATTTGTAAATAAAATATTCCGTCTACGTGCAGAGCAAAGCCAAGAATTGACGAAGCAGTCATGGTTAATTTAGCTCCTAAGCTGTCTATGAGAATCGCGAGCGCTTGAAACATTATATAGGAACCCGGAATCACTGCAACATCCTTCCGTTCAGCGCACTACCCTCTATACTATTAAAAGTTGCTAAAAAAAAGACACTATGCTATGGCGATCTGAATCGTGGAATGAACAAGCAGTCATTGTGGAACGCGTAAACGGAAGATTACTCTCTCTGTCTAAGAAACATTTTACGTTAACGCAACCTCGGCCCCGGAAAAGGGCCAAGCTTCAAGTTAATAACTGTTTAATTCAACAGCACAGTAATTTTAACTAGGAAGTCTAGTAGTTTCATCTGCCTATTCTTAGGAGTAATAACAAATTATTTGCCAATCTATTCCCTGCATATTAAATAAATACATAGGAGTATATGACACACGGACGTCTGTTCCTAAGGTAGACAACTTAATGCCTGTGTTATAGGTAACAGACGCCTATTATACACGTTTCCGTTTAGAGATTTTAAAAAGGCAGACAGGGCAGGCTGGCAGCAAGTGCTCGGTGGCTTAAGCGACCAATAGATGGCGCTATAATTTGATATAAAAAAATAAACCAATGTTCAGGCAGAATAACGTCTGCCGGGTCCGCTAGGTTCATAAAAAACAGACAGAAAAAGTAATAAGTTTCTGAAATTTGTTCCTATACGCATTAATTATACGCCTAGATCATATATTATTTTATTATGTGTATTTTTGATGTATGAGTGTTGAGATTTTTTATTTATTTCTTTGTGCCTATAAAATTTTACACAACAGCATATAAGGAAATCAGTGTACAATGGATTCACTTATCCCTAGAAAAGATCTCTTCCAGTTATCTTTGAGTGTAGGAGAAATAGTAAAAGTGAAAAGGTACAGGTGCTAAACTAGTGTAAAGGAAAAGAGAAAAAGAAAAAAATAATAACGATTTAATAAAAACAATTGGATATATAAGCAAACAAGCTAAAATGAAAGTAAAACGCAATATATAACGCATTCAATGTAAAAAAAGTTAAAAACATTTCAATATATAAACGTAAAATAATGTGATATGTGTATCCGAACGCATATAATTGTCATTTAACAAGTTGTCAATTTATATGTCACTTGACAGACTGGCTGTCAAAAGTGTCTATTACTATCGGTATTGACTAAATGATTATATTAAATTTGAATTCAAATTTCACATTCTATTGTACTGGTTGAATAATTATTAAAATCTTCATAATTACGACATTTGTAATTTAACAAAAATAAACATCGATGGATAATCACAGGGTTGTATTACCCTACCAACCACAAAAGTCATAGAGATTAAAACACACCGTTACACGACAAAACAAAAACTAATACAAAATTGAAACCAACACTTTGCCCTGTTTATATTAATTCGCTTGAATATTGATGCCTTCTGTTCTATCACACTCAGAAAGATTTAATTATAAAGTTTAGAACGACTTCTTCATAAGACCAGCAGCTCTTCAAACCAGTAATTTCTATACTTCCTGTCTTTGCTTAGTTAGAAACTCAGTTAACATAACGCCAGAACATTTAAGTGAAGTCTTCGAGTTCCAAACAAAAATTTTCACTTTATGATTTGTGAAATGGACATGAATAGGCAGGGGCTTGTCTATTTGGGAACCTGAAATTTCCATATGAGAATATTCAAAGTGTGATAACTTCATAAAGTTACATAAAACTTTGCTTATTTGGGCATCTACATATTCATCACAATCCTCCGGCAAGCCAAGTAAACAATATTTTTCTTTGAAAGTGCATTTCATGTCTATCAAAGCCTGATGTAAGCTACAGTATCTGACATGTTATCATGAAGAGAGCATCCCAAATACACTTTATGAAGAGATTATCATCAGCTATGAATGTGGCCAAGTCTGTTATGGCTTCACCAGATGAAAAAAATGGATCAAAATTTTTAATCGATATTATACCTTGATCGATAGATAACTTGATCAAAAATCGATACTATAAGTGACAATGAACTTTTTTACTTTTTTTGGATTTCAGCGCGAAAACATGCTTGCGGTCCACTCGTAAGTTTCACATTAGGCGTACTGTAGATACATAGAAGTATGTCTGAGAAGAATTAAGGATTAGGTTTTTATCTCTGTATACATAAAAGCGAAAGGTCACCTCACACGAAATCTCGAAAGCCGTGGGACGAATAAAGATAAAATTTGACAGGGTAGTAGTTTATAGTAGACATCACCTAAGAACGGATTATTCGATACGGTCAAATTAGGGAGGTTTATGGGCAAATTTAATTTCACGCGACAAACAGCTAATATATATGTATTCGAAAATCGACGAAAATTGGAGGCTTTTTCTTATTGAAAGCTGGAGTAATTATGGTATTAAAAATAGGAGCAAAACAGAGCTAAAATTGAATTTATTTCCAATTGGTTCATCATATATTTGAAAATGAATACTTAACGTATACGGTTGCAGCCATAAAAATTTCAGCACTATTAGATTCAATAAAAATAAGATTGATAAAATAGCAATCACTAAACTCTTATGTATATGTATGTATATTTATTTATAAGTAATATATAGGCCATAAGCTTATTATTTTTTAATCCTCTATCCTTTTATCCATACATCAGAGGTCCATAGAAAAAATTAAGTACGTACGTCATATTCGTTGCTAAGATGCATTAAAATAAATTTAATTTAATTTACATTTGAAAATATGAAATATACGTAAATTATAATATATTAATTGTATATTAATAAATTATATTATATAACTTACAGGTATGTTTAATCCTGGCACTGAAACTCAGTCATTTTAAACGCACATGACGTCACTAAATGAACATTTCACTGAGTATAAAGGTTTTTTATTTTTCTATTAATATTTATATTAAGCCACTGTTATCGGGGTAGCTCCGTCGTGCTACCTTTCGCTTACGCAAGCGTAGTATAACTGCCCTTTTACCACCATCAGGCTTAGGTTAGGCTTGGATCGAAATCGGGAAAAATTATCGATAATCCTAATATATTTAACTATACTCACGTGCAACTGAATCGACTGAAGACGTTAACTGACATAACAGATTAATTTTTAAATTTAATTTTTTTATTACTTCTATTTTGTCATAATTTATTTGAAAATTGCTGTATTGTGTAAATTATAAGGCTTTCGAATAGTTTTAATGAAAATAACATTAAGCCATTTTCTGAAAAAACAACCTATGCCAATGTACGGTTTATGTCGATTCATTGCGCTGCGCGCGAATGTAGTTGTAACCCACTATTCTACATACAAAGAAGAACCTTGCGGGTACCGAGTCCATTGTGTTGCAAAGAAGGGAGATCTGTTTCAGTAAAACAACCTGATAAACTGTCGTTTCTTCCAAGTTTGCACGAGTTGACCCCATTGCTTAGAACTAGTCCAATAGGGGCACCCACTCGATTAATTAGCTTAAGTTCGTGCCTAGTCAAGTATACAAGACTGTTAGATCCGTATGCGACTGTGATCATGTATACGGTAGTTATTGACGTATACCTTTGATGTTCCATAATTAGTGCAGGTTCCCTCATCACAAGTCTTATAAGATAAAGTACTACCTATAAAACTAAAAAAAGTCTATAAAACTAATAATCTAACTTAGCAAAATATTTGATTGGATTATCATTTTCATTTTCTGCCATTATGTATCCACTGCTGGATATAGGCATATACACTCGGGTGCAATGAAAAGGCACATGAGATCATTCTTGAATTTTATTTTTTTGCTTAAAAAAATATACTTTTTTAATACGGGATTAAAGGTTATTTCAATACTTATCTGGTGAATGTTCTTTAATCTCTTATTTTGAAAAAAAAAATGTATTTTTTTTTCAAATAGAAAAGAAAAACATTTTACAAATAATGCTATCGTGTGCGATTTTATTGCACCCGAGTGTATACATGATTGGATTGTTCTACGATTTGGTTAGTATTACGTGTCAAGCCTACGAAAAATTACGTAGCAATTTCGTAGACATCTTGTAACTACAAATTTACTTCAAAGCGAGGCGAGAGAACTAGCTGTGAAACGATCTATCATCACGCTAAAATTTTATCTATTTTTTTTACCTAGTTTTACACAGCTAGTACGAGTATAACAACATGACTAGCTTTGCCCGCAACTTCGTCCGCGTAAAATTAGATAAAAAAATAGATTCAATTTTGATGTGATGACATACAGCCTTATAGCCTTCCTCGATAAATGGGCTATCTAACACTGAAAGAATTTTTAAATCGGACCATTAGTCCCTGAGGTTAGCGAGTTTGAGCAAACAAACAAACAAACTCTTCAGCTTTATAGATTAGTTAAAATTGCTTGCCATTCAAGTGGTTTATTATATGGCACTCTGCTGTCTTTAAAAATCAATAATAATTTGATATAACTCAATTGAATCACTGCAATAAAATGGGAATAATTCTTTCTCATACGCCCACTCTGTCAACCGCGACTCCGTAATCTAATATTGATATACTGAGCTCTGAGGCTAGAGGCAATTGCCGTGCCGTCTCACATGTTTCCCCTTTGAAGCGGTTCAGAGCGGCATCTGGTGGTATCTACTGTGATATATGTATCTCAGCTGACTTATTTGATTACTAGCCGTGCCCGCGACTTCTTATGCGTAAAATCACTTTAAAAAAATAGAATTAATTTTAGCGTGATGATATATAGCCTATAGCCTTCCTCGATAAATAGACTATCTAGCACTGAAACAATTTTTCAAATTGGGCTAGAAGTTTGCGCGTTCAAGCAAACAAACCAACAAACTCTTCAGCTTTTTAGGTATGTCTAATATTCCCTTTTCCCCTCCTACTAAGCTTAAATTAAAAGCTTGTATTGGGAGTGGGTGCGACAAACCCCAACGGCGGTGAGGCTTGAACCGGGTACCTTGCGGATTTCAGTCCATACCTTACACCGTTGAGCTATTGAGGCTCTATATCTATTCGATTGAGATACATTCTTTTTTAAATTTTAAGTCCAAAAAATATGTATTATGCTTTGTTGATTTATAAGATTACTTTTATAGCCTACCATTTCTATTTCTATCTCAACTAAGATTGTACTAGGAGAGAAAGCGACATAAGCCTAGGCTTTTGGGACTAATATCAGGGAGGGAACGCATTTTATACTGATCTTCTGCCGTTATAGCTTAACGAGGCTTTAGACTCAATACTAATTTCCTCTCTTGAGCTCACAAAATTTTGGCAACATGATTATGCTTGAAGTTAGACACTCCTGAAGTAAGTATCGCCTAGGGCCTATATTTTTTTGTAAATTCATGTCTCATGTGCAGAAGTGCTGGTTTCAAAATATACTTCTCATCAGAAAAATGTAAACACCTAGCAAGTTTATATTTTGCAAGGATTATAGAAATGTGTGTATATTTAGGAATATATGTCAAAAGAAAAATAACGGAAGTGTTTCGAGTTTCCTGATGAGAAGTATATATATGTAACTTATCAAAAAAAGTCCTTTGTTATAATTTTAATTAAACAAATATCAGCAAAGTGATCTTCCATAAGTGGCACTTGGTCAGTAACAGATGAAACAAGCTCCCCTCGTAAGATTTGTGTTCAATTAGGTGATTCTGTTTTTGGTTTATATTCTAAATTTTGTGGGGTCTATCGAGTAAAAGAAGCGAGCCCTAAGTGACAATTGCATGAACAATTTAATTCATTTTAAAATATAAATGGTCTCAGTTTGTAAACACTATAAAGGTTATCTTCTCTCAATGTCGCAATGGGGCTTACTTGCGATCATTGTCGAGGACATGTTGATATGGGATAATAGCGTCTTAAATAATATAAATATGAAAGGCCATTGAATTTTTATCTAGTCGTCGTGTAGACACAAACAAGTACATTTTGCTATGCAGATGAAATTCCAACTTAAAAATTTTAGACTTTTTCTGTATGTTCGCTTGTTTAAGAGAATAGATCAGACCCTATTATTAATTAATAAATCTTTATAAATGTGATGATAATATATAAATCCTTATAAATGTGATCTAAGAATCGATAGGGAAGGCAGAGATTCTTAATATGTTTAACGTGTTTGCGTTTGTATTCCACATGGCAATATTTGAATAAACAAGATCTATTTAGATTTTTATGAAATGTAATTCCAATTGAATAGTGTTTAGAAAACACTGAATGCACGAGGAAAGTAGAGTTAGGGGATGACAATTTTGTTCGGTTTTAATAAACACCTCACGGAAAACCACAGCCCCCACTTTCAACCCCCCACGACTTTTAAGCGGCTCAACCGATTTTTCACATAAGTCACCTTTAATACAAAAAAAAACTGAATTGGAAACAACTTCATCCGTTCGTGAGCTATGATGCCCCAGGCACACACAAACACACACACACACAGACACGTACAGAGACAGGTCAAAATTATAACACCCCTCTATTTGCGTGGTGGTTATAAAGAATGTTTTGTTTACACCATATTTATTCTCAGATGGTGACGATATTATGATGAACTGCCTCTTTAAAATAGACCATTATTTTTGCTAATATTTTAGGACTTTTTTAACAGTACCAGGAATACTTTAAAAATGTTAAAATTCCCTATATCTATCAAATAAAAGCTCAAGGGTGTCTATGACCGCTCTATAGCTAAAACTTACCTATACAATAAATTAACAAAGAAATAATCGTATATAATTGTTGTTACATATTTTGCAAATCGAAAATTCATGCATGGCTTCCCACCCTTAACAATGTCACTACGGAGGATTTTTAAAAAATTAAACAGTTAGCCCTCATTCGCACTAAGCGCGTATCTATACAGGTACGCTATATACATTGTATACACAATGTATATAGCGTTGAAAATAGAACATTCAATAAGCTCTCATTTGCACGAGAGTTAAAAAAACGTTGCGTTATAAAAGCGCTGTCGCGTGAACAATAAGCCCACATACATTAGCACGAGAGTTAAAAAAGCGTTGCGTTAAATCTCGGCGTTGGCGCTTTTTTAGCCCCGTCCATACAAAAATTGATCGTATCTGTATACATGTATATAGCGTTGAAAAGAGAACATTGCTCGACAAAAAAGCGTGGCGTTATAAAAGCGCTGTCGTGTGAACACTAAGCCCACATACATTAGCACGAGAATTAAAAAAGCGTTGCGTTAAATCTCGGCGTTGGCGCTTTTTCAGCTTTATCGATACGAAAATATACCGTATATGTATAAATATAGCGTTGAAAATAGAACGTTGCTCGATAAATAAGCGTCGCGTTATAAAAGCGCTGTCGTTTGAACAGAAACTTGGGAATCCATATGTTCTATTTGAACGCTTTTTTAACGCGCGGTAAAAAAGATCTCGTGCGAATGAGGGCTAACTTGGAAGTTCATAAGTAGTATTTGAACGCTTTTTTAACGCGCGGGAAAAAAGCTCTCGTACTAATGAGTGTTTACACAAAAATATATAATTTTTTGTTTAACGGTATTTTTTAAATAAATTTGCTAAAATTGTTCCTTCATTACGGAAAGTATTTCTTAAAATACAGGTTTTCCTAGTTAGAGGACTACTGCTTAATTAATTTTGTAACAAATTTTGTATGAGATTTTATTTGAAATTTGCAAAAACGCGGTTTGCATTTAGTATAATAATTTTGTAGAATTCACTGGCTTTTTCATTTTAGAGGGTTTTATCTTATGCTTTTAGTAAAATAGTTTTATGTCAACACTGGTTCTCTCCCGCGACTTGGCATTCTTTAAATTAAACTTCCGAAAGCCCTTAGGCCCCCTTTATACGTCTCGCGGTTTTAGAGATTTCGTTTTAGGTGGCCTTTCGCTTTTATATATGCAAATGACAAAGATTGGTAAAGGGTCATCCATAAATTACGTCACACGAATTTTACGATTTTCAACCCCGTCCCCCCTCCTTGTCACAGATTGTCACACCATCTATACCTCCCCCTTTATGTGACGTCACAAACTGTCCAATAATGTGCATGTATTAAAAAGAATTAAAACAAAATAGCAGTTTTCAATTCTTTTTAATCTTTTTAATTTTAACATGTGACGTCACAAAGCTTTTGACCCGCCCCCTGCCCATTGTCACACAATGTCACATTTCAATGACACCCCCCCTCCTCAACGTGTGACGCAATTTACGGATAACCCCTAAGCGCAAATGCAGAGTTATTTTCATCTGTAAGCTTTATACGTCTGAAAACAAAGTATGAAAAGCTCGTAACAATAAATTAAAATGGGACTGCAGCTTTCAAAGCTTTCACATTTGAAAGAGCTGAGACTGCGAGGCGCCGCATTACAGAAAAAACAATCTAGCTCATCTATACCATATCTATACTAATATCTAGCTGAAGAACTTGTTTGTTTGTTTGAACGCGCTAATCTTCGGAACTATTGATCCGATTTAAAAATTCCTTCAACTTTAGATAGCCAATTTATTGAGGCAGGCTATAGGCTATATACCATCACGCTAAGACTAATATGAGCGGAGCACCAATGAAGAATGTTTCAATTTCGGCGGTATTTTCCCCTTTTTTGCGCAAACGGTTAAATTTTCCCAAAAATTACGTATGACGAAATTGTTCCCCTTTAAAATTTCTAAATGAAGGTCCGGAACAACACATGTCTATTGGTTTCCCTTCCTACTAAGCTTAAACTAAAAGTTTAGGAGAGAATTTTGGTTTCAATCGGATACTTGTCGGATTTCAATCCATCGCTTCTACCCTTGAGCGATGGAGGCTGTAAATTTGATACAAGCCTATTTTATCGGGAGTTTTATAAAAGATTTCTAAACTCCACCTTTACCTGTATAGCTTGTCAGAACGTAGGTATTATTGGAGAACTGGTGACATTCTTTAGAAAGAGATTTCCAACAATGGTATCGAATTCCAGATGGTGATTCCAATTTGGAATTCCGTTCGGATTTCATGGAATTCTACGATCTGCACTATACTATGCTTAGTAAAAGGCAATTTTTTTATTAAATTTAGCTTGTATTCAGCATTTGTGAATAACAATGTTTCACAAAGTCAAAGGGCAAAATCTTTTATTCAAATAGACTTTTTTAAGCACTTATGAACGTCATACGTAGAATATATATATATATATATATATATATATATATAGAGGACAATACAGGACTATATGACACACGGACGTCTGTTCCTAAGGTAGACATCTTAATGTCTGTGCTATAGGTAACAGACGCCTTTTATACACAAGTATATATTTTTTGTAGAAATATATAAATACGTACATATAGATATAATACACCCAGACTCGAGGCGTGAATCGAACCCACGACCCCCGGAGCGGAAGGCAGGGTCACTTCCGACTGCAGAAATAGGCCAGTCAGCCAATATGTTTGTAGACGTTAGTTTTAATAAAATTTATTTCATCTTTTGCTGACTGTCAAGAATTTCCGCATAGTAACGACTGATTATATCAATTATATAATATATAGTGTTTTAAACCACTCCAAGTAAAACTCAGCACTTACACGTCAAATATACTTAAGGCTTTGTGTAAGTAATTTAACAGCAAGGTTACACGCAAGCTTTAGAAACTCTATATAAATAATAATTGTGTTGTTCGTTGGTAAATATCCTATGTCTTTTAATATGATAAGCCCTCATTCGCACGAGAGCTTTTTTATCGCGCGTTAAAAAAGCGTCGCGTTATAAAAGCTTTGCCGTGTTGACACAAACTTATCTACTATATATATAACATAGCGTAGGACTATATATATAACATAGCGTATACACCCATATATGTATATATATATGTGTAATATATATACGCTATATTTTGGTATCGATGACGCTAAAAAACCTCCGACGCCCAAATTTCATTCAACGCTTTTTTAACTCTCGTGCGAAGGTGAGCTTAGGGGCAAACGTTCGATTAACCCTTATTAGAATGGGTCAGCCATCTATCACCCGGTCGCGGTAAGAAATGCTTAACCTAGCAATCGACTCAAACGCCGACCACCGAAGCTACGACCTCCTCATCACTAATGTTTACTCGGTCCGTTTTTATTTGAGCATTACTGAGAAGATCCATCCTAACAGCGTGGCGTTTAAAAAAGAAAAATTAACCCTTTAGAGCCGTTACTTCATCTCATCCTTTCATGTAAAGCAGAACAGAGAAGTTTCCAATTAATGGTATCGCAAACAGACCATACGAAACCCAATAAATAGAATCTCCAAATTTCACGCATCAATTACATTGAAGCGCAACAGAGATTCCATTTACCTGTATAGTGAAAGACGAGCAACATATGTATTTCGGAAAATCCAAAGTGCACGCCCCATAACACTAACACCAGGCATCGAATATTTACATTTTGTTACAACTTTTATATAAAAAAAATGTAGAATATCGTTATATAAACATTATATGATTACGTAAACTATTTTACAACGGAAACGTTATAAATTGTAAGTATATTTATTACAATTATATTATATTTTAGCGATCAATGCCATCTGTTAAGACGCTCTATACAACTCCTACTGTATTACAGTAATATTCTGCTAGAGTATCCAGCTGTAATTTAGTTTTTCGTAATGATTTTTAGTTCACGAAATGGCTCGAATTTGATTTAGTGAGAGAAGAGCACATCTTGTGGGGCGTGCAATACATCCATAAGACATGTACTTAGTAAAACTATGTTTTCAAAATCAAAATGTCTCTATATATTAAGTTTGTTTTTTGATAAACTCTCTTGCAAGTCACCTTTTTAGTTCAAACTATATTCGTATATATGTTTTAAATATTTTTTTTATTAAAAAAGGTGATTGCATAATCGGTTTAAACTTTACGAAACTTTGTCAAATGCCAGCCACTACTTTGAAGCAACAGCTATCTTTTTTACTGTTATCCCGTTTTAGATGGTCGTTGCTTATTCAGTGGCTGGCATTTGAGTAGATCGCTAGTTTAAGCAGTTACCGCGGCCGGATGACAGATGGGTGGCACAATCTAACACTAAGTTTCAAATATCCGACCTCCTCCGTGTTTCGGAAGGCACGTCAAACATTAGATCTTGATTAACGTCACTTTGTGATAGACAGATTTTGTTTTTATTACACACAGCCAATACATTTTACGTAAGATATAACTAATTTAACTTTATAACCATAAATACGCATACAAAGGCGGTCTTATTGCAGAAGCAATCTCTTAACAGACTCAACCTTTGACGGAAAGGAATTTTTGTAATAAACTAAATGGATGGAAGCTTACATAAATGGTATACCTGAGTGCACATACATACTAGCTGACCCGGCAGACGATGTCCTGCCGAACTTTGCTCTACTTACTATTTACTTCTATTATCCTATATCATCCCCGGTCCCGTTCCCGTATTATTAGAAATAACGAATGACTATCAATCGTTTCTGCTTTGCGCTGCGTTAATAGAGTGCAGTGACAACAGTGAGTGCTTGTAATTAATATGAACTTTATTGAATTGCAATAAAGTTCAAACTGACTCTACAGTTTAGTAAGAAAACGTTTGTATGGGAAAAAGAAAAGGACTGTTTTTAGAATTTTCTCTTAAGAACCATTCTTGGACTTTAACAAACATTAAAAAAAAAGAATTGGTCAAATTGGTCCGGGCGTTGAGTTATGCGCTTACCAACACATTCTGCGTAATCGCCTTGAATTGTCCATAAGAGTCAATATAAAATATACCTTTACGATGCGAACATGTTTTGCGAACAAACTCTTTATAACGAATTTTCAACTATCAAAAAAGTATTCATACCTCTAATTAACGAATTTTGTCAACCCAAAATCTTTATATAAAGTTCCCACCAATATATAACTCTTAATCTCCCAGGTGTAGGTTTCAGAGTGCGCTCTTTATAGTGATCATTAACACTCACCTCCACTGCCAGTGTTTCCTCCCCTGCCTAGCCAAATCTGGTATGATCCTACTAGTTCGGCATTAGATGTTCTTTCTAGTAATGAACTTATGATAGTTCTTGACAAGCCAAGGTCTTTTAGTAAAATTATAAGGGTTCCGTACAAAAAATAAAAACCCTCAAATTTTATCAGAATCGTTGAAAACACGCGGACACAGTCGCGGGCTACATAACGCTAGTTCTCTATAAAATATAGGGCCGTTTGACGAACCAATAATATAAATTTTCAAGTGAGTCACATATAGTAAATTGCAAACGCGTAATAATTACAGCAGTTTACCTTAAATTGACAATTTTAGTCAATTTTAACTCATGTGAACGACAAGTTTAGTTTCTGATTATATTAATATTATTAATAATTCTTATTTATAGAATAAATTAAAAAACATTTGCTATGTTCAAATTAAAAAATAGTTTTCACTAAAGTGACATGTTATCCGTCTGTGTGAAATAGAATTGAAATATTACGAACAAGTGTTAAGTAAAGAGTCAATTAATAAATGAATCAGTAGAAAAAAATGGTACAGGAAGTAACAAACGTGGTTCGCATATCCATTTTTATTTATTTGTTCTGTAAGTAACGTTTTTATTATTAATACACAGCGTGATTTAGTCTATTAGAAAAAAAAGTGAAGTTTCTAGTTAGTCGTGCATGGCGGTACTAAAAGATAAGGCATAATATACCATTCATTCTATTTGTCTCTATATCGATACTCCCAAGTAAATTGTTGCAACCCCAAATGCCCAACTTCAGCAGTAGAGCGTTACAAACATGCAAATTGAAATAAAATTGTCATTATATAATACAATTATATATTCAATAATAACAATTACATTATTCTTTACAATAATATATCAAAAAGTGACTGTTATATTACACTTTAATTGTAAATCTGGGAAGTTGGGGTTACAACAACTGTTAGACATATTTTATATCCTCTTCCAGAAAGAGCTATTAAAATATAGAATACAATAAATCGAGATTTTTAATGTCCTTTTATTTATAATAACCTATTTGATTAATTGCTTATCATGTAAAAATTTCACCTGAGAATATATATTTATAAGTAAAAACTAGGTAGGTATTCTTAAATCGTTTTATATCAAAATTGGTGACTATTAGGAAAAAAAATACACAATTTTTTTAATGATAATTATGTGATCTTCAACTCTTACCTAAATTACTTTGTGATGAAACCGTTCATCGTAAAAAAACGATTTTTGTGACCTTAAACGGTGACCTTTGTGACGTTTGAGAAAGCATTTTTAATGCTAGAATATAGGTTTATACCATATTCAGTTTATTCCGTTAGATTTTGTGGTTAGCTCCTTTTATTGATTTAGATGACTAAGCTATTTTATGTCCCGTGAATTTGTATTTATCCATATGACGTGCACAATCATATTTAATAAATAAATTTTTACTTTAGACTACCAATAGAACAACCTTATATATATATATATATATATATATATATATATATATATATACACAGAGAGAGAGAGTGAGATGGAAAAGTTAAGTACAACTGTCGTAGTTTACACATAGCTCTTATACATCTCTTTTGTGATATGAATACTTTTTTGATGTCTGTACCGTTTCCGTTCCGCATAAAAACACGTGAACTCCCAAATACAAACAAAATCATCAACTTCCACGCGGATAAAGTTACGGGTAATACCTGGTATCTAATAAATGTATACACGATGTAAACCCTTTTGAAATAGTTCGATCACAATAGAAGATGTTGTAACTTTTAATAAGCTTTGCAGCTTCTAGAGAGAAATGAATAAAGTTTGAAAAGTTGAACGTTGATGTAAATAAGCTTAGAGCTCTGTTCGTCATAATACCTTCGCAACAGGCAAAGCTCTCGTCGCTAGAGTATCAGGTTCCTATTACAGTTTGTATAACAAAAACAAGATCACAAAATCGCAGGTAACAATGAAGAGTATTAATATAAATTCCTGTACAGCAGGAAAATTCATCTACAAGTCTTTAGTTTGCGTACCATATGTTTATTTAAAGCTGAATACAATACTAGCTGTACCCCACGACCCCACGAATATTATGTTTATAAAAAGACCTTCACAAATGATGCATTATTTTAGATCAAATTTGATTAGCATAAAAAAGGTTATACTGTGCCAACCTTAAAAGATAGATATATGCTGTTCCGGACTTTTATTTAGAACTTTAAAAGGGGAATAATTTTGTCGTATGTGACTTTTGCGAAACTTTAACCATTTACGCAGCGCACGCAGCGAAAGCGCTCAAATGGGAAAAAGAACCCCCGATTTTGGAACATCCTTCATTGGTGCTCTTCTCCTATTGGCCTTAGCGTGATAATACATAGCCCATAGCCTTCCTCAATAAATGGGCTATGTAACACTGAAAGAATTTTTGTAATCGGATTAGTAGTTCCTGAGATAAGCGCGTTCAAACAAACAAACTCTTCAGCTTTATATATTAGTATAGATTTTAATTCTTTGTATTTCGCGCAAAATAATTAATTCATTTGAAATAATAAACTCATTCGTTAAACTTATACAAGATTAAAAACAAATTTCAGAGATTAAACTTAATCAAAATAATAATAATATTAATGTAAATATTGTTTATTGTCGATTAAATTATAAAAGAAAACTAACGTCATATTTACTTATAACAAATATCGTTAAAAAAGTCATTCATTTTGTTATATAAATTGTCTACAAAAAAATTATATAGTAGTTTTTAAGGTTCCGTAGTACGAGGAATCCTTATTATTTCGCTCTTTCCGTCCGTCCGTCCGCTCATCTGTCTGCCACAAGTTATTATAATTCAAATAATTACAACTCAGATTTTCAATAAATTTATCTTAATTTTTTTCTCTCAATAACTACGTTGAAACTCACACTAGTTTCAATTATTATTGGCATAAATACATAGTAAATGAAAAATATCTATTAAAAAAAAATCCATGCTTATGAGATTAACATATTAATTTTCTTGTCATTGTTAATAATGAAATATTCTTAAAGCTCAGATAAAAATGACCTGAACTGCCTTAAAGTAAGTTTAAGCAAAACTAAAATAATTTTTGGTTTTATATATTTTTGTATTATTTCAAGAGAGTCCTGTTTATAACTATATAAAGAAAATAGTTTAATATTCGTCCAATTTGTTATATATTTAAATATATATAAAAACTCGTATCAAATTAATGTCAGTCAATATTTAGTAAAATTTGTTCATTTTTCAGTTTGATTGATTTGAGTCAATCTCTAGTATTATTTAAAAAAAAAAAAGGTATTCTGGTCTCCTTGTGTCCATAGTTTTACGTAAAAATTCATTACACGCGCTAAAATTATAAAAAATGAATTAGGAGTATTATTTTGCACTAATAATAATTCAAATACTTGAATCACGAAATAGAGAAAGAAAAAACATTGTTATATAAAAACGTAAAAAGGGATAACATATTGATAAATTGTAGTGATGTTTCTGTTCTATTCTATTGTATTGATATAATATAAAAAAGACATTACATTTTAAATCATATTTTTTTTTGTAAACAGAGAAAATTTGTATATGACCTTTTGTCAAACAAAAAATAAATAAATAATAATCATAAAAATACAATTTTGTTAGGCAATGATTTAGTCTAAGAAAAAACGAATAAAAGCTTTAATTATAAAATTTCGTAAGATTAATCGTTAAAGAAAATTTTGGACAATGATGCAACTTTATCTGTTGCGAAACATGAAACAATCAAAACAATTAACAATTAAACATTCCAATGTGTTACTTAAACAATGAAAATTCCAATGCATTCAAAATCATTGTCAAAAATTGCAAACTGATGCAGCATGTTACTGAAAAGGCTTACATGCAGATAATTGCACAAAGCTTTGCTTGGATTATTTTATTTCGACATTATGCATAATTTATTTTAAAAGATTTTACTATTAGGAAGTAAATTAGATTTATTAAACCATAATTCTATTTTTGTGCTATCACATATGTCTTTTGAATTAATTTTAATAGTATTCAAACAAATATTTTATAACAATTAAAGTTTTGTTGTGAGGAAATTATTATACAGTTATGTCCTAATAAAATATTTGATAATAAAATGATACTTATTAAATATGTTAACGCTACAGCTATAGCTTGAATTTATTGTTTGTGCTTTTGTTTTTTTTCTAATAAATATTGTAAAACTTTCTATTATAACGAAAGAATATAAGGGAGATAAACATTTTACTCAATTAATCAGTGAAATCATACATACGAGTATATATGTATGTTTATGACCTTTTAACTTATCTTATTATCTAGATAGTTTTTCCACTTGTTAGGTCAATGATAACACTTGCAATTCGAACAAAAGTCAAATTTATTCCAAAACCTTTACAAAATTTATAATCTGGTTTTCGTAACAACTTCTTCAGTGGAATAAAATTGACATTTATTTAGTGTCAAATTATAAATAAATAACTAGCCATGCCTATCAACAAAATTATCTACAGACAAAGAAATTCAGTGATATATAGGATTATGTTTACAATATATTGGACAATTTAAGATATTTTGAAATGTAAATTTATAATCATAACACTAATGTTCCTTATATCAATGTATTTTTTTGTCAAGCTCTAACAATTCTGTTCGAGGACTAGGGAAAAACATGGCAAAAAAAACCTAGTCAAGAGCTTAATTTTATAAAATTCAGGCGTGATTAGGTGATTAAATTATTATAAATAATACTTAAATTTTCTATATCTGTTCTAAAATTGACCGCGTTATTTTCTTTTTTAATGTATATCATTTCATATATTAATCTCTTTTTATAACTACTTTCTTTCTTTTAAATCTTAACATTTTCAAAATCAAAGTTATGTCGTAATTCTTTAGAATGCTTAGACAAAGCAGTTTCCGCGGTTATGTTATGCGTTACAGTGTATTGATGATTATACAGTCATTTTTTTAAATACTGTCTAGTTTGCCCTACGTAACATTTATTACAGTCTTTGCATTCTAATTTATATACGACATTACTTTGATTATCTTTTTTAATCTTAGTTTTTAAATTTGTAAATAACTGTCTGTTATTGTATGGTGTAAATGTAATGTTTATATCTGATTTTTGAAATTCGTATTTAATTTTGTCACTTAAGTCGTTAATGTATGGAATTGTGTGATATATTTTACTATTTTGTTTATTGCCTGTGTTGTATATTTTATGTATTCGTTTTTTTATTAATTTCTCGTAAAATTCTTTTGGATAACTATTTTTGTCCAAAATTGATCTAACTTTGCTTAAATTCTCTTTTCTAAAATCAGGATGTGCTAATTTAATAGCTTGGTCAACTAAACTATTAATTACGCTTTTTTTAAAATTCACCCAAGTGTTTGAATAGTAGTTTAGGTGTCTGTTGCTACTAGTGTCTTTTATGTACCAATTCGTTTTTATGTTCGTGTTATTATGTATGATTTTAACATTTAAAAAATTTATAGAATTTTGATTCTCTTTTTCAAACGTAAATTTTAATCTGTCATGATAGGAATTAAATGTGTGTATAACATGTTCAATTTTACCTAACGGTATGCAACATATACAATCATCTACATACCGTTTGTAAAATTCAACATGACAATTTAGTTTATTTAAAGAATCTTGCTCAAGATCCTCCATTACTAAATTTGCTATCACTGCAGATATGTGCAGTCGTGGCCGAGTGGTTAAGGCGTCTGACTCGAAATCAGATTCCCTCTGGGAGCGGAGGTTCGAATCCTACCGGCTGCGTTAACCTTTTTGTCTCGGTCCCCCTGAGTATGTGTCGGTGACTGTGTCATTCTGTGGCGTCAGAAGGACCTAATACAATGCGTTTTTTTTGTTGAAAGGGTGAAGTTATAGAGATGGTTCTTGGTTATTTTTTTTTTTTTTGGGAATGGTAGGGAGCTAGGGATGTACACGATTCCTGTAGTTTATAATCTGAGATGTCCCAAAATTTTATTTGTTATATTATTGTTGTTTTATTAATTATTATATCTCTGGACTGCTCTTTATAAATAAAACCTTTTCACTCTTGTAAAATTTCCATAAAGTCACGATAGATGGATACAATAATTTGCATCACAGATTAGAAAAGAGACCATTTGTGATTAAAGTTGTATAAAAAGCGATTAATTGGGGGCTCAAGTCCTATATTTATAATTCTCCAGTTCTTGCGTTTATCGCTGAATACCTTTCTAGTGGTAAATATTTTTGCGCGTAAGTGGATTCCTGTAAGATTTAGATCAGAGTTATCCAAACTTTTTTCTCACCAGCACTTTCAAAATTTAGCTGGCTGAGGCGGTTAAACTCGACAAAACTCATCCCAAATAAAGTTAGCCAATCAAAAAAGTGATTCCACACAACTTTCCTGTCTTGATATGTACATTATATATGACTCATAGCTCAAGATACAAATCAATTCTCGCTTATTTTATTTAGAAAACTGCCCATTGGGAATAGTAAAAATTTAAAAAAAATTGTATATTTTCTTGCGTTGTTGTGTAATGTACAAACAGTCGCTGAACTTTTTACAATATTATCTGCTTACATTCATAGGTGAAGTCAAGGCAATATTTTAGTTCTTCAATATCGATAGTAGATAAATTTTCGTGGGCCAACGCTTATATGGAACCTGTTTTTTGTCACACCAACGTACATTCCCGTCGAGTCTCCCGTAGACACCTGGGATCCACCTGGATCAGTTTGGGAACCAATGATTTTAGATTTACTTTTGAACATGTTATTAGGCGACGCTGCAATCTTATCCCGGGATTTCTTTTCTCTTTTTGTATATTATATAATTGTTCATATCAATTAATATCAATTTTCCTACGTTATTTAACAAGAACCTATTTAATTTATTGAATATTTTTAACCCCGGCGAAGAGGATAATTGAAGTGTCTATGTGTCTGTGTGTAGCATCATAGCCCCCGAACGGATGAAGCGATTTCAATTTTTTTTTTTTATTAAATGTGCGAGTGTTACTAGACATGTTTGACAAAAATCAGTTAAGCCAATTAAATGTTGTGGGGGGGGAACCAACAGCTAGTACCTTCACAGGTTAACTACCTCATATTCAACGAAGTAGCAGTTTAAAATTGCAGATATTATTATCCAAACTCCATATCCTCTGCGATTTAAGCTGACCCTGGTACTAGACCGGGATAATGCTACAAGTATTATATTTTCTGCACAACGAAAAGCTATCGGCATTTTAATAAAAAAAAAACAAAACACTCAAGTACGTTTAGTATAAAGGTTGCATAAAAAGTTCGAGGAAAGTCAGGAAACGTCGCATGAAATGAATTTCTTATCTTGGGAGGCTGCAACGCCCTGTAATTTAATTAGTTGGTAATTTCTGGTGCCGCCGGCGGTGAAACGTGCACCGAATGCCGTTATGTTTAACAAATTTCATTACAGAACAGAAGCCATTGTTGCTTGCACACCCAAACCCTTACAACTAGACAACCGGGGCGTTAATTAGTTAATGCTTCGTACGTTCTTGACTAAGATTTCATTTATGGAGGCATTTAGTGTTTTATATTGACAACGAACTTTTTTTTTCTGTACAGTTTAATTGGTTGCGTAATGGTAAAGGCTAATTTTTTTTTTTTTATATATATACAAGGGGCAAAGGAGTCGGCGGTAAGTGACTACTGCCGCTCATGGACATCTGCAACGCCAGAAGGCTCGCAGTTGCTTTTCAGGGGGGCTAAGGCCATCGGAAACTCTCACAAACCGAATGTAACCTAATAGCAACACCATCAATTGATATGACAGCTTTGCCGCCGCTTAGAAAAAGATACTGATACCCGGACGCGCCGGATCAATTAGGCTGCAAACCAAATAAAATGGATTGCAAGCGTGGCGCTACCTTTAATTTACAGTATGACAAAACTTTGTCTGCTAATAAATGACAGAAAAAGTGTTATGAGACAGCAATTTAGTGAGTGAGTATTAATCACAACTAATCGGCTAAGTAAGTACCCTTTACTTAAAACTACAAATAGATTGTGTCGGAGGCTAAGTAATTGATTAAGCTGGAGTACCTTCCTACCGTTCACTATCTGTAAACGAAGAGCGATAAGGGTTATAAATCACAGCGATAAAAAGTGGAACAATTGAACTCGTTTGACGTTAACGTTACAGACATGGATCGTGCACTAGTTTAAGTCATGACATAATTCTTTTGTTTTTTTATTTTATACGAAGGTTATATTTATAACTGTCCTTTTTAATGCTTTAAAAATCCAGTCCAGCTAAGTACTAGGATACAGATGATACTCATTTATCAAACGGAGAGAATGTACATGCAAACCATCAAAGGTAATGCAGTCTTCCATTAGCGTTCGTAGTCACACAGGTATATACCTACCATTATAAAAAAGTATATACAGGACTATATGATACACGGACGTCTGTTCCGAGGGTAGACAACTTAATGCCTGTTTTATAGGTAACAGACGCCTGTCATACACAAATATTTTTTTATTTTAGAAATATATAAATACATATACATGAATAATACACCCAGACTCGAGGTGGGAATCGAACCCACGAGAAGATAACATGTTCAGGTGGGGGTTTACGGACAATATGAAGATGGGTTCTCCATGTGGTGTCCTGCATACCCTAACACCTGCACAGAGGAGGACTTGATGGCTGCATCAGCCAAGCAATTAATATGGCCGCTTTCTGGGCTGCTCCTGTATAGCATCAAATTTTATGAAGTTTGCTATTGAAATAAAAAGAAGAAGGATAAGGTTTGTATGCTTAAAAATGTCTGTTTGTTTGTTACGAGTAATTATCGAAAATATCGGGAAAGGGAACGGGAACGGAACGAGAAAGGAGCGGGAATGGATATAATAATATAGGATAACAGTTTAACCCAACGTTTGGGCAGGATAGCATCTGCCGGGTTCAATAGAATATAAATAAAACATATATTTAGTTAATAATAAATTAGGTGTTATACCGTAGCGGCCCAGAAAGTGGCCGCTACAGTATAACACCGATCGGTCTGTCTGATGCAGCCATTAAATATATATACATATGTATATGTGTATATTACTAAAAGATATATACGACTCTTCTATTCTATTCACAGACATTGTGTCATATTTATACATTTTGCATATACAGTCACAAAGATATCAGCCTTACGCGTTGATAATACGCATACTCAGGTCAAGTAGCCGTAAGTTTGATATCGTACATGCGCGAGTAAACCCGCTTATCCGTGATTTTGTAGATGGGTTTCTTTAATGGTGCTCAGCGTGTTAGTATTTATATAACAAATGCTGTAAATATCAACAAAAATAGAAATAGTAAGTGTCTTTTTTTTATTAGGTAATCCAACAGCTTTTTATATGTTTTATAACTATAAACTAAACATATGTATCTTACAATCATAGCCAATAACGGATTACACAGAAAAGTTCTTAAGTACTAATAGACGCAAAACAATTTACCACTTCTTTCTCTTACTTACTTAATGAAATATTTATGTATTATGTATGTAGGTAGAGTGTGTATTTGTGTAAATGTGTACATATACATATACATATATATATATATATATATATATATATATTAAAGTAATTAACTGTTTATTTAGTCACCAAAACTGTAGTGAAGTATTAGAATTTTTTTGTTAAATTGTTTTTTGTTTAGGTGAAATATGTCTATATCTGTATGTATTATTGTATAATTCAGCAATACGACGTAGTGGTGCGTTTTTAGTATAATTAGTGGAAACTCTTTGTATAAACCAACGTGTGTCTTGCTTGTATCTCTTGATGGCCCAACTTTTGTCCCCGTCTGAAAATTGTTTAAATTGTCAAAAGCGCTAAAGTTAATTTATAAGTAATTTAATATGATGGTTAAATTTTCTTATTTTTCGTGCCATTTTCTTAATTTTTTCCTTCATAAGCAATCATGAGCTTCTCCTGGCAATAAATAATACGAGTGAAAAAAGGATTAGCGAAATCGTTTCAGCCATTCTAACGTACATTGACTTATAACCGTTGCTAAGTGGTTATATCTTTAGTATATTAAGCAAAAAAAAGCCATTTTAATAATGTTTCTTGAATAGTTCTTGTAAACATCTTTAATAATTTTCAATCTTATTACGAACTTATCTGATTCTTTATTTGAAAAGTTAATGAAGATAAAATGATCTGTATGAATTTTTTAATTAGAGATAGCGCCACGCTTGTAGTTCTTTTGGTCTGCAGCCGAATTGAGCCGGCGTGTCGGGGTACCAGTACCTCTTTCTCACATAAGATCGGCGTAAAGTGGCGACAATGCTGTCTCGTCAAGTGATGGTATTGTTGTCGCGTTTCGTTCGGTTTGTTAGACTTCCCGATGGTCTAATCTTGTAATTGACGTCCGGCAACGCATTTGCTAGCCTTCTGGTTATGCAGATGTCCATGGGCGTCGGAAGTCACTTATATGAACCAGCTCGTTTACCCCTTCTAACAAAAAAAAAGAACTTGTGTAATGTAGGGTTCTTGAGGTCGTGTGACGATGGGTTTCGTTTTAATTAAAGACGGATTGAGATATCGACGCCTTTAATGGTATCAGTAAGCAACTCTATACATACTTATATGAGTGGGAGTTTTAACTATGCTAACGGTATGACAAAAATTGTTAGTACTGACTCCATAGGTTATATTGATACAAGAAATACAATACGTTAGCGTAAGCTAACAGACAACTAACGCCATCTGTTGATAATACATGGAACAAATGATCTATTAATGTTTATGAACTAATTGAAGGGTTTCTTCTGTAGTATTACACTTGTAAATATTTTTCTATCAACTAACCATCTAGTAATTTACAAAGAATCGTTCCAAGTGGAAAATTGGAGTAATTTTATACGTAAGAATCCGTATAAGAGCAAGTGGAGTCGATTACAAAGAACTATGAATGTACTCGTATTAAAATATATACAACGGCATTTATTTGGATGCTTCAAGACCTACACTCAGACCATACAATTAAACCGTCGCACCCGTACGTATGGATTCACAATTGTAAATGGTTTAACAATATTTAATTTATTTTTATTTATTTACATTCATTAATACAAAATTCCACTTTGTACAATATTAATTTGCAACACTTATGGTATCTTGAATATTTGTATCCCTGCATATCTCACTAGGATAACCGTACAGGTGCAGGTACCGTGCAATACGTTGTATTGTAATACGTGTGGTACGGTACGGTACTGTACGGTACAGCGCAGCACGTAGGGTATCATTAAGCTGAACTAGCACGAACGTTTCGAAGCGAAGTAAGTTGACCAGTCGACTTACTTCGGATAATTAATGATAATTTCTGCATAGCCAAAATTCGTTGCTACGTTTAGCACATAAATTTAATTATCGATGCACATAACCAAAATAGAGGTATATCACTGTTAATGATAAAATTGAAATATATTTCCAAGTCCGTCCGAACGTCCGTCTGTTCGCCCGCAAGGTGGTCCACCCTTAATATTTCCAAAATAATATATATGTAAAGAAATTTTCTATGTTGACAAAACATTAAAATTATTTTGAGTGTTATCCGACTACAAATTTTGAAGTTATTTAACAGATACCTTTATCGTGTATCAGATACGGAACCCTTCTATATAAGCGTGTCTTGACTCGCTCATGGCTACTTTCTTATATGTCATTCAACTTCAAACTGGATTTATGTAACTTATACAAGCTCCAAAGGTTTGACGTGCTCGAAGGTTTGACTCCAAGATAGACCAATTACCTAATTCATATAAATATTAATATAGTAACTTACTCTTTTTGCATCTTCAAATCTTTTCCTTGATACCAACCAGTGAGGTGATTCAGGTACAAAACACAACGTGATGACAGCTAATACCTGAAAATAGATTAATAAATATAGAAAGAATAATGCAGCAGCTTGCCAGTATTATTAACGGATTATAATCGACACGGTTAGCTAACAAAGGAGTTTTACATATTTTATAATATATTATTATTATAAAATATGTAAAACTCCTGATGTGAGTTTCCAGAGTGCCCTATATATTACAATAGTAATATAATGTTAATATTATTTGATAGGACTACAAGAGGGAGTAGGTACATTTTATTTTATTTTTTTATAAGAAAACTAGCAGACGGTCCAACTGATCGTAAGTGGTCACCGTCGCCCATGGAGATCTGCAACATGCGGGGTGCCGATGCGTTACCTAACCCGAAGATGTCAGTACACACGACTCTTGAAAATTCTGATGTTATAGCGGCAAACGAAAATATTTGAGGGCCTAGCTCGAAATTATCGAACCGAAGCAAGTCGACGAGTCGACTTTGCTTTGGATGGAACTGTTCGTGATAGGCCCACAATGGACCCTTTTTATCGTCAACACGGGTTACATTGGCATTGATTAAAAGCGTGACACGACTAAGTCTTGCCTCCTGTGGGACCAGAACGAACATTTTCATCCTAAGTAAAGTCGACTCGACGATTTACATCTGTCCGAAAAGTTCGTACTAGGCTCCCTGGAGGTACATTATTTTATATCTAGCAAACGCGAGGGAGAAAGGCGCTCGATACATTTATATTAGTACAAGTACATAGGTACATTTTTACCGCATGTATGCCAAAAAGGCTTACCGTAAAAACAATGTTGACAAGGGCCACTGTTCGCCAGTAGAGAAATAGTCCAAAGAGAAATTGTGTAAATACACCGATGATAATGCACATAGAGCTCGTCGCCGTCAGGGCACCTCGCAGATGAGGCTGTGTAATCTCAGCGACGTATGTTAGTACCTATTAACATAAAACAATGGACATCACACGAAAAAAATAATTTATAACAATTTAATCCTCGCTTAACAAGAAAATAACATGATTCTGTGCTCAATTTAGGCCACACACGTGTTTCGTTACTAAACCCCATAACTTCAGCTGTAAATACGCACGACTCACGTGTGATACGAAGGTCTGTAATTTTGATGTGAGAAATACGATTAATCTGTAAGGTCGTTGAGTGCTATTCTATTCTACGACTTGTGGAATTAAGCGTTACTATGTGGAAATCCACTACAAGTAGGAAAGTTAAGTTACTTTACATAAGTCTACGAAAAAATGGTGAGAAGTTGCAGAGAAAATTTATCTCATCGGGATTCAGATAGGCCTAATTTGACGTGCACACTTAATATGATTTTCATTTATAATAAAAGGAAACATATCGATACCTCCCACGTAAGTTGTTGTAACCCCAAATTCCCAGCTTTACTGTTGAGCGATACAAACAACTAAATTGTAATATAACAGTCACTTTTTAATACATTATTGTATACAATAATGTACTCGTCATTATTGAATATATTATTGTATACACAAATATGTTATACGATGACGATTTTATTTCAATTTACATGTTTTAACGCTCTACTGTGAAGTTGGGAATTTAGGGTTACAACAATTTACGTAGGAGGTATTGATATTAGGAATAAATATAGGTAATATTTTTTAAACAAAAGAAATATTAAATTATATCGATAGATCTATGCAATACTTACATATGTATATGGCCTCTAAAATGCATCATTGTAAACATTGTAGATTATTGCCAAATATATTCGTAATTGTAATACCGCTAACAAAGAACAGCACAAAATTGATGATACTTAAAGAGGATACTTAAAGACAATTTTGCTATGGGTTATTTTTAGAAATTAACGTAATGCATTACAAGCAAAAATGAACCTTTTGATTGACGTGCAAGCGACATTCGACCTTAGCGTGGCAAACCAATTTCTTGGTCAATATGCTAAAAAATTATGATATAATATGGAGGTACCTGGCACATCCTTATTGGACATGGTTCTTCGCAAAATGATTACATCCGTTATTTAACTAAGAAGGCACCCTTTTCAAACTTATTCTCTCGATAACGTCTTCATCCGCTTGTAAATCATATATCGGCTTCGGCGAAGGCGGTATAGCACAAAAAAGGCCACGATGGCCGAAAGAGATAATAAAAATAACTTTTATATAAGAAACGACAGCGTGGTTTTTCGGGAATGAATAGAGGCATAATGTAGTAGGAAAATGAATACATATCGTACATTCAGAATAAAAGGATAACCTCAATAGCTTGACGATGGAAGAGTTGTACTATCCAGTTTTTAACCAAGGCGCTGTGGTATTTTCGCACCCACTTTTAACAAAAGCTTTTAAGAATCTTCTTCTTCTTCTTCCTCGCGTTATCCTGGTCAAGTAGTAGGATCCGCTCCCTCTCAATTGAATATTATCTTTTTTTATTTTTATTATTATTTTTATTTTATTTAATATTATAAATTATTATATTTTGCCCTGAAGCTGATGAGTATCCTAGCTTCGGAGCTTACCAGAGATCCCTTACGCTCATATGTGAGGAAGGAGATCCTGGCGTTGTCTCTTGGACACCAGACGAAAATACTCCCGATACCGTTTACTATCAGGTAATAAAAAACTCACTCCAAATAAATCATTACCACTCGAACTTCTATGAACTAAGCTCGGATCTATTACTATTTCTTATTTTATATTTTAGCATTTCTTATTAGTATTAAAAATTATTGCATACAAATCGTATACATATGTATGGTTAAGGTTAAATAGATAAAATAGAGTACATAAAATTGTCATTAGCCTTGCATGATATTTTGTACAGTTTTTTATATAATTATTTAGGATTGCCATTGCTTTTGTATTTATTCACTAGGTAGATTGTGAATGTATGCATATGAGTGATAAATTATTATCTCTAGTTATTCACTATTCATCTTATTTATTTTTCTTATCATGTCATGAAGGAATGATATTAGTCACTTAAATATATCATTCCGCTCGTTTATTTTTTCTATTGTATATAAACTTTGCTATCTGTTTTTCTGTTTCAGCCTTACACGTCTTCTTTCGCATGAGGTTATCTGTGTCTTTATTTTTACCGGTACTAGTAAATCTATACAATGTTTAATTAAAGCTATATATATTTGTTTTTTCTAGTGTTTCACACACCGACATCTTGGTTGGAAACTAAATGTTGTAGATGAATGTGATGCTACAGAGGCAGAGGAAAGTCGTGTCGTTGAGTCCTTGGCGCTTCCAGGAGACCTTATGAGCGATGAATCGATTCAGGTACAGAGCCGTGTGAAACCAGACTCAAACTTTTTAGATCAACGCAAAAAAATTGAAAAAATAATCAATACGAAACAAAATTATAACGATTTCAGTAGCAATAAGGATGACAGCGGCCTTTCGGGGATAGTGTATCCGGAACCTACCAGAAATCTACTACACCCCAGCGGACACGAGTATGAATTGCCAATATCCAAAGCACAAATCAAAGAGGTCATCGAAGCAGTAGAAAGCTTGGAAGACCAAGCTAAAGATGAAATGAAAAGAAATTTAACGAATCATCAACACACGTCACAATACCAAGTGCATGAAGATGTCAAGGAATATTTTTTATCAGAACAACCGATAAGAGATGGTGATGTCGTAGATGTAGGCAAATTACCAGAAAGCTATTTACTGCCACCTAACCAAAATCCCCAAACTTTACAAAATGTTTTACGACCAAATACACCAAATAAACCTATGGGAAATATGCGACCACCATTTCGTAGGCCTGCACCTCCTGAAATAAAATTACGTAGACCTTACCCAGTTCACCAAAAAATAAACAGTCCATATCCTTTACCAATGCCTACTCAACATGGCCCCTATGGGATTCCAAAGAAACCGAATAAGTATACAAACAATAGACATTCGTCTAACTCGAATAGGCCGATTCAGACTGGTATTCCACCTATGAAAGCTATGCCACCATTACACACACAAAAGAATATTTTGAATCGTGGCCCTCCAAAGCATGTGTCGAAACTACCAAATACTTCAATACGGCCAATTACATTAAGCAAGCCCGGGTATAATTTTGGAATTCCGTCACAAAGTCAAACTCTAAGTTTGGGTCATACTGATATAATTGCTAATCAAGTTGTAAAAAGTCAAATAACATTACCTGGAGCTACCGATGCTGTAGTGCAACAGAGTGTACCTCAGACATTTTTGAATAAACCTGGACAGATAATACTAGGAAAGCCTATGGATCATCCTTTGCCGTTAGACCAGCAAATGTCTCAAAGCACGCTACACACAACTCATATTGTTAGAATATCTTCAACTCCTGAACCAGAAGTGTATCACTTTTCTTCAATAATTCAAAAGGAACCAAAAGAAAATGTATATACGCATACTCAACCTGATATAAAATCTTCTGATTTTATTGGGCAATCAACAGACCCATCAACTCTTGCACCAGCTGTTAATACCGGTTTTAAGCCTGACTCGATTGTAATTGAAAGTGGGTTTAAACCGATTATTCGTGAGCCTCTTATGGCTAGCGAAGATAAAATAGCCGTTTATGATGGATCGAATGCAAATAGAAGAGAAGATACAGATGTTGAAGAAGATTATGAAGAAGCTCCTCAGGCTATTAATCCTAACCATTCATATCCTAGTGATAAGATGACTGAAACGTTTGAACCTATGTTTATTCCTTCTCCACCAGACCATTTATTGTCTAGTAATGACAAAACCAAAGAAATATTTCCTAGTAATCATGCTAAGGAAGACAGACCACATCCAGTATATGTTAAAACTGAAAGTGAACTGAATGCCCTTTTTGGTAAGAAAAATATGAATAGGGATGTTCCTTCAGATATGATAATGGAATCTAATAAAGTAAGCCCTCAGTATTTACCACCAGATCCAAAATTACCTAAAGAACACTCACAAAAACTTTCATCGGAACAAACATTTACAACGTATGATGGTAAAACTGTTTCGGCTTCATCCTTAACTAGTGTTCCTGAAGTTGCCAAACCTCACAATAAAATGTTTTCGTCTAAACTTCCATCAAACACAGAGATGCTTCTTAAGACACCACAATTTGGACCATTCAAGGGGGAAATTCCACCAGTTATTGCTGATCATATTAAGAAAGATGCTGTTAATATCCCACCCGCAATTTTTAAAGACTCACGAACAACTCGTCTTAAACTTGTCAATTCTCTACATAAAATCGACTTACCTTCTTTAGATGATTTGAGACCGGAAGCAAGTGAAGCACACGAAGAAATAGAAACACAAGATACTGAACAAAAAGAAGACGACTATGAAGAAGATGATTACGAAAAAGCAGATAGTGCACGACACAAGAGAGATACAAAAACCGCACAATTTGAAATGGGTAAAGTTGAGGAAGAGACAACGGATAATAATGCAATTGAAAACGAAACAATAAATCACGTTGATTTCGAAAATACATCTTCAGGATCTCAAATTAACGTTCAATTTGCCAAATATTTTTTGATTACAACAGTCTTGTTAAATTTCTTTTGAAATTCCCACTAAGGTCTATTTATTAATTTATTTATTGAATTAAATTATTATCGAGCCTTGCCATTGAATGCATTTGGTTGATTATAGTATTATGTATGATAGTGGACAGCATTAAGGCTGAAGTGTTAACAAATTATTTAAATTCAATTATAACTCCTTGTTGTCGAACGTATCCTGTTACCACACTTATAGCATAATGCAATTCAATACTCTGTTAACTTTAAGGTTTTGTAAATATTTTTTTTATTTTAATAATAAAATAAGAGTAAAGTTTATAATTTTTTTATTAAGTAACACTGAAGGTAAACAGACTTTTGGTACAATGTCGTGTGTTTCCACAAAGTTAGGCCTTATTCTACAATTATACTTATAGATTTCAAATTTATGCTTAACAGTTTAAAAATTTACAGTGATACCTCAATAGCTCAATGGGCACAGGGAAAAACTACAATTTGTGAGATGCCTGATTCTATTTCCAACCGCTTTGAACTAAGTTAACTCCAGTCTCAAGATATTTTAAAATTTGAAAATATACTTTTAATTAGAGAAAAAACGATAATATTACGTATACACATACGCTATGTAAAAACTTTCCCTAATAGAACTAGTATTTTATCCTTATTCAAATCTATTAGAATCATACAATGTTAAATATTTTACTTACGAATAAAACTCTCTTAACTATTATTAACATTAATAATAACTACAATTATTAAATTAATTCAAATAACAGAAATTTCAATTAAAAAATAACTTATAAACCATTGTTACGGAACATTACGAAAAAAACTTATATAACTAATTTTAGTAATTAAGATACAAAAAAACTAAAATATACAAGCAATAAATCTTCTATTAAGTAAGTTTTGAAAGGAATGTTGAAGTCCTAATTGATCATCTTTAAGAATAAATTATTTTCATCTTTGAGAATAAATTTATTTAACACTAAACAGTGTATGGACACTGGATATCTTCTTTGTAAGACGCGTGAAGTTCGCAACGACTTTTTCGTGCTGGTATTGAGTGTCAACCAATTTTAAGACAGACTCACGTCGCTGTCCTCTGAAAAATATCATTGAATTCAATAATTAATATACATAGAAATAGTGTATAAGAAGTCTAATAGTATAAGCTAATTTACGTCAGTTAGGAGTAACAAACGATCGACTGACTTTTTGCATACCCAACCCTCAAGAATACATAAAATACGGGACCATTCATCTGAATTGGCATACAAAATTTACATACACACGACTTAGATTAAGTATAAGCCGGTTCTTCTATATACCATTCGGAAAAACGAAACGCTCCTTTAAAATATAATCTAAGAAATGTTAGCGAACTTAAGTTTATAAAGATTGTAAAAATCTCGTGTTTGAGGAGATCGTGGCTTAATCAGTGGTCGGCATTTGAGTTGATCGCTATATTAAGTTGCTCTGGCTGCGACCGGATGTGGCCCTAGCACTGGTTTATATTTGATATCCGACCTCGGAAGGTGCGTAAAACAGTGGGAATGTCACTTTGTGATATTAGTCATAAGGTTGTGAAGGGCGTGGGGATTCCAAAGATGACGTCAGATAGCAATCGGTTATCTTAATCTTAAACAGCCTCATCCTCTACAATCTAAGCGATCCCTGGTATTTAACCGGGATAACGCTATAAAGAAGAAATGTAATTCATTCTACGAATAATTTAGACTGCAGAGTTTTAAAATTAATAATACTTTACTATATACCGGTTTAGGGTGAGAAACCTAGAAACTAGTTAGATGATGTGAAGCTTACTGTCTATTTTTCAAAATTCTCGCTGCCGCTGCTAGTTTGAGTTGAGCGCGATCTGTTACTTCTAAATCACTGCCACGACGCACCAGCTCTTCTATAATTTCAGATTTTGCTCCTTGACACACTATACAAAAAACATTCAAGCTCACAATGGGACATGGACTGACGATCAATTAATTAACAATGAATGAATTTATCGGAGAGTCCAGGTTTTTTTTTTTTAAAGAATACTTTATAAGATATGTCTTATAGACCCGTTTCTTTTCCTATTATGCTTAAATTAAAATTATATGTCTGGAGTAGGTACAATAATAGCGTCATCGAGTGTTAACCTTGCAGATTTCAGTCGACCCCTTCTAACGTTTTTCTATTGACGCTTTCGACAGGAACAATAGAAGTGATTATTGTAATAAAAAAGAGAAACTATTAGAAATCTATAAAAACTACTGAAAAGGACTTAAGAATGCGTTTGGCTGTTGATATTCGCAATTATACGACCAAATCAAATTCAATAGTGGACTTAATTAGTCTGGAGTTATACTCGTATCAGATTTGCACTCCTTTTCACGAACAGCAGCAGCTTGCCTGAGTGATTTAGATTTGGAATTGTGATCCATGCAGGATGCCATATGCAATAATGATGATGATTATACTGGTATAGGAATTCATCATCATCGTCCGTTTCACCCCTTGATAACCCATTGCTGGGCATTGGCCTCCCTTTGTTCTTGCCACCTCTCCGTTATATTTCGGACAATCCCTACAATATCTTTATAATTTATAGCCTATGTGTTATTCTGATGTATAATCTTTATTACTGTAAAGTTTAATTTAAATCCATTAAGCAGTTTTTCCGCGAATAAGCGTTAAACATATATCCATGTGTACGTACTTTCGCGTTTATAATATTAATAGGATAGAAATAAAGTTTAAATTCATACAATAATATAATAAAATCAAATTTACCTTGATAGTAACACTGTCACACCGAATACACTTATTATTTAATTTGTGTTATTAAGCAAATAGCATATCGTCAACACATTAACACGGGAAGTCGTAGAACGCAATAACACCACTGAATTATCTCTGTAAAACACTATATGTCACGGTCATTCGATACAAATCTTTTTTCTAATACGACTCGCACTAAACTGTTTGTATCGTTATGTGAAATACCCTTTATTTGTCAATATAGGGGAGAAAATTCCAACCTTTTCGTTAGGATTTCACTTTGTCAACTTTTTTCAAACCGCTTCACTTTGCAACTGAGGTTTTGATACGTGAGAATTGTGTAATACACTTTGTCGATAGCGTTTCTACATAATTGTATGTACGGATTCGCAGATTGACAGCGACTGCCCAGGCCCCTTTGGACTATTATCATTTGATAGCCTATCTCCGTCCGCGTGTCATTGTGCGTGTAATATCATTTTGTGACGAACTCCCGGTCCATGGCTCATGAACGGCTGGGAGAGTCGGTGAACTCTGGATTAAAATGGGTGACTTCTTAAATCTCTGTACATATATTTTTATTATTATAACGTAATTGATAAATGTCTCATTTGAATATTCAGTAACGTTATTAAAACTAGCATCGTATGCTTATTCGGGTGGCAGGTTAAAACTCAATTTTGAAGTGGATATCTTTAAGCGATTGAGCTGAAATTTTGCAAAAATATGTATATCAAGTGACAATGTAATAGCATGATGACATTGAGCTCATCTGATGATGGAGCTGGAAGGTGACTATAGAAAATCCAGAATAAAACGGCACCATTGTCCAATATTAACCTGCTGGGGAAGAATGAAAAAACTATTAATGACGCCTTCAAGGAAAGTGTGAGAGGAGGTCATGGCCTAATCAGTGGTCGGCATTTGAGTCGATTATTAGGTTAAGTAGCTCTTGCTATGACTGGGTGATAGATGGATGACCTATTCTAACACTGGTTTAATACTGATATCTCAGGTCTTCCGAGTTTCGGAAGGCACCTAAAACAGTGGAACCCGATTAATGTCACTAAGTGATTTTAGTCGTGAGTTTGCAGAGATCTTGGGGATTCCGAGGATGACGTCACATGGCAATCGGTCTTCTTAACTCGCCCCAGAGCCACATCCTCTGCAATCTAAGCGGAACCTAGTACCAGACCGAGATAACGCTAGGAAGAAGAAGATTCACGGAAAGTGTGTTATGAGCGGAATAAGTCGTAAGTGACAAAGCGTTTTTTGCGATTTCCTAAAAATCAGATTTTTTGAGTTAGGTCACTTTGCGATTAGGCATGCGAGATGTTCCCCTATAGGTGATGTTAGTCATTGCAAATGGAAATTTAGTACTATATTGATGTGACTTGGAAAAAGAATTCAACTGCTTGAGCATCTATAAATAAAACTGATGTGTACGCCTGTGATTTTAACAAAACTGCCTTTTTTATAAATCCGTGCTATTTTTTGTACAATATGGGTAATACCAAACAATCTGTAAGTGGCCATGAGCGTGAAAGAGACTTATATAGAAGGGTTCCGTATCTGATACGCTATGAGGGTATTTGCGAAATAACTTCAAAGGGATTTGGCCAATTTCGCTCAAAATATGTTTTCTGATGAGTTTTTAGCGCGTCCTATCGACTTGGAAAAATTCAAGTGTCTACATCTAATAATTTGGAAATCGTGAGGTGACCATATTGCGGGTGTACGTAGGGATGGACAGACAGACAGAGTGTAACTATAAGAGGTCCTTGTAGGACTACGGAACCCTAAAAATGAAACGTCGAAATATTGTTTTTAACTAAATGTATGTGACCGTATATTATATTGTAACAATATATATAATATATTGTCACATGTTGTTATAAAGCCTAGGGAGTGCGTGCTTATTTTATTTTAAAAATTAGTTGTTACAAATTACACGTTAACTTAGGAGAGCGAATCTGGCACTATTGAAAAGTCCGTTAGCAGAATATCTGCTAACAATAAACCACCTTCGTGCTAAATTTCAACATTGTACGTCTCGCGGTTTTCGAGATTTGGCTGTTAGGTCGAAATCATTAAATTGTACACAGACCATGTCGCGAATAACAGCTAGTATATTATATATTAAAATAATTTTTGGTACATTTTTCCCTGTTTCTTCGAATTGAATTGTCACCCTACACCTACAGGGGTGGGCCGATTTGGACGAAATTTTGTGTTGTTGTTATTCCAAAGGGGTTCGGAGACGGTTTGTAGTTAAATTGGATCCGGTAGGTGGCGCTGCTGTCGATATGTAAAATTGATGCCCTTAATTAGGTTATGATTCTCGCTGTGACTCAAAAAGGGCTGGTTCTATTTGACCTCTGTCTGTTTTATTCCTAATATTTCTGGGAAGGTTTTAATATGCAAGGAAAACTAAAGGATTATTAAGTTGATATTAAAAATGCATCTTGCGAATACTCCCAATAGATGGCGTTAGTAATACCTTTCGTCTGACCGTAAATCGAGCAAGACAGCGTCTGCCGAGTTCGCTTATTTCTTTTACAAATCGATATCAATTTTGACACGATAAGGTTTGGGAAAAATCGAATAATAATAATAATAATAATAATAAAATGTTTTATTACCAGAATTGTACAAATTCCAAATATACATTACATTCAAAAACTGGAATTAGCAACATACAATTTACAGCTAGGTTTTTTAAGTGAATAAATAATTAAGGAAATGATATCATTACTATATAAATCATTACATATGCTGTAAAGTTTTCTAAAAAAAGATAGTCCATACGAAATTTATATGCAATTGAGACATAAAGGCAGGGGCGTATTTATATAGGATCAAAGGAGCCAGGGCCCAGAGCGACAGAGAGCGATGAGTGGTACAAGCCAACCTAGCTTTACTATCTTGGCATTGTATGCGTGAATAAATTAAAAAACAAAGTCTATTATTAAGTCATTTGTATTTAAGTTTAGTAAACATCGAAACGCAAGAAAGTCTGCTGAATTTCATTTTACAATTTTTTTTTCTTCTTCTATGGGGTGGGAAACCCTATCGACCTAGGGCACTGAATATGACCCAGAGCACCTAATTCTAAAATACGCCACTGCATATAAGTCCTTGGCACCTAACTAAATCTAAGTATTATACATCTCACATTATACATGCTATCATTTCAAAACTTAGTAATTAGAGTGGCTGTAAATTCTTTCATAAAATGCTCAGTTTTAAACAAAAGTCACAGAATTACAAAACACTAAATATTCAGATATATTGCTGATTAAAAACATATTTAGCAGTGAATCATTGCAGTATCATTATGAATTCACACAAAACTCCTGACTATATTGTCACAAAAATATTATTACAAGTAGAACCTTAGTCTCTGTTATTGCAAATAGATAGATCCATTTGTATATTTATATTTTGCAACAAATTGTCTAAGCATGACATGAACTGTGAACTATATTTTAAATACAACTTATATATACACTATAACATAAATTATACATTTTCAAGCTAATAATCAAAACATTGACAATATTACACATCAAAATAGTGTTGAAATTTTGAACATAATTTGACGTGATAACCTGTTATAAATCCGTGAACGCCAGGCTGCACGCACGAAAAATTATGACTCATTGTCACGTTCCACCTAAGTCGAGCGAGCAAACAAGAGTTTGGAACAGGCAATAGAGGCACCACCAGCCTAAGTGTTCAGCGTTTTCACGTAAAATTATCGTCCATAAACTGACTTTACAGATGACCAATTTTATACCTATATGACATTAAATGCAATGGTAACACTGACATGTACACAATATGGATAGTAACGCAGACATACTTTTCTATAAAATTCACTATAATAAATACTAATTTTGATTATCAAATCTAGTCTGTACATAAAAGTGTGCATACAACACTGATATGGTTATAATCTATTTTCGTCTGCGCGTTCTCACTACAGTCCATCCTGGTTCTACATCCTCGTCCATAGGCTCAGGTTCGTTTTTTTCCTTCGAAGATGCAGCTGCTTCACCATCCTCTTCATCATCATCACTTTGCTCTTCACCTTCTTCACTGCTACTAGTTGTATCATCATCAGGGTTACCAAATCTGTTAAAAAATATGCTAAATTGGCAACACTTGGGTTGGCTGCGCAATTATGTGTTCAAAGTCTTTATGAAAAGTGTACAAATAAGTGTAGCTCTAATGTAGCGCGTCACGTCAGTGTGATTTACTTTGATTCGTGTCATTTTCATCAGTGGTCTATTTAATCTGAACCTATATTTATAATCACTAATCAATATAACCGTACAAAGAAATCAATTTTAAAATTCATTCAAAGTTGGACTTTTGTCACGTAATGAGTTGATTGTTGACCCAGCAGTTAGTGCAAGTTTTGATAAATTATTTTTTTTATTTTAATACGTAACAGAGTATTATAATTTGAGAAATATTAGTAGGGCTAGATGTGTGTGAATGTAACTGTTTTATTGTGATTATAGAGCTTATTGTTCAATTCATTCAATTCGACATTAATTGAGGTAATAATCTAATAACAAAATGCCCAAAAAGGTTTACGTAGTTGGTGTAGGAATGACAAAATTTGTCAAGCCAAGTAGCGGGCGAGACTATCCTGATTTCGGCAAAGAGGCAGCAGAAGCTGCGCTTGCCGATGCTGGTATAAAATATGAAAGTGTACAACAAGCTGTATGCGCCTATGTTTTTGGTGACTCCACGTCCGGCCAGCGAGTTCTTTATCAAATTGGTATGACCGGTATTCCCATATACAACGTAAACAACAATTCCTCTTCCGGGTCTAGTGCTCTGTTCCTCGGTAAACAACTTATCGAAGGTGGTATATCTAATATAATCTTGGCCCTCGGATTTGAGAAAATGGCTCCCGGCGCTCTGTCCGGTGATGCTTTTTTGGAAAAAACGAACCCTATGAATAGGCATATTTTGAAAATGGCTGATATTACAGAATTAACTGGTGCACCCATGGCCTCGCAATATTTTGGTAATGCTGGCTTGGAACATACGAAAAAATATGGTTCAGCAGAAACACACTTGGCAAAGATTGCTGCTAAGAATCATCGCAACGGAGCAAAAAATCCAAGAGCTCAAAGTATAAGGGAGTACACAGTTGAGGAAATATTAAATACCCGTAGGATTTATGGTCCTTTGACAAAATTAGAATGTTGTCCAACAAGTGATGGGGCGGCAGCTGCCGTGCTCATGTCAGAGGATGCTGTTATTCGTTTTGGGCTCCAAAATAAAGCAGTAGAAATCATTGGCATGGAAATGGTTACTGATACACCAGACGTTTTTACTAAAAATAGCCTAATGTCCATAGCAGGTTACGACATGACCAAAGTGGCAGCACAACGTCTTTATCAAAAGACTGGAATATCTCCCAAGCAGGTCGATGTTGTTGAGTTGCACGATTGCTTTGCTGCTAATGAACTGATTACATATGAAGGGCTACAGCTGTGCGGAGAGGGTGAGGCTGGTAAATTCATTGACGCTGGGGATAATACGTACGGAGGTCGCGTTGTATTCGCGGATTAAAGCAAAGTAGTTTAGTTTTTCATGAATGTCATGGATTTCCGCAAAGTAACGCCTGATTCTATCAATTAATTATTTCAGTGTTAGATAGCCCATTTATCGAGGAAGGCTATAGGCTATATATCATCACGCTAAAATTTTATTCCGTGGACGAAGTTGCGGACACAGCCAGTAAAAGATAACATTTTGTTCCAAATCTGCAAATCTCATTCCATTACTCGATACAAGGAGATAAATTTCTCAAGCCCCGCACAAAGAGTTCAATAGACGGAGTCCATAATCTTTTTACCAAAAAAGTAATGGGCACTAATCGTTCCACCCATTTTCATTTAAAAATCACGCTTCCCCAACACGTAACCGCTAAATTTCATTGATAGCACAAAATCCAATTTCCTAGTACAACTTTCTTTGCGGTTTTATAGCGGAAGAGTTTCTTATATAGGTCGTTAATTTCATAGAAACACGTGTCTTGCGGAAATCTTCCGTTATATTTATGTCCATCGATTTTAATTACATTTTGAATAGGTCGAAGATTAGTCAATGGTCGGTATTTGAGACGGTGGCTAGGTTAAGCAGTTCTTACCGCGGCCGGGTGATAGATGGGTGACCAATTGTAGCAATGGTTTTTAAATATCCGAAATCCTCCGTGTTTCAGAAGGCACGATAAACAGTGGGTCCCGATTAATGTCACTGAGTGATATGAGTCGTGAGATTGTGGGGGTTCCGGGGATGACGTTGAACAGCAGTCGGTTATTTTAATTCGCCTGGAACCCCTACCATCTATAGATTCTCACGACTAATGTTACTCAGTAATGTTAATCAGGACCAGTGTGTCCCGAAGTTCCCATTTTGACTTTTTGAAACACAGAGGTTTTTTGAAAACCATTGTTAGAATGGATCACCCATATCACCAGACGTGGTAAGAACTGCTTAATCTAGCGATCGCCTCAAATGACACGGGCTAAGCTGTGTTTTTAAGCTAACTATATTACATCTTTTGCAGGATCAAAGTTAATAGAATATAAGGAGATTGAAGCGAACGAGGTAATAGAGGAGCCGAGGATCCGTTTGAAGACTGAGTGGACCGAACAGCTGACGTCACGGCTGAAGATAGAGAAACTGCTGCCAACCGACAGCGGGAACTACAGCTGCGTACCGACAATGGCTGAAGCTGCTTCAGTTAATGTTCACGTCATAAACGGTAATTTAGTATTACTTACTTCAGAGGCCCTAGCACGATTTCGAACCGTTCGAGTCGAAGATTCGACTTTGAAAATATTCGGGATAGGCCCACATCGGACCCTCCTTAGTGTCAACGCAGGATGCATTCTTCATTATCCACAGCCCTTTCTCTTCCACTGCTGGGCAAAAGCCTCTCCCCGCTTGTGCAACTCATTACGGTCTTAGGCCAATCTGGACCAGGTTCGACCCGCGACAGGGAGGTATGAAGTTTCTTGAAAATCGCACGGTTGTGGATTTTAGGACATCAAGGTGGTGAGGGTGAAATTTCAGATTTCGGCGAGATGTCCTATGTATACAGCTGCCGGTATTAGTCCGAACAACTTCTCAGAACACTCCCCACGGTACATGCGGTAAAAGATGCACTGATAGAATCAGGCGTTACTGATCCGCTCATTGGCATTGGTCCGTTCATTCGCGGATTAAAGCAAAGTAGTTAGGTTTTTCGTGCATGCATAAGCTTGTTTATTTAGTATTTTATTGTTATCACAAACAAGAAATAAGTAATTCGCACCTCATATTTGGTAGTACTTGATAAACATAATTAGCGTATGATTTAACCGCAACGAAAGTGGCGCGGCAAAGTCACGGGACCGACCGGCCTCGCGGCGCCGTCTCCTCCACGAATCCACATTCATCAGCGCGACAAATCGGCTGCCCGCAGCGCTAACTCCGCTTCCTTAACAGCTTCTATGACGCACAACCGGCCTCGATCGCGGCTTATTGCGAAGCGAAATATATAAACAAACGCCCACGTGTGCCAAAAAAGACCTTCATTTTACACATCTAAGACACAATTTCTGTACTCTACCAGCACTATATCGATGTTCGAAAATCCGAACGACTTAAAAGGTACTTTTCCTTCTTTCATATAACATTTATATAAAACCAGCTGCCTATCCTTGATGTCGTATTAATACGATTTAGACCTTTGCGATAGTATACTTTGTCTATGGGCGTCGTTAATGTTATATTTATTAAGGTGAATAGTAAGTTATTTTAGTAATCCAGTGTCTATGGATGACAGTGGTCACTTATAATAAGGTGAACTGCCTGCGTGTTTGACCATTGTCATATAAAAAAACATCAGCTGGCCACAGTTAATCAAATTAAAACGCTCTCGTAATTAGGTGCGGACCCGCGAGCTTAAACGACGTTCGATATACGCGTGTGTTATGCAAATTACAATGGCGGAAGATAATAAATTGTATTATATCACCCAAGTAGTATAGTATAGATTTAGTATTTGGGTAATAGAACAACTATACCTCTCAATTAACGTATGTAGTATTTCATCGAAACAGTTATTATTAAAACGGTTCTAACATTGTCAGATTTCATTTTCACCATACCTGATGATATAATCTTTATCCCTTTAAAAAAAAAGCCAACTTCAAAGTGTCAGATATGGATCAAATTAAAATGGGATCATATGGAAAGATAATTGTACGCGTCGTTCTAGAAGGGGAAGAAGATAGGAAGCAAGCTAGCAAGGGAACAGGGAACTGAAAATTTGTGTTATACGACGTGGAATAAGTTGCAAACTGGGTTCAACATTACATCGATTTAGGAGGGGAAATAATCTAACACTTAATAATCTTACACCCCTTAAAGAGGGGGTTCGCGCAGAAACTAGTAGTTGTTTATACTCTGTGGAATACGCTAGTTGGATTAAAAAAAGTCGTTTAGAAATATGGGCACTAATTTTATTAATAGCTACAAACGTTATACACTTAAACTAACAATAACTAAACAATAGATTTCCACGCAATAATAGCTTTTGCGAAACACGGCTGGTGATCATAAAATTAAAACCAATATCATAATTCTTTATTCATATCTTCGTCAAAACACGTTTGAGTTTCGGCACACGAGAAACTTGAAAGTACATCATTTTCAACGTCAAGGGTTTGAGTTTCTGTCGAGGTTAACACTGAGAATGCGTTACTAGAACTAGAGGATATGCTGTCGGAATATTTAAAGTTGGGCTTGGGTGACTCGTACAGGCAGAAACAGGTTTGAGTTTCCTTTATACTCAAATCTGGTGATTGAGTTTCGGAGGTTATCGTCTCTTTGTTCGACCTGCTCAAACCGAACTCCAGGGGTATCGTTTGAGTTTGAATGTCAGACAAAGATACAGTTTCAGAGAAGAATATGGAATCGTCATCGCTATTTTGGGATTTAAGGGATAACAGATCTTCGAAAACTGTTTGAGTTGATATTTCGTCTTTCCTCGTATAATCAGATTTGTCAGTTTGCCACGAGGTAAGAGATACGTCATTTTTTATGTTCCTGTCTATGTCTAGGGTCTGTGTTGCAAAGGACCGTTTGGGACTATCACAAATGTACTCGGATAATTTATCACCTTCACTTTTGACACTTTTGTTCTCGACTGATGTCTCCAGCTTTCGTTTCTCGGCTCGCCTGTCACTTTTATACTGCTTATGAAGATCTGGATGTTTTCTTATTAAATGTATAATGAGTTTCTCGTTGGTGTTGAAGTGTAAGTCACAAACTTGACATATGTATTCGTAGTTACACGTCTTCAGATGTCTACTAAAATCGGATTCGTTCGAATAACCCATATTACAGGCGTTGCAATACATTTTCTCCTTGTGCACCTTAAAAATGTGTTGGTTTAAATATTTTCGTCCTGAAAAGTGTTTCTTGTCCGAGTTGACATTATAATTGCAATTTGGGATTGAACAGTAGTACTGAATATGTATAGGTATATTTTTATCCACTTTATGCCTTTTTATCAAATGGTTGAGAAGGTCGCTTCTTTTCAAAAAGTTTGCGCGGCAAATGTATGGGCAGGGCAAATGTAATTTCGACTGCATATTGGGCGCCGTGATCTTAATAACAAGTGCATGTCCGTCTATGTTGCAGTGAATTGAATTTTCCATTGTACTTTCCTTATTTGCCCCGTCACCTGGAACACTGGACAGCTTTTTCTGAAAGTAATGAAGTGATGATAATTTTTAAGGCGAAATTAGTACTAAGGGGTCATCCATAATTTACGTCACACGTTTAAGGGGGGGCCAATTGATTTTAAAGTGATTAATGGGTTATTTAATTCATCTAAAAGATAAAGAAGATCATGTGAGAAAGAGGTACTGGTACCCGGACGCGCCGGCCCAATTCGGCTACAAGCGTGGCGCTACCTCTAATTTATCAGTCATCTATTTGAAGTATTCAAAAGTAAGTACTAAATCTGCATTTTTCTGTATTATTGTATAATCTTTAAATTTTTAATGTATTTCTTTTCTTTTAAACCTTTCCTGAAATAATGGGAATAAAACAAAACATACATAATTTAAAAAGGTCCAGCGTTTTTCGAGCTTTAGCGAGACTTACGGATAACGATTCATTGTTATACATATAGATGACTGGGAAATATGTTTTCAATCGATTTAAAAAAGGAGGTGTTTTTTATGCACTTTCAACGATTTCCCCGTCATTTGTGAACCAATTTTAAGAATTGTTTTTATTTATGATAGCATACTTCCAACGTGGTCCCTTTGGCAACCAAGTCAGGATTTGATGAACACTAAGATACAAGACAAATCGAGGGAAAGCTCCAAATTTTATACGCACGTACATATTTGCTCCCTGGTGCCATCATCTGATCTAAAAATGAGAGATCGATGATCTCTCCTCAAAGATAAGGAGTTAGAGAGCAATTTGTAAAATAAATCGAGAAGATGTTCCTATTATGATTATTTATGTACGTTCTTTATATATGTTCAAAGATTACTCAAAGACGTCTGAACCGATATAGAAAATTAAAATTTCATGGAAATCACACGAACCAAGTTCAAATATAATAATTGTACCCATATGAGTACAAAAAATACCTATACTTATAAAAAAACACACGGAATGTACTTATTTGTCTGGTCACCGACTTCAACCCATCAGTAAAAGACAAAAACATCGTATGTACCAATTATTTTTTGCTATTAAAATACTTGGTGTTTTGTAAAGGCGGTTTCCTTTTTTTATTTAAAAATAATCTATTTTTTGTATCCGCATCCGTAAAAGAACCAAATACAAATATTAAAGTTGTGAATTCGCGATGATAGAGGGGAGAATAGTGGCTATAGCTCCCCGGGGCGAGGCTAAATCGTTTTTAACTATTGCCCCGAGGGCATTATGCCGTCACGGGTTGACGCAGTCCGATGACCTTATGTTTTGTGTCGCTAGAATATTATGTCACCAATTATTAATCTGATGATAACATAATTTAGAGTCCACGATGAAATGCCAATATAGTCGTTATACCTTGAACAAACGTCTTAAAAATAAATTAAGCATTGATATATCATATGACTGGCCCGTTGGTGCAGTGGGCAGTGACCCTGTCTTCAGCTCCGGGTTCGTGGGTTCGATTCCCGCCTCGAGTCTGGGTGTATAATCCATATGTATGTATGTATGTATATATTTACAAAAAAAAATATATTTGTGTATAACAGGGTAAATTTATTGTGCTGAAGAATGGACTGAATGTCTGTTTCCGTAAAAGCTATTGTTGATAAAGAAAAAACTATGTATTACTAGCTGTACTCCGCGCCTTTGTTCTCACGGACCACCGTCATCACTTATTTACGACCGGTTTTCACATTTACAAAACAGGCACAGAAATTTTCATGACAATCGGTCAAGCCGTTTGACAACAAGCCGTTTGACAACAACAGGGGTTTGACAACAAACACTTTGACACGAGAATTTTATATATTACATTACTATTGGTTAGTCGCGACTTCTTATGCGTTTTATTCAATGATTTTGCTCAATTTTTAGGGTTTATAATTTTTGTGCGAAAACTTTGCGGAGTTTACCTGTAACAAACCGATAGACCGATAGAGAAACATACACTTCAATTTTATTACTCTGTATTCATATAGTTCACATGACTATCATAAAATTATTATTAATATGAATTATAAATAAATTTGACATACACATATACGCGCAAATTTATTATAATGCCGGAGCCAGACATAGCTTCATTTGAATGATAATTTCAATGATCATGTAGTGTGACCGGGGATTTTGTGTAGCTGCGCAAAGTTTTGTAGTACTTTGTAATATTCAAGGACAAAAATGTAGAAACACTTTGAGATATGTCTGGTTCCGGTATTATTCATAATTATTTTGAATTTAGTATTTTCAGCAATCTATAATGTCTAATCTTTTACAGAACTTCTTAGCTGGACGGTATCATCCAGGTTCTCCATTAGAGGTAAGTCGCAGTTATATGATGAATATTCTTCTTCTTTCTTTGATAGATGGCTTGCTTTTGTACATATGCACAAATTATTTCGCCAATGTCACGTTCAATGGAGAAGACACGAGGGAGATTGGGCAACGAAATGTTACTCGGAAGTGATGAATATTAATATTTGATTGAAAGCTAAATCAAAGAGCTAATTTTAAAGGTAACTAAATAAGGAATCGGATCTGTTATATATTAATATGTCAAGCGAAATCTTTAGGTACCAATTTACGAAAATCGCGCGGACGAATGAGTATGAAATTTGACACACTTGTAGTTCATATAGAGGAAGGTGTGCGAATACTAATATATGTATATTTTATAATATGATGAAATATTGATATATTAAATTAGTAAAAAAACACCACACGCAACACCAATGCCAAACGATTTACATACACGATGTTAAAGCGTAACACAAGCGTATGTTATGTATGTTAATTGTGAAATTGTAATTTTCTGTGAATAGAACAATATATGTCGTTGTACCCAATATATTAGATTACCTATCACGTACTGTTGAAAACTGCAAGACGTAGAAAGATGAAATTTAGCAAAAAGGTTATATTTGAAAGATATCCTTTATGAACGTATTTTTGGAAAGAGCTATTAAGAAGCTCTAAGGGTTTTTTGCACGTATGTATAAATAATTGATAGAATCAGGCGTTACTTTGCGGAAATCCATGACATGCATGAGAAACTAAACTACTTTGCTTTACCTTACGACTAATATCACAAAGTGACAGTAATTAGGTCCCGCTGTTTTACGTGCCTTCCAAAACACGGAGGAGGTCGGATATCAAATATAAACCAATGGGTCACTCATCTATCACACAGTCGCAGCAAGAGCAACTTAACCTAACGATCGACTCAAATGCCGACCACAGATTAGGCCACGACCTCCTCACTGTATGTGACACACCTCTGTCTGTACTATATACATTAATGACATCCTATTCATCGTATAGGCGTTGGCGAGGGCCGCAGATGCTGTGCAGACGGGTGGGAAGTCCCCGGTTTCGGCGCTCAACGAGCTCGGGCTCCGGGTGACATACACGGTCATCAGACAGGGAGGCCCAGCGCATTGCCCCAATTTCACGGTCGCTGTCACTGTGAGTGGAAAAATTTGAGACTTTTATTTTGATTATTGATCTCAGACTGTCCAAAATTCGGGCTCAAATCCTTAGATTTGCATACTATATGCGCATTTAAAGCTATATAAAAAAAAATAATTCTTTGTATTAATTACATTATTATATATGCCTTTCATAAATTAAACGCATACAGCGATATCATCATAACATTTTTGTTGATGACATCACATATGATATCATCATGGAATGTGCGAGTGATATATTTTTAATTTGACATTCACGCATACTGTCTGCAAGACTTGCATCAAAGGCCGTAAAGTAAATTAAAAAAAAAAAACTATATCAAGTGACAAGTCCAGCGACATTTATTGTCAACAATTTTATCATTGTTTTCGTTTCGCTAATTATGTTACAAATAAACTATTATTAAATGCACATTATGTTCTATGCGGTTAATTAAGCACTAACGACTCACGCGCACTGAACGTGTTTAAAGCTGAAACGGTTCCTAGTAAAATTTCAAACTGTGCTTAGGTTTTGGCCAAATAATACTCGTTTGTTAAATTTAAATATTTCTTACAGAAAGTCGTTATTTGTGTGGTTTTTGTGTAGTGCTGTGATTAATATATCATGTCATATCACTCCTTTGTTCGCTAACTTAATAGTTATTGCCCGAAACTATATAAGGACGGAGTGTAATCAGAGATAAATTCAACTTGTTTTGTTACGAACAATTAGAACTGTTATTATATCTTGAGTACATATCTCTGTATTAAATATATTAATGAAAAGCATCAAGAAATCGTTAAAAATGGTGGATGTTAAGGAAATTAGTGATATTGACTTGAAATACAAACATCCGATATCGATTCTGAACGAATATATTCCAAAGTACGTCTTTGAGGACGTTGGTAGGACTGGGACAGATCACCAGCCTGTTTTTTATGCCCAGGTTAAGGTAAAGTATCCTTCTTTATAACGAATAATCTCAAACCTATAATAGGCAAGAGTGAATAGGTTCATTCTAGGCAAGCGCGCTCCACCATAGACCGCATCTACACTTTATCAAGTGTTCTAAGGATTTAATTTTGGAAATTGTTAGTATAAGAAATTTAAATTTTTTAGTATATAATTTATATTATATTTCTATACGAGGAGCGGGGAGTGTAGCACACAACATCTGACACATTCGATTTCCCTACCCATATTTTTTCATACCACATGCCTTATATCTTTTCTTAAGGAGTACCTAAACTCCAACAAAAAAACAACATGAGAAAAGGTAGTGCGCTAATTGTAAATATATATAAGCGATGAGTGAGTTAAATTTTTAACCATCACTAAACACTCTATTAATAAATTATACTCACCGGGTACCAGTGTCCCTTTTTCACATAAGATCGGCTTTAAGTGGCGGAAATGCTGTCACGTCAAGTGATGGTATTGTTGTCGCGTTTCGTTCGGTTTGTGAAAGTTCCCGGTGGTCCAAATCCCTACTTAAAGGGCGGCAACGATTCTGGGAGCCTCCTGGTGTTGCAAATCTCTATGGGCGTCGATAATCACTTAGTTAATTGCCTGTCCTCCTAGTTTTATAATGAATGCGTACTTCACTGTAGGTATTGGAGTAAAAAATATCTTTTAGTATTAAAGCACAAAAAAAATAATATATATTTATAATATAATATTTTGTATACTCTCTGGTCGATGTTAAGCTTTGGTCTCTTGATCGTAATGCACAACGCTGTGTTCTGCAGCATGCGTCGTGAGACACATGATTGAAAGATTAACGAATCTAGAATGGTGTCTTGTTCCGTTGCTGTCTACGTTAGCGGTGAAAGGCAAACGCAGCATGCTGCGTCGTGACGTATATAGGCAGAAGTCCACATAACCGCATCAGACGCATCGTATCAAACGGATTTGTTTTCCAACGCGTCCACAGTATCAGCAGCGCAGCGATCGAATTGCCAACGCCACTCTATTGAGAAATGCATTTTGTGTGACGTCATCGGCACGCATCGCACCGGCATTGCCGACTGGTAGATTCGTGCGAACCTTACGATGCGGGTAAATAGACGCGTTTGTATCGCTTTCAATACAAATAATGCTACAATATATTTGATACGATGCGTCCTGACCGTACGATGCGGACACGTGGATGCCTGCCTTATCGCAGCGTTGTGCGTTACAATCAAGTGACTAAAGCTTTAGTCACAACGACGCGATGTTTAAAATAACTAATGTCACGGTGACATAACAGACAGAAACTTTTTAACACATTCCGACACAGTTAACAACCGAAAAGTTGAGAGATATTTTTGGAATAATTAGTTTCGACTTCTTAGGAAACGAAATGAGATTCATCTCTTATTTCAATAACAAAACCCGCTTTTATGAATCACCCAAATTAGTACGTAAGAAATTTTAACAAAATAATTATGTTTTCGACATTGTAATCCCATTCTAAATTTTATTCAATTAAGGTACTAAAAATAACTGAAAGCGACAAAGTGTAAATTAATTCCCATCAAAAACATTTTCGTGTTAAATGTTGCTAAGAAGAGACCTTAGAAGAGTAGAAAGAAGAATTGACTATAGTCCTAAGAAGAGACTCATACTGTTAAACTGTGATCAGATCCTTTGCAGAGCCGCTTGGCTCTAAGTTCTACTTTTATTTCTATTACTTCTATTATTCCTATTACTTTTTTACTTCTATTATTTCAACTACTTCATTTACTTTTATTACTTCTCGTACTTCTTTTACTTCTATTACTTCTAAAAACTCTACACCTCACTTTACTGTAAACAACTTTTGAGTTATAGAATAGCTATATAATATGTAGTAATGTAACGTTATATTTGCAAGTATTGATACTAAGAATAGTTTAATCGACAGCGATTGCAGTTTCTGCTAATAATTTTGTGTTAGTACTAGCTGTACCCCGCAACTTTGCTCGCGTAATTTCAGCCATGTTCTTAAAATTCGAGGCTTTTAATTTTTCTAAAACGGAAGTAGCCGACGTTACTTCTTGCAAAATCAGCTATCTAACAGTGAAAGTCCTGTAAAAATCGGTCCACCCGTTTCGGTGATTACCAGTAACAAATAGACAGACGTACAGATAGACCGACAAAAAATTTTGACATGTCGTTTAATTATAGGTATCGTATGGTCATATGCCATTAATAAAAAAATATTGATTTTAACGGTACAAACAGATACTTAAATTTTATTTATATTTATACATGTATAGATTTAATAATTTACTACAAACACACAAGAGGCCCTAGCACGAACATTTCACACCGTTCGAAATCGAAGGTTCGACTGTATTTAGGATGAAAATATTCGTGCTGGGCCCACAGGAGACTAGTCTTTATCGTGTCACGGGGTCTTCGGCGGTCATTGTTAGGAGTCCATATAGCCGCAACATTGGCCCACCTTTGCGGGTCAATTCGTGCCACATGCCCAGCCCATTCCCACTTGAGCTTTGCTGACTGTATATATTTATGCAAATACAAATTCGGATGATATTTTATTACAAGCTTTTTTGATTTATATATCATAATACGATCCTAGGATCTCATGATTCCCAAAATAAATCAGTGCAAATTGATAATCCAATAGCCAAGGTGAAATGGCACTCTTAATGAGAAGCGGACAGTTAGTATGTCCTCTAATTAAATCGGTTCTCCAATTCCCAAAACCTCAGTACCCTGCTAGGATCAAGTGCCTTCTTAATTGTATCCAACAGAATGGGAAGGCTTTTAATTTATTTCACCGCGCGATTGTAGGCCTTTTTACAACTGTAAACAAGGACGATATTCCCTTAAATAACTCTAGTGATGATCTGGCTCTTAAGTGTAAAGCAATAAGTGTTAGAATGGAATGAAATTTGGTCGCATTGACCCTTCAGTTTGAGAGCTCCTTGATTTGAAAAGCACGAATTGTACGGTAATCTTGATGTTATGAGACGTTCTGTTATGAAACACGTGCAATTGTTTGTAACTCAATGGCTCAGTGGTAGAAGGACGGACTGAAACCGGTAAAGAACCCGGTTCAAATCGTACTCGTTCTTATAAAAACGAGTACAATTAAAAAATGAGACTTACTAAGTGATTTTGTCCAATTGTAAGGCTGCATATGCCCAACACCATTTTTGATAATAAAAAAAAAATTAACAGTGTACATTGCAACAACCGCGAAAGTCCCATCAAAATCGGTCCAGCCGTTTCGAAGATTACCCTCCTGCTAAACATAAATAAAATGCCTGTGTCATTAGTAGGTACGTCAATATCCCGATGGTGTCCTGGTTTGAACCAGGTACCTTGCGAATTTAAGCCCATCCCTTCTTCCATAAGTAATTGAGGTTCCAAGGATAATTAAAATGTCAAAGGTAATATTGTTAACGGATCGTACTAATTACATCGAACCCAACCATATTCAATGGTGAACCGGAATGTCCTTGCATAGCGTAAAGAGGCAGGCGTCTTCAGTCCTAATTGTGCCATACGGTCTGCTAACCGCTCTCCTACTTACATATTCCTCCAAGCGATTATACACCTTAATAGGTGTTCAGTAAAGTTGATAATGGTACAAACTTTTACCTATACTTATATTAAGCTGTCTGTTGTATATATTCTTTCACGCTATTATATCCCTTGACATTTACGCTGTAAAGATGATAATGGCGTATGCTATTTTATATTACATATATACCTTACGACGTTGGGATAAGGTCTATATTGAAGCTTAAAAGCTTGGGTGTACTGTACGTCGGTGGCCCTTGAAAGCTCTATTTAAAGCTGAGAGGTTCCGATTGTGGGGTAATTTAATAATATTTATAGATTTTTCGCAGCAAAAGACCGTTTCGAAGCCGCGATGGCTCAGTGGTTGGGGCGACTGGAATCTGAAAGGGTACGGGTACGATTCCCACCGAGTTATTCTTTAGTAAACCCTCTTACGCTTAGTTGAAGGGGAATCTGAAAAATTTAGAGCAACTAAATTTCAGAGGATGTGACTATGGGGCGAGGTAAGATGACCGTCTGCCGTCTGACGTTATCCCCGGAACCCCCATAATCTCCAACAATTCATTGACATTAACTAAAACAAAACTCACTGTTTTACGTGCCTTCCGAAACACGGAGGAGGTCAGATATTTGAAAAACCAGTATTAGAACGGATGACCCACCTATAACCCGGTCGCGATAAGAACTGCTTTACCTTGCAATCGACTCAAATGCCGACTACTGGTGTAGGTACGACCAGGTCATAAAAAGTATTCCGAGAGTGAGTTAAATGTTAAAAAAATATTAATCATGTTTTATCTAACGTAAGTTCCTTAACGTGGCTTACGAAAATTACGGGTGATGCGATTTCGTAGAAATCGTCACGTAACGAATTGCCGTATGCTGTGTGAGTATGTGCGTATGTGCACACGAGCAAGTGAATTCGTAGCCGGGTCAGCCATTCTCTCGCTCTGTCCTATTCCCGGGGTAAAGAGGGAGGGAGGGCGAAGATGGTCTAGGGTGGACGAAGGTGGGCTATGATGCGCTAAGGTGGATGAAGGTGGTGAGCTAAAGTGGGCTAAGGTGGACGAAAGGTGGGCGTCAGTTGGGCTAAGATGAACGAAATGTGGGTGGCAAGGGTGGACGAAAGAAAAGGTATTGTTTAACTACATACAGGCAAAGCATTATTATTACATTTGGACTTGAATAAATAAGAAACTTCTTTCGTAACGGGGCTCCCCGACATTTCAAGTTTTTTTTTTATTTACTGTAGAGAACGACCGCTTTAATTAAAGTCTATTATTTTTTGATAAATATTATTTGCAGGTATAAAACTGTCGAGTGTGTTGCGGTTCTACACAATTCGCAAAATAAATAGTGCGGTTATTGCGTTCGATCGTTGCGGTAAAGTTTGACCACACTGTTGATCCTTTCAATAATTATTTAATATGGTTTTATTTATCAATGGGAATATAATATTAAACTAACGAACGCCAGACAATGTCCTGTCCGAACATTGGCTTGCCTACTATCTTACTTCCGGTAGATCTAGTATTAATACTAGATCTACCGGAAAGCATTTACCGGTTTATTTTTTCGGAAAAATATACAAAATTTCAAGAGAATGGAAAAATCATCTATACATCTATTCATTCAGACTATATAATTCTAGAAGTCTTTCAGATAATTTATGGATGCCACCGATAAAAAAAGTTGTTGGCAAAGTTATAGTATACTAGCTGTGCCCGCAACTTCGTCGGCATAAAATTAGGAAAAACCATTTAGCGTTATGATATATAGCCTATAGCGTTCATCGATAAATAGGCTATCTAACACTGAAAATATTTTTCAAATCGGAACAGTAGTTCCTGAGATTAGGGCGTTCAAGTAAACAAACAAACTCTTCAGCCTTATATATTAGTAACTAAAGATATAAAGGATGGTGTGCGAATACTATTTTTTTTTTTAAATATGCCTTATTCATTTAAATATTAAAATAAAACTCACGCACACCAAAGCCAAACGATTTACACACACAAGTATACATTTTACAACAAGATTGTATCAAAGAGTGGTCGTAACTACATTAAATCAAAATGGCCAAGAGCGTGTCAAGACATGCTTATATAGAAGGGTTCCGTATCTGATACGCTATAAACGTATTTGTTAATCCGTGTTTCGGAAGGCACGTAAAACAGTGGGACCCGATTAATGTCACTTTGTGATATTAATCGTAAGGTTGTAGAGTTCGTGGGGATTCCGAGGATGACGTCAGATGGCAATCGGTCATCTTAACTCGCCTCACAGCCAAAACCTCTGCAATCTAAGCGGACCCTGGTACTTAATCGGGATAATGCTAGGAAGAAGAATAAATACATACATACGGATAATACAACTAGAATCGAGGTGGGAATCGAACCTACAACCCCCAGAGCAGAAGGCAAGGTCACTGTCCACTACGCCAACGGGCCAGCCGGTTTATATAAAGGCCTATGTACATACATCAGACTACTCCTACTCTATCAAATTCTTTTAATTTAAATAGACGTAGAGCATTATTTCGTTCTTCTGTCTACGTTCACAAATATTCTAATTATTATTCTAGCCTTTTTTATTTCTTGTTAATATTCAGTTTAAGCTCTAAGAATAAGTGTTTTTTAGCACTAAGAAGCCGAGAAAGAATTGTCTTGTTGGAGTTCTTGATCTATGTTTGTTTGGTCTAAACCCACCTTTATAGAGTTCAGGTTACAGTTTATATGTAACAATAACTTTCTTATCTTCCTCTTTTGCATAATTAAAACTCTTTGACTTGAACAGTTGTTTCCCGAATCGCCCATTACATACGAAAAATAGCTTCTATGTCACGCGCTACACAACGCGTATCGTTTGTGGAGTGCTCTAGTGTCAATTTATTTAATTCGAGCGATTTCCTGAATTCTCTATATTTAAAACTATTAACAGATCAGCCATATTATCATCTATCGACATTTTCGTATTAATTTGACGTAAAAAAAATGTTACCAACTATTTAAAAGCTGTTAGAAAATCGTAAACTCGAACGCGGCATCTTAAAGACGTGTTTTTGATAAAGTTCGGCTTTAAGTGGAATTAGAGATAAATGATATACAAATGTAATAAAATAGTAACGAACCCACTAGTGAGTTAATTGATACAATGGCAGGCCTCGTAAAATTGATATCTCATTATAGGAAAATTTTTAAAGTTTGTACGTTTTAAATATCATCTAGGATACGTCAGAAAACAAACGCATCAGAAAAATAAAAAAGATTTTTTGAATATTTATTAGATGTACTTTTAACGAGGCTATCGGGAGTACCGAAAGTATTAAAAAATGAATATCTCTTATATTTTCATACAATGATTTTTCCAGCCCAGTACGATTTTAAAAAATCTAATTTTCGGCGGTACTCTTAGGAACTGATTTTAAGGGCAGATGATACAAGTAATATTTCAGGATATCTGCGTGAAAATTTACAACGAACAAAGTTTTTTAATATGGAATAAACAGTTGACATTAAGTTTCGTACACGAGGACAAATTCACGGGTTTTGGGTAGTTACGTCACAATTATAATGGTACCAATTTTGAGAGTCATTATTTTCGCTTATTATTTTTTTATTGTTAAAGCTAATTCTTTTATTGTTATCAGGAGAAGGTTATCATAAAATAAGAAAACGGATTCACTCAAACGCGTCAGAAGACTATATAGGGAGAATCCTTGGACCTTATAGGGTGCCCCACCAAATATGAAGTCTTTATTTAGGAGGGATTCTTCAGAACCCTTATAAAAACTCGGGAGCATCAGATTAAGACAAGGTAAGTTAATTACATGACGATTAGCTCATATTTTAAGTATCTCGGGAATTGAGCGTGAAATAAGAAAAAGGGGGAGAGTCATAAAATTGTAAAAAAAACGTCCGCTCGTTGCTGGTTAAAAAAATCTGTGTTAAGGATAACCAGCTCTCTCCCCTAACTGGCAGAACTGATTGAAAATACCCGAATCAGGCGTTTTTGATTTCGAATTTAATGTCATGAAATTACCTATGTAATAGTCGCTTTATGACCTGAATAAACATTATACGTAAAATAAATAATAAACTTTGGAACTATGTTGCCTGCCCTTATACGGCTTAGGGACCTCAAAAAGTTGAGCGTACTGAATTTTCAAAGGTTGGCAATGCATCTGTGAATCTTTTGAGTTGCTGGTCATGGGCGTAGTGGGACTGCCTTCCAGTATGCCCCTTATTATAAATTAAAAAGTTTTATTCTTCAAAGGAAGGTCATTCCATAGACTTTAGAGTAGAGCACAGACTATCTTTCCACTGAGATGTCTGCAGAGCAATAAGCCATTAGACTTGAGCCATTAGCAAACTGTTACTTCACTTTACCAAGTAGAACTAACAGCTACACTTTTAGGGGCACAGATAGAGTTATCCTAAAAGTTGCTCAATTAAGTTTGAAGCTAAAAGCTACGCTTTAGTTAGCCGCTGTTGCAAGATTGAGTTTGGCAAGCTTGAGTGCCTATTGTTCTCGTTATCTATTACTATATATTATACACTAGCTGATTCCCACGACTTTGTCCGAAGGGTGTAACGAACTTCTATTGAGTTACTCTTTACGAAAATTCTAATTATCTATATATATAAAAATGAATCGCAAAATGTGTTGGTAAGCGCATAACTCAACAACGCCTGGATCAATTTTACCAATTCTTTCTTTAAAATGTTTGTTGAAGTTCAAGCATGGTTTTTACAGCGAAAAAAAATCGAATAATTGCCGGGAAAACCCTAAAAACAGCCCTTTTCTTTTTCCCATACAAACACTTTCTAACTAAAATGTACAGTCAATTTGAACTCTATTGCTATTTCATAAAGGTCATATTATATTACAAGCACTCACTATAGTCTAAGCAATGTAGGTGTGTTCCTAACGTCAAAGAGTCAATTTGCACCTTATTACCGCTGCACAAACAGAAACGATTCGTAGTCATTCGTTATTTCTAATAATACGGGAACGGGTATAGGAACGGGAACGGGGATGATATAGGCCGTGACGTGGTTTAATTTTCATATTATTCTTAGTGCTTATGTCGACCACACAAAGCGGGAATTTGCGCAGACAAATGTAATTAAAAATTTTCTACAATCTCACTTGTTTCGGTGCAACAAAGAGGTAAATGTATTCGTTTAATTAAACCTCAACAATTTCAAAGGTGTGGCTTCATAAGATAAAGAGATGCGAGTCGTAAAGTAAACACATTCAAAATTATTGTTCTACAAGCACGTTATTTCAATCACACGTTTGATATAATTTTAATTAAGCAGGTCGTTTTTTATTTGTACAAGATATATGAGACTCTCTATTTGTTTCTAAAATCTGGGACATTTCTACATCTTCCTTTAACTAGTATTATCCTGGTTTAGTACCAGGGTCGGCTTAAATTGGCATTTATCAGGACCCACTGTGTCTTCCGAAACTGGGATGAGATCGGATATTTGAAAAACCAGTTTTAGAATGGATCAATCATCTATCACCTGGTCGCGGTTAAAACTGCTGAACCAAGCTATCTACCAAATGCCGGCCACTGATATAATAAAATGACTGAACCACTGTAATAAGAAAACTACTGATTAACCTGCCACCGTCTGAAAGACGATATTAAATATTCTTACTTAAATATCAGATACTTTTAAAGGCCGGCCACGTGTTTTGTCAGTGGTCATTTTTTTGAATTGCCTGCCCCCTTGTTCTTTAATTATAGCCGAATAGAAGCTGTACAAGAAAGTCAGTTATTACTAATTCCTACGAACACTAGCAATGCGAGAAAATTCATAACGCATACCTCCGAATAAGAAATAAGGTTTTATTTTTGAATAAATATATGTTATGTTATGAATAAATATACGTTGATAAAAAGTGTGTTATTTTAGTTACAAAAACCATAATTTAAATTAGGTGTGAGTTCGTATTGCTCATCGCTTGCGACCAATATTATACTATCGCGAAGATCCCTCGCTCAGGATGAATTTAAAGTTTTTTGAATATTTTAATAATGCGACAATATCTTGTTTATCTCCCCCTCTATTACCGCGCCATTATCTTTAATTCTGCACGACACAGGGACCTAATGATGGCAGGGGAAAGATGGGAGGGAAAGAAAATGAATAATGAGGAATCGTTTCATGTGGAAACTGCAGGCGAGAGAATAACGTGAGATGAAATGTTACATTTAAAATATATAGAACTCAAAATAAATATAAATAATAAATAAATAAATAAATAAAGGACTATATGACACACGGATATCTGTTCCTAAGGTAGACAACTTAATGTCTGAGTTATAGGTAACAGATGCCTGTTATACATATATTTTTTGTAGAAATATATAAATACATACACAAAGGTAATACACCCAGACTACTTTCAATGACAGATTTTAAGAGAAAAAATTCTTTTGATAAAACAATTATGGTTTCGCGTGAAAAAAGGAAACCCTTGAATTTTTGGAGTTTGAGTGGGCTGAGTGGAAAATTATATGGCTTTATATCGTTTTATGTAATAATTTCATCTACACCACTACCACGGCTACCGTCTTGTGTATGGGTTTGTTGCAGTAGTTGCCTACCATCAGGCAAACTATGTGGTTGTTTGAGATTATACCTGTATAAATAAACTTAAAATTTTGGGTAAAATCACGGCTCCATAGTGTGCGATTACACACGGCTGTGCTCTCAAATGTAATAGAAAATGTTAATGATAGATTTCGTCTACGAAAGAAAGTATTTAACTTACTCTATACTTATATAGCATGTCGGACTCGTATATGAACCGACCCGGATCACTCCCCGCTCGTGACACTACCACCAACCCGTGTTGACCCACAATCGATTCCATCTGTAAATAAGTCTTGTAAAATAATTTGGCAAACCTGTGTTACTAGAGGAATAATATTTCGTATTTGAAATAAAAAAATGTGAAAGAAAAGTAGAACAAATGTTACACCTTGTGGGACACCTCCAAAATTATGATAAATTTTATAAGTGCAATGTATATTTCTTTTTATTCTGAAAGAGCCAACACTCTGAAATAGCTTTACGGACTAGTACGAAAATCATTTGTTTGAAGTATTGATATAGTAGTATTTTGAAATAATCATCATCAATAAAATTTTAAATAAAATTAAAAAAAAAGTAAAAAGTATTTTTAAATAATCTTTTTGTCTTCTCCTAACTTCCTTTTCTTATAAACCTTCCCTGAAATAAGGCCTAACATAAACAAATAGACAGTATATCGACCCAGCCATTCTCAAGTGTAAGCGAGACTAACGAACAACGATTATTTTATATATATATATATATATATATATATATACATAAATAGCAGTTATATGTATATTAAAGTAGTTAATGATACTTACATCTTCTTCAGACCATAGACCAGGAGTAGCAAAGGATTCCAGCAAATCAGCACCGCACAGCAACTTGACTGTTACCCTGTCGTTGAAGTTACCGTTGAGTTTTTCATTGAGATTATCCGGCTCGTCTATACTGTTCACGTTGAGGACGTCGTCCGGCAGCCAAGATGGCGGATCCTCGTTGTTCATATTTAATGAGGTTATATAGCTGTTGATTGTTTCCTAAGCAAACAGAAAATTCGATTTATTATTTTCTTTGTAAGTTCGGGTTTAAGTCGATTTTTAGATTTACAGTTTCGCTTCCAAGCAGTCCTTTTGGTCTGCAGCCGAATTGTGTCAGCGTATCCGGGTACTAGTACCTCTTTCTCGAGTAAGGTCGGCGTGTAGTGACGGCAATGCAGTCACGTCATGTGATGGTATTGCTGTCGCATTTCGTTCGGTTTGTGAGTATTCTCGGTGGCCTAAACTCGTCATTAGGGGCCGGCAGCGCATCTACAGGCCTTCTGGTCGTGCAGATGTCCATGGGCGACGTTTTTGTTTTCAAATGTGATGCAGAGAATGCTTATTAAAAGAAAGGTAATTTTTTTTTTTAAAAACATCGGATTTTAGCCACCTACTTTTTGAAGTCTGTTGAAAACCATAGAAAGCAATGCCTAGTTTTGTTTCGGTTTAAAGTTATAATTATGCAAATTGTCTTTTGAATCGTGGGTTATTAATGTATTTTTGCATTTCGGCAATACGTGCTTCTAACGAGCAAATTATCGAGACGCCTATCCTACTTTTACTAAGGATAATTTTTTTAAAGTGCTTTCTACTAAACCTTTTTATACTATAGGTTCACCATGTTTTTTTTTAAATTTATTTATTTATTAATCTGCTAGAGACTTTTACAAAATTCTAACAATTCACAAAGAATAATATCGTAAAAGCTATGTAAAAATCGTTTGAAAGCAAACACGACATGCATGATATTAAATATGTTTAGGTATGACTAATATTCCCGTTTCCCCTCCTACTAAGCTTAAATTTAAAGCTTGTAATAAGAGTGAGTGACGACTGTACCCCAGCGGCGTCGGGGTTTGAACCGGGTACCTTGCGAACTCCAGTCCATCACGTCTACCGTTGAACAATTAAGGCTCGATTATTAGGATATTATTCATTCATCTTCCACAAACGTAGTTAATGATAATTTAATTCCGAACAATGTACGGTTTTCCGTAATTAAAACTGTTTGTCAAAGCTGAAAATGATAAAATTGATCATTATGTGACATTAGTTAACAATGTTTTTATGGTGGCCCCATAACTTGTTTCCTTGTGGGCGACCTCTGACACTAGATACTGGTGTATTCCTGTTAATTAATTTTAACAAGCTATTGTTATCAGGTTTAACGTCATTTTTATTGCAACTAAAAATTCTGACCCATTCTAAATTCCCCATTATTGAAGCGCAAGTTCCGGGTATTTCGTGATTATTTCAAAATTACTTCATAGAAAAAACCCATCTAAACATGTATATTTTTTCAATTAATTGTGCAACTTGTCTCCTTACCAGTACCTATTAATAAACCATTCGTTAAACGTTAAATTAAAAATAGTTTGTTTAAGATAAGCGTGGTGCATAAAAATCCTTATAGGTTTAACCTCATAGGCAGGGAAGATAGTTATTGAAGACATATTAAGAGTGTCCCTTCTATAACACGCTACTGTTATAACGCGTTTTCATATTACGCAATTAGAATTTCTCATATTTTACGGGTTTTCCCCCAGATATCGTATAACGAATAAAAGGCGTACATTTGTCACTCACATTTCTACACAAATTAAATTATTTTTTTTACTTGCATAGCATAAGCTTTTTTATTTAAAATGATTTTTGATTTTAATAAAACTCACATATTTCGTTAACCTAGGTTTTTCTTAATATTTGATTTAAACCCCCTTTAACGAGAAACGTTACTTGTGAATCATTTGTACATAACTAGCCCTGTCTATATCACACGTATTTTGTACATAGATCTACATATATATGTAAACCATTCATACATCAATGAATATATTATACATGTATGAATGTATATTCGTTTTATATTATATGAACGTTGATAATAGATAACATCAGATGTTACTTCGCACAAATCCATGATAATCAAATAATATTACACCGTTTCATCTGATTTTCCTTTATTTTAATGTTATGATGGTTTATTTTTCATTATACTATTTTTTAATTGTTCTAAACCTACGTTGGTTTATATACTTCCATTTACCACTTTCTAATCCGTCACTTCGTAAAAAAATATTTTTATTGAACTAGTTTTTCTGGGTGGTTCAATTTGTTAGACCAATCATAGATTTTAACTTTTTTAGGGTGTAAAAGAAGTTTGTATAAATCTCATCTCAAACTCTTACATGCATAAATTTATCGGAAAAAATCATCTATGGTTTATTAAAACCTTGTCTTAATCCACTATTTCGTTTAGAACGCACACGTAGACCGACAAAAATGTCGCCATTTTATTTTGTGATTGAAGTTTTTATCCACTTTCTAAGCATATTAAAAGTGACACTAGTATTACGGGACGAAGTCCAAAAGATAAGATAAAATTGATACAATCAAATAAGAACGCTACTCTGATAATAATATAACAAAAAAACAAACGGCTATAATTGATAAAATTCGTTGCCATGCAATATTCGCAAAAAAAAAAAAAAAACAATATATTTTTTTTATATCAAATATTTTCCTCTTTGAAATAAATTACACCAAACAACATTGCGTTTATTAATTATAATAAAGGCAATGTTGTTATAAAGAGCTATATGGAATCGTCATATATCTTTTATACTCATTATACGACCAAAAACGTATATACGCGTAGTAGTCTCGATATAATAATTAAGTACATAAATACATTATGAAAAGTTCTTATAAAATTAATAAAAATATATAAATCAATACAAGATTTTACTTATAATAATGTAGCCCAATTTTTCTTCTTCCCTGTTATTCTTTATGGATATTATATTTTATTCGTGAATAATGAATAAAATTTGATAAAGATGTGCATAACTTCTTATTCTGTCACAAATATCTAATAGTTTCATACCTTAATGTGCAAAAAACTTTATTCGTCCCTTTTTTTTTTGGTAAAATTAATTTTTTCTTGCAATATTGGACTTTTTTGTATGGAACAAAGAATATATTCTCATAATCAAATAGAAATACACCTATAATTAAATCGTATTTGTCATCTTAAACAAAAATAAATAAAAAAATACCCATATAAATTATTCAACATAGTTTAAAAAGAAACCTTCTAAGATCTAAGTTTAAATTGTATTAGACCAGCTCAAAGTACCTTTTAGTCACTTGACAACCAATTTTCTACCACTATGGTAGTTATGGTATGTTTTATTTGGATACGAACCAGCAAAGTCTGTTGTTAGGTTACGTTCACTCAAAGTTGTGCACTTAAAGTGTAAAATATCTTCCTTTTTACACTTCTTTCTGCAGGTCCACCTTATAGAAGTTTACCCACTATACAACTGATATATATCTAAACTTCTTGAGTCTTTGTCTCGCCCAGTAAATGTATCGCACCCGCTTCAGTTTGATAGATGGGCACGGGTGCCTTCGAGTCGAGGTGCAAAGTCTGTTGTGAAGTTACGTTCACTCGGAGTTGTGCACTTAATGTTTAATAAATCTTACTTTTACAGTTTTTTATTCACGTCCGCCTTCCCTTTAGCTTATAAAAGTTTACCTTAAAGTAACTTTTGTCCTGATAAAAAAAATTTCCCGATTCATAAGGAAGGAGTGAATTTGTGAACCAATGCTACTGTCGAATTTTCGAATTTGCTGATTCTGAATGAACAAAACCATACCACTATCAGTGCTTCCATAGCTCTGACACAAAACCCATTTCTAATACAAACTTGATACTTAATTGCAGAGTTTACAATAATATAAATGTATTTCCAGTTCAGTTCCAAAAAGAAATAAAAATGTAAAAGTCCACAATCCCATTAAAGAGTTACAAAGTACAATTTCCTCGAAAACAGTTTCGTTATAAAATTGCATTTGGATAATATCGTATAATTTAATTTGTTTTAAGCTTCTTCCTTTTATAGCTATTACACTCGTACTGTAAAGTTAATTGTTACAAGAGCAAATAACTTAGCAATAGTAGAAATTGTTTCGTTGATTTTTTTGGCTAAGCGGGCACACGGTTCACTGGAGTGACTGTCGTCGCTCATGATACTGCATTACCAGATTGGTCCTATCATGCTTTTGTGGCCTTTGCCCAATGAGTATGCTCCTTTATTGAGTGTCACCTAGTCGTATCTATAATATAAAGCTGAAGACTTTGTTTGTTTGCTTGAACGTGCTAATCTCAGGAATAACTGGTCCGATTTGAAAAATTCTTTCAATGTCAGATAGCCCATTCATCCAGGAAAGCTATACATAGGCTATATATTATCACGCTAAAGTCTAAGCTATTTTTTTACCTAATTTTAGGCTCAGCTAGTCAGTAATAATACCAACGGCGGCAACTGACGGTTGCGGTGATATTGATCGAGGTAGGAGGTTTCTCACGAAATGCTCGATTTGGATGTAATCATTGAAATAATAGGACTTCACCTTCCAAGATAACTAGAGAAGAGACTGCAGGTATTCGAGAAGCTTTTATAATTGTCTGTCAGAGGACGAATCTTCTTAGGATGCTCATTTTTGGCGAGAAACGCGCATTGTTATGTGGTATTTGGTGGGGGCCCGCATGGCGGATGCACCTCGGACCTGTTGGATCTTTTGTGCTCACCCCCTCCCTTTGTTCTCTCAGCTGCAGTGCTCAAAGATCCGAGTAAGTAGTTCCAGGACCAACATAATGGATTTTTTCAAATAAAAAAACGTGGCAAACGGGCAGAATGTCCTGCATAGTCCATATTGTATTATATTTATACTGTAAATTATTTTGTTGTCAGTCATTGTTGCGGTTTTGGAGGGTCTATCATGTTTAATCTGTGACACTGTCTCCACCTATCATCGACGTATTATTTTCGTATAAATCTGGCTTTTTTCCTCACATTTTTAAAACTGTCAACCGTTGCCGCGGAATAAAGGACGTCGATATTTAAAAAGCCGTTTGAATTTCGAATGAAATATACCCCGGTTTTCAAATTCGGAATAAATTTCGTGTCACCTGCGCGAGCGCATCCGGAAGAAGTGCGCTGTTCTGTCCCGCTTCCGTGTATGACTGCGTCCCTTTCTCGCGCGTATGTTTCATCTTTCTGTCCTATTCCCGTGCATAGCTGCGTCCCTCTCTGACGCGTACATCGTTTTCACTTCAGCTCCCGACGGCGATTCGTTTCGGAGATAATTTTTATGCTAGTTTTTAAATACGATAAATTATTGTACGTTACGTTATCATAGATTTTTCTGTATAGATAGCGCTTGGCAATTTGTACGTTGGGTGTTTGTTGGCAGGTGATCTAGTACTATGATAACAAGGTCTCAGGTTCTATTAGCTTAAAGATTTGTTCAAAATGAGATAAATAGAATATATTTTGGAAGTACATGAAATTGTGGGCAAACTATAGAACCTGGATAGCACAACGGTAAAAGTAGAATGCTAAAATCCGAAAGGTACCCGGTTCGAATCCCGACATTGTCGCACTCACTTCAAGCAAAACCTTTTAAAATTAGTATGTAAGGTTTTAAAAAAATGTGAATTCAAACATTTCAAATTATCTATACATATTTAAATATATTAAGGCGTGGAGCAAAAACTTTCGGTAACATTTTAAGAAAATTGCGCGAACGGAGGAGTATGAGATTTGGCAAAATTATAGTTTATGCAGAGGCGTCTGTGCGAATGCTGATATTTTTATAAAATATGTCGTATTTATACCTTAACTCATTAAAATAAAACCACACGCACACTAATGCCAAACGATTTACACACACATGTATACATTTTACTATAAGACTGTGTCAAAGTGTCATGAAAACCATCACAAAATAACAATGTAACTTGTTAATTATAACATTTAATGTGATTAAATTGTCAAATATCGTTGTATTAAGAACAAAAACTTCGTAAATAGCTTTAAATAAGCATATGTTATTCAAATCTCAAGATTTCTGGTCGAATTCCTACTACCTGGCTATCTCTAATTATATTACATCCCGAATAAATTAAGAAAAATAACATTTATTAAAACAGCGCTTTAAAACAATTGCGTTAAAGGAAATAATTCTTCACATTAATTGAGCGGTCTTAAATCATAATGTATTTAAAAAATTAATAAAAAAGGCATTTGTGTGGAGCTGAGTTCTAGTGATTAAGGATTTTTTCATATTAATTCAGTATTTCAGAGACTATTCGATGAAAACACACAATCATATCGTTCCTCTATATATCTATGTATTTCCTATTAGTATATATAGTAGATTTAGGTAACATTAACTTAATGCAGATTGTAACCAATAATTAATATTTTTTAAATAATGAATTAAACCATACGTCCAACAGTGGTACTAACCAGGCTGAAGAAAGGAGCATTAATTTCTTTAATAACTATATCAAAGCGAAAGTGACCTAACACGAAATGTTTAAAACTGAGGGACTTACAATTATGAAATTTGGCAAGCAGGTAGTTTATAGTTCTTAGACATCAGCCAAGAAAGGATTTTTGGATAGGTTCACATGAAGAAGGTCTAAAGGCTCTTGCAATTTTTTGCCGACGAAGTCGTGATCTACAGCTAGTCTTATAAACAATTTCTTATAAACAAGGGCTTTTAAAGTACATAGTTGTTAAATCAGAAATATTTATTTTAACATTTTCGGTATTATAACAATTACACAACCCCCATTCAGTAAACCAGTACAATCATAAATTATCACGCGCGCAGTACCGCTTGAAACCAGTTCAACGTATTGTATTATACGATATATTATATTATACGATTAATATTTAATTGCCTTTTTTACAGTACTGAAAATGATTCCAAGCCAAAAAAGAAGAATAAGGTAAGACCTCTTAAAATTTAAGTATTGAAAATAGTCCAATCATTTGGTTCGAAGAACATCGGTTATCTAGAAAGCTTTCCAGGAATTTTGAAAACTGGCAATTTTCTAGTATCTTTCTCGTATTTCTGCTTCTCGCGCCATCATATTGAAAAAAATGGCGCCTAAACGCAGTTTATTGAAAATACAGAAGTCAATACAGTTTAGATAAAAAATATTTTTTAAATTTATAAAAAATGGTAGATACATGAATTGTAGATAATTGTCTCTAGTTTCATTTTATGTATAACTGTTTTTATAGGGAAATGAGCGGGAAAGGAGATATTGTCAAAAAACTGTTTTTAGGCGCCATTTTTTCAATATGGCGGCGCGAGGGTCAGAAATACGAGGTGGCAAAGTTGAAATTCGGAAAGACCACATCATCAAATCTATAAAATTACCAATTTTCAAAACTCCCGGAAAACATCCCAGGCAAAAGTACTAAATGAACTAAAACAATAATTTATGTATTGAAATTGGTCATGCGTTTTGACTACTTCTCTTGAAGGTACGAGTAAGCACGAACATGGATGGTAACTTATTATTTGCTGAATGTAAAATTAATAAAAATGTCTTTTATTATATGAAAGTATAACAAATAAGTATGAATACATTCGCAATTACAATATTAGCTAAGACTAACAATAATTAGGCAGTTTATAAGCAATTGTTGAAATAAGCTCTTCATTTACAAATTTACCAGATGGCAATGTAAGGGTTCCTTGTAGTACTACGGAACCATACAAAAGGAGAAAACTTAAATAATTAACAGACATACACTAAAATTGCATACAAACTATATATTCAAACATCATGTTATATTCCTTTCGTTCTTTTTCCATTTTTTTTTCATTTCTTTTTGGGTACTTACTTCAGTCTTTTCCGTAGTGTCACTTCTAAAATGGTTGCACCTGAAAATCAGTGCTGTTGCACATTCGGCAGCATGAATTGCTGGGGTGCGGCCTTATTTCTTTACTTGTCATAAAAATAATAAAACTCTATTTGCCGTTGTCTTTGTTTACTTAGTTTAATGCCGGAGCCAGACAGCTTCATTTAAACGATCATGTAGTGTGGCCGGGGATTTTGTGTACTTTGTGTACTTCACAAAGTTTCGTAGAACTATGTAGACTTCAAGGTCAAAAATGTACAAACGCTTTGAGCTACGTCTGGCTCCGGTGTGACAATATATCTAGGTTTGGTAAGGTAAATAAATGTTTTTATTAGTTAGTAGATATCCGCTAAGAACGGATTTTTCGATAAGGCCAGAATAAGGTGTTCTAAAGGCTAGATTAATTTTACTCGGACGAAGCCGCGGCGAACACCTAGTCATGTATAAAAAGATACAAAACTTCTTTGTCTTTTTACCTAATATGGTAATATTCCCGAGGGACAGAAGAATAACTCTTGGAGTCTCGCCGATTAGCATGAAACACACATTAAGGCGAGCGAAGCCACGGGAAACGGCTCGCGTATTATGCAAACATTGCGTCAGTTTTTGGCAAGTTCGCGGTCTAGTCGTAAATAATTATAGTTTTTTTTATTGATAAAACAAATAGAAATTCGTCTGATTTATGAGCTAGAGCTATGGTTGTCAAATGGAGATAAAGAGAGATATAAAATAATAAAGCGTCCCATAAATAATATTTGCAATAGCTATGATCGTCTTAGTTCTTCAATTCTGAATTGCACATTGGCGTAGTTGACAGTGACCCTAACCTCTATTCCAGGGTTGCGGGTTCGATAAAGGATTTTTCTATAAGGCCAGATTAAGGCAGTGTAAATTTTCGCGCAATTTTTCGCAAACGAAATCGTCGGAAATACCTAGTTTTATATATGTATATATGTACTAACTAAAAATCGCGATTTCGCCCGGGTCGTTGAATTCAATGCTTTTTTTTCGAATTTCTGTCGTTATTTCTTTTAAAGGAAAACTAATTCTCGTTTTGTCTTCACTCAATAAAACCTTCGCTTGAGCTCAAGTAATATAAAAAAAACAACTTCAATTCTTACCGTATATTTTCCTTTATTTATCCTCTGACTTATATTTAAATATGATGAATTTATTCATTAATATGCTTCTCTTCGCTCATCCGATGCACGATGCGTCATTATCCTGACACATTACATCAACGACGTGATCATGTGTCACTTTTGAGTGATGGAACTCTATTCCAAAAGCAAAGCTGACTACTGTGGGAATTTTTTAATCAGCCTATTGAGTCCCACAGCTGGGCAAAGGCTTGCCCCTTCTCGAGCCACTTTCCTCATTCCTGGGCCAATCTCATTGACAACTTCAGAAGGGAAAATTAATGTAAAATATCCGAAAACGAGGTCAAACTGATGGAAACCCTGGCCGAGGGCAACGACATCCCGATGATCGATGCGCACCCGATAAGCTCACGATTATTGATTAACTGATAAAGCCCGCCTTATATGTACATATACAAAAGTTGTTAAACGTGTTTCACCATTAAAAGTTATCACATTATTATTTTTACATCGCATCTATCTCCATCCCTCGGCTTCTTCCGCGTCGTTTTCTTACAAACTTCGTATTCTTCAACCTCTATTACATCCCTTTCAAATTTCATTTTGGCGAAGAAAAGTAGCATGTGTCTTTGTCCTAGATCCAATACACCTCTATAGCGTGATTCATCAAAATCGGTTCACCACTTTAGGCGTGTGAAAACCCAAAAAAAAAAAAACAGTTACTTTAACATTTATAATATTAGTAAGGAGTAAGGTTAGGAAACGGGCAGGCAATTTAACTTGACCGACGCCCATGAACAACTGTACCGCCATTTATAGGAATACCAGGATTTGAAGTTTGAAGGTGTATAAATCTTATCGTTTCGGAAATACCAGAGCTAACAACTGATTAAGATTCAGATGCTATGCAACGTAAGAAATTCCCAGAGAATAGCACGGTTGTGGACTTTTAGACATGGAGGTGATGTGGGCGAAGAAACGAGTCCGCTTTAGACCGCACGACTAAAATAAAACTTATTCTATATATACATAAGTGTACTTTTAAAATGTATAAATATGTTCACTTTAAATGTTAAATATTTATTGTATTGAATATAAAGTTATGAAAATTTTCATGAACGCAATGAAATTGCGAAATAATCAAAGTCGCAAACGGACTATTGACTATGAGAGAGACTGGCTATGAGAGGGAAAGAGAGTGAGAGAGATAAAAAGAAAATGTGTGCTCGCACCTCTCTCTGTCATCCGAGTACCAGTTCCTCTTCCTCATATAAGACCGACGTGAAGTAGTGGCAATTTCATCAGATCAAGTGATGGTATTGTAGTCGCGTTTGTTCGGTTTGTGAGAGTTCCCGACGGTCCAAACCCCTATATACTGCTGGTGGTGCAGAAAATAAAAGTAACTTTGTCGCAACTTCATTTTCGCCTCGCCCCATCAAAATTTTTGTAAAGCTTTTGTCGCTCTTTCATCAACCTACTCCCCAATCCAAGCGTACGTAAAAAAGTTTTACTTCAAAAACACTAATTCCGACTTTTGTTCCGTTAGACTCCGCAACATCACAATGTCCAATCAGTGCAGCCACGGCTTCATTTCGATTTTCGACACACATCCCCCAAAATCCAAGGGGGGCAGAGGGGGTTTAGGGTAGATTATAAACCCCGGGTGGTGTCCGCCGATAAACCCTGCGCCCCTTTGAAACGAAATGCCTACGCAAATTACAATTACGGGTTATACACGTGTACTACAACGTAGGGTGACCACATAGACGGAAAACCTCTCACATTTCCGACTGGTATATATTTCCAGATATTTCAGGAAAAAAATATGGCTGGATATTTCCGAATAGAAATATTCTGGATTTATAAATTAGTATCAAAATTTCATCTCCTTGCTGGTCATAATGATATATGTACATAAACACATATCTTCAATTACATGTTTATTAAACAATCAAATTAAATGAATATGTTGGGGAGAGAATAAAATGGAGCTTGGTAACATATTGTCAAACCCTATTGGCTGTATTACTAGTTAAATAATTATAATTGAGTGATTTTGATATGCATCAGTAATGCGACTTGGATAGATACCTTATGTAATATTTGTATGTAGACTACCTTCACTTTGTGGCTATAATATAAAGGTGATCATAGGACCAATTGTGATCATTCGTTTGTTAGCGTTCATAGTGTGAGGTCGTTATCGACATGACTCTAATTTTAGTATTGTGTAACTTGGTGCTTTTTTTTGTCTGCATTTACCCCGTAAAAACACGTTGACCACGTCTTATGGCATAAGCTCCCACGGCAATTGATGACACAATCTACAGGTGGTTCGTTATTCCCGAGAAACGTGAGCGACTCCACAGAGAAGGAAATTATTTCTGGACTTAGTTTTGCAACCAAACGCCATGTGCTCTACGCTTCCTAAAAGTCACGTTTTTCCTAAAAATCACGACACGACGAATTGCACGTGTTCAACTCTTGGCATTCATTCGTCTCTCCACATGGAGGGGGATAAATTTCATTAGTATAAATGAACTTCTTTTATTGTATAGTCACTCTTTATTGCACTCTCGAACGGGATTCATTAGGCTAGTTAAGTGCTCTTTATCCTAACATCGGACGGAACTCACTATCGGATAGTTATAGTTTTGTTTTTATTATATAGAAGCATTCTTACATCAAACCTCGAATAGAATCGTTAGTGTAAATAATTTTAGTTTTTAAATATATTACGTCTCAGTAAAAAAATCGTTTTCCTTGCGCCCTACGCTGTGGCCCAACTTCATTCACGTAGACCCTAGAACACTAGAACTATAGTGAGTTAGGTTTGAAGATCTTTATTTTCCATTAAAGAAATAGATTTTGAACTCCAACTCTAACACGAGTTAGAGGAAAGCTGTAATTAGTATGTAATTGAATAAATAAATATGAAAAAAGAAACAAATGCTTGGTAATACTAACAGAATAAAAAAGAAAATTAATTGACTAATAGGAATCCGCAAGGTATATATGACTGACCGGTTGGCGCAGTGGGCAGTGACCCTGCCTTCCGCTCCGGCATCGTGGATTCGATTCCCGCCTCAAGTCTGTGTGTATTATCTATAATGTATGTATTTATATACTTCTAAAAATAAATATTTCTGTATAACAGGCGTCTGTTACCTATAACAGAGGCATTAAGTTGTCTACCTTAGGAACAGACGTCCATGTGTCATATAGTCCAGTATATATTTATATATGTAATCCCGACGCCGTTGGGGTATCGTCGCACCCACTCCTAATGCCGGAGCCAGACATAGCTCATTGTGTTCGTACATTTTTGTCCTTGAAGAGTAAAAAATTCTACAAAACTTTACGCAGTTAGCACGAAGTCCCCGGCCACACTACACGATCATTTAAATGCACATTCAAATGAAGCTATGTCTGGCTCCGGCATTACACAAACTTCTAATTTAAGCTTAGTAGGAGGGGGGGCACGGGAATATTAAACGTACCTAAAAGCATTCCTAATATTCCACGAGAAAAGGAGAAAATGTTATGTGGAAAGGCATAAATTTTGCTTGCCTGTTATATAAATGTTGCTTTAGGAAAATTCTAGATTATTTTATACAGATTTGGTCGCTACTTCAGAACACATCAAATAGATGATGTTCGTAGTAAATGTGCTGACTGACTTGCCATTTAAAATTATTATTTCACTAGCGGACCTATTACGGACTATTTACTACATTCGATATAATGTAACACATATTAACATAACGGCACGAATGGAAACTGGAACGGGAATAATATTATAGTATAATAATTCTATAAGTCCCGTTCCATATCCCTTTCCAAATATTTTCAAAAGTCACCCGTAATAAACAAACAGACAAACAGTTTTAAGCTGACAAAGTACAAACCTTGTCTATGACAATAACGATCACAATAAAAAAAAAATCCCAACTTGGCGCAGTCGTTCGAAAGTTACGGGCTTTACACACATATCCGAAATTGATTATTATTTGTATTCTTAGATAAATTCGACCGAAGCATCTGTTTTAAACAATATTCATTTTTTTACATCCTCTTTGGCGATATTTGCAGCATGTATTCTACCAATGTTATGTCAAACGCTGTAAGGTTACATTAAAAGAGGTTAAATCGTCAATGGCGCCAAGGTTAAATTAGAAATTATTGAATGTGGTCTTTAAGTATTCTTAAATTGTTTAATATTCGGCGCAATTTTCTTCATTTCTCTTTCATAAAAAACTTCTCCTGACCATAAGGATCACAACAAAAAAGGAATGAGCGAAATCGGTCCAGCAGTTCACTCGTTATGACCGCGACCAAAGTAAATAGGGATTTATTTTTATACATACATATATAGAAGATAAGACATTCAACCACTTGGGAGGACTTGATGGCCGCCTCCGGTCGAGCAATCTATGTCGCTACTTTTTGGGCTTTAAACATATAGGCCCTTACACCCAAAATATAGTTTTGCCATTGAAACGAAAAGAAGATTCAACCACTGTCACATTTTGTGGGAAAGATATATTATACCGCACCTTTAGTCACAAACTGACCTAACTAGAAAAAAATAGATTTTTGGTAAATCGCAAACAAACGTTTAGTCATTTATGACTGCATTACACCTATAATTCCATAAAAACGACATTATAGTAACAAATTATGAAATTATTAATGAAGTGATCAATGATATTGAAACTATATGGGGGGTAAGGGGGAAAACGACACTAGCATCTAGTTGGCCTCAAATGTCAACCTCACCTGTACGCGGTGCCTCCTACTAGACAACAGACGAGGCTCTGGCGACCGACATGTGGCGGGATATCCACTCACACCTTACAGGGTAACCTATCAGAAGAGGCTTCAGCAGCCTGAGGATCCAAATAATCCTCGAAAGGTCTGGTGCAGAAGGCAAGGGGAAACCACTGCAACTTCTTTTCCCAAGAGAGTCATCATGAAAGTACAGTCAGAGAGATTACGGAAGCCATGCAATCCGCCTAGCAACCGGCGCCGCTTTGCTTCCGGGGCAGGCGGTGTGAAATGTGCTACCGGGCATGAAGCAGCAGGAGACCAGGCTCTTCATGGAAACTCGGCTACTGGAATATCTGTTAAGCTACGCCAAATTCAAACGATAGGGACATGGAATGTGCGTGGATTACTTAGCCCTGGGAAGCTTGACATCTTGGAGAAGGAGATAACCAGATGTGGGTTGAATATTTGTGGTCTCAGTGAAACGCATTGGAGAGGAAATGGATACTTCCTCACTGACACACATGCCGTGTACTTTTCCGGTAATGACGACTCCAGCCACAATGGAGTAGCTCTTCTAATTCCAAAACACCGAAGAAACTGTGTGATGAGCTTCGAAACAGTCAGTGACCGAATTATTACCATAAAATTAAAAGCAACACCAGTAAATCTAACAATCGTCCAAGTATATGCTCCCACTAGCACTGCCAGCGATGAGATAATTGAGAAATTCTATGCAAAACTAGACACCACCATCGCTAAAGTCTCCAATAGAGAAACCTTGATAATATTGGGTGATTTTAATGCTAAAGTTGGAGCAAATAGTAACCAAGTTCCCCAGTGTGTAGGCAGATTTGGCCTTGGTGTCCAAAACGAAAGGGGTGAACGTCTACTTCAATTTTCAGCTGAGAATAACTTGGTAATAGTTAACACCCTCTTTCAACAACATCCACGTAGGCTATACACCTGGACATCACCAGACGGTAAATATCGCAATCAAATAAAGAATAGTACTTACATCTGGTAAAGGCTTCGTTTTCGCTACGTGATATCCATTAACTTCAATCACATTTGAAGGATACAAATTAGAACCGAACAGAACGAAATTGGTATAAATAATCATGAATTTCATATTACGAGCCAATTCTTCTAGAGGTGGAACATCATCGAAATACTGGGCTAGAGTATTCTGGTCTACTCTTTGGTTCATCACTTTGTACAGCAAATTAAAGTACGCATCGAATATCATTCTTTCCACTCGCTGATACAGCGTCGGTTTCGTTCCCCCTTCCAGAAATTCAAAAGCCACATACGAAGGATTGTACGGAACACCATACCGTTTATAAAGCCAAGGCATCAGTATATGGGAAGTCATTCCCACAGCTGGAGTTCCTAACTTATACGCCAATCCAAGAGCACAGTCACTGTTAAATTGTTCCACCACTGCAACATCGAATTTCGCCTTCGTCTTCCAAAGATTTTGCACATTTTTATTCGCCAGGAGAACTTTGCAATTTTCCGTTCCAGTATTTACAAGGAATAGGCTAACTTGTATGATAGTCCAGTAGGACCTTTCAATCGGGAACACGTCCTCAAGGATGCTCACTTTCCCGCCTAAATCTATGTCGTGATAATTTTTCAGCGGTTCCTTCCGAGGAAAATACGATATCACAGTCACATTGTGTCCTCTATTCACTAACTCTTCTAAATAAGTTTTAAAAACGAAGAAATGACTTTTTCCTTGATAAGGAAATATCCCTAGTACATTCAACGTTTGCACTTCATTTAATTGTATACATAATGTGTATAAGACTAGAACGCTCAAGCACTTCGCTATCATTATTCGCTTGTATCATCGGGCCAAGAGCTGAATGGATACTGAATTACTGACGTCTGATAAACTTCGTATGAAGTAATCAATGGCGTAATCGCAGTATATTTTGAGTAATAATAATAACAAGATCGGGATAAAGATATTAATTCAAACCGTTTGTGTAAATTTCTAACGCCTACAGTTTACGTAGTAGATGTATGACTAGAATCATCATAAAAAAAGGAATAGAAGAATAAAGTGGCCAAGAGCGTGTCAAGGCACACTTTTGTTATATATGGGATCCGTGTCTGATAAGCGATATAGGTGTTGAGTTGATTTCGCTCAAAATAATTTTTCTAATCAGTCTTTTGCTTGTCCTATCAATAGAGAAAATTTCAAATCTCAATGGAAATTCAGTATTTGTGTATATATTGTCCAATTGGGACCTATTATTACTGACAGATGTATTATAGCCAATAAAGCTGATTTAGTGTTGGAAGATCGATCAGAGGGCCGGGCAAAGATTGTTTATATAACCGTTCCAATTGACGATAATATCATTAGAGCTGAAAAGAAGAATTAAGTCAATATTTAGGCCTTGCTCATGAGATCTTACTGACCAGGGGTTGGGTCTTCCTTTTTATATGTCCCATAACTGGCTAGGTCTTCTACGGGTATACGACCTCGGGCTACCTAGCTGCTATTATCACTCCCCCTATACTGTCAGTGATAGTAGTATCCGCATTTTTTCCCCTTTTCATCTATCTTTATGTCTTTTTAATCCATATCTTCCTTAACGTCTATTTACATATTTATCTGAATAAATATAAATGTATAAGAACTACATGATACACGGACGTGTGTTCCTAAGGTAAAAGATTTAATGCCTGTGGTACAGGTAACAAACGCATGTTATGACACACAATTGTTTTGTCTTCAGCCTAATTGGGCCGGCCCGCTCGGGTACCAGTTCCTCTTTTTAACATGACTCCAGTGTAAAGTGGCGAATATGTTGTCGCGTTTCAGTTTGTAAGAGTTCCCGTTGGCCTTCTGGTGTTGCAAGTGTCTAAGGGTGTCGATAGTTACTTAGGTGAACCGCTTGCTAGTAACATAAAAAAGATTTCTGCCATGTGGAATGTTGAATGAGCAAACATTGTCCCGATCATTGTCTCAGTCAACGATCTTATAGCAAAGAATCTAATAAAAACCTAAAAAAGCTCTCGCCTTATTGTCGTATCAAGAGTTGGATACAGAATACGGTAATGCATAAGACAGCATGTATTGCGAGGAAATTTCTTAATCTGGAGCCCTATCTATCGGTTGCTTGGAACCTTGCCCCGCTGCCGGCGGATATCTATTTATTGTATATTTTAAATGTGAATATTTTATACTAATATAAAAAAAGTGTTTAGAATAAGATATTTAAATAAATCCTATGATTTATTTAAATATGTAATATATATTATAAATATGTACATA